>JAHRHZ010000217.1:12676183-12703602 GCA_024137785.1 Ginglymostoma cirratum
GAGTAGTTGCTTGGGTCTGCTTTCTGACATTTTTATAATGGGTACCATACTAGGCTATCTCTAATCTAGCATTAGACCTGCTACAATCATTGATGCCTTGTGAACGCTTGTCAGAACCTCCTGTCCTCGCTGCAAAATTATGTCACTGATCCCAAAGACCTTGGTCATTTTAAACCATATTTAGCTTCTCCCAAGTTTGCAATTTATGTCAGTCATTCAGTTCTGTGATTTAAGAAAAATTAAAACATTTGCTGCAAAACAAATACTGCGGGATCACAGCAAGATTGGAACTCCCTAGTGAACTCTGTTACTAGCTCAGCAGTTGAAAATAATTAAAAACATCTCTTGGGTCTCATGACCAGAAGAAGTCCCCATGCTTGAAACAATTAATTGTTTCAAAAAGAAAACTTGCATGACGGCTTTGTAATGATAAATAACTAGTTGGCTCAGCTGAAGTATTGCCTCGTTAGTATTGTCTCTTCTACTGAAGTGGAGATATTTCTTTGTGGTGTAATATGAGGGGACATTATTCTTAATTGTGTGTCACCTAGGCTCTGATAAGATTAAATTTGAACTTTGGATCCAACAAATGTCACTACAAAGGCAGCAAAGTCTAATTCCATGAAGTTTCTAACAAAATCACAAGATCTGTGTTGTGAGCAAGTAAGATGAATTAAATGTGGAAGATTTAATGAATCAGTTTAGAATGCTGGTGGGTGCGATGTAGTAGTGAATGAATAATTTATTTAAACTTAATAGTTAGAGAAATTCTTAAATAATTCTTCTCCCTCAATATAGCATGTGCTAAATTCAGTCAGTGAATTAAATTAGAAAGCTGCATGAATTAATTAATGGAGCAATAGTAAAATAATTTGTGTTAAATAGAACAAAATAAAGATTTGGTATTTTTATTTTTCAAACCAATTAAAAATCTAAATTGAGCTTAAAGTTTTCAGGAATAGTTAAAAATGTGTTTTTTGACACTTAAGGAATATTAAATTGCAAAACTAAAGCTGGTCAGTATGTTTAAAATATGGTAAATACTTAGGCAAATACAAAATAAAAACAAAAATATTTCAATTTTATGAATGGTCGCATCTGAGTTAATACACGTCTACTAAAATCTAGAAAAGCATTGGGGTGGCTCAGTGGTTAGCACTGCAGCCTTACAACTCCAGGGTCCTGTGTTCAATTCCAGCCCCAGTTGACTGTCTGTGTGGAGTTTGCACATTCTCCCCGTGTCTGCGTGGGTTTCCTCCCACAGTCCAAAGATGTGCAGGCTAGGTGGATTGGCCGTGCTAAATTGCCCATAGTGTTCAGGGGTGCGTGGGTTATAGGGGGATGGGTCTGGGTGGGATGTTCCAAGGGTCAGTGTGCACTTGTTGGGCCGAACAGCCTGTTTCCACACTGTAGGGATTCTAAAAAAAAATTCTAATTCTAAAATACTTCCACTTATTTGTACCTGTCCTGCATCAATCTTTCATGCAAATTTGTCTAGTTTTATGATGGAATGTGACAGTGTAAAAGCAAAATACTATGGATCCTGGAACTCCGAAATGAAAATAGAAAACACTTTCCCTCTTGGCCTTGGTGTTTCTTGAGTTCAGTTTTACGTTTCCTGGTTTTCAGCTTGCATGATAGAGAACCTTGAAGAAATTTGTGAAAATTGCAATAGCCACAACTTAAACCACAAACGTAATGGAGCAGGGTGTACTTTAGTCTGAGGGATTTTAAGATATTAGGTTGCAAATATTATCTGTAAGAAGTTGCCAAACTACTTTTTAAATGGATAACATGTCCTCAGTATACCAGCCCACAGTATGGGTGTCAGTTAGCTCAGTTGGCTGGATGGTTGGTTTGCAATGCAAAGTGATGCCAACAGCAGATCAATTCCTGCACCAGCTGAGGTTACCACGAAGGTCCCACCTTCTCAACCTTGCTGCTTGCCTGAGGTGTGGTGACCACCACCAGTCGTTTCTCTGTAATGAGAGAGAAGCCGTATGGTCCTCTGAGACTATGGCAATTCCTCCTTATTTTACCTAACCTTAATGAGATTGTGTTAAAGAGTGCTTATTTAATAATTGTCACAATTGGACTCGTTCAGAAAGCACAGGCAGTGCAAGATGCCTCAAATATGCAGCAGTAGTTGAAGACATTTTGTAGCTAGTTCTCTAGGTTTAAAGGCCAAGTTTTTAGTAACATCTATCAATTGTATGCTGTAACAGAGAACTTATAAATCATTTTCTTTTCTTCACAGGAGGGATTTCTCCTCGGGGAAATCAAAGCTGAAGCAAAAAACAGTATAACTGATTCCCAATTGGATGATATTGAGGTGGTGCACACCATAGGTGAGCTATTTGATTTGCAGTCTGCTTTCTATTGTATTTTCATGGTAAGAGTAGGCAACTTGGTTGCAGTTAAGTGTGTCATACCTTCAGCTAGGATTAGTCATAATTCAGCTTTTTGCAGCAATGTATATTAATTTCGAGGTGTACAAGATGAAGAGAGGCATAGATAGAGTGGATAGTCCGAGACTTTTTCCCAGGGCTGAAATGACTATTACGAGGGGGCATAATTTTAAAGTGATTGGAGGAAGGTATGGGGAGATGTCAGTGGTAGATTCTTTACACAGAGAATGGTGGGTGTGTGGAATGCGCTGCCAGCAGTGGTAGTGGAGTCAGATACTTTAGAGACTTTAAAGCGACACTTGGATAGGCACATAGAGGACAGTAAAATGTGGGGTATGCAGGGTAGTTTGATCTTAGTGGGATAATACGTCAGCACAACATTGTGGGCCGAAGGGCCTGTACTGTGTTGTACTGTTCTATGTTCTTAATTTCCACTTTTATTAAAACAGGCTAGTGCATCCCATGAAGTTCTCACCTTCTTAATCTTAGCTCTCCCCTGTGGCGTGGTGACCCTCAGGTTAAACTCACCACCAGTCAGCTGTCTCTAATGAGACAGCAGCTCTATGGTCCTCTGGGACTATGGTGAAAACTACTACAGACATCTGGAATCAAAATATGTTACATGTGACTGCAGCCTTGACAAGTCAATTCAAGAGATTTTTTTTTAAAAAAGCTTTCAAAATAAAATCTTTATCTATGGCTATGACTTTTCCAAAAAAAATTTATTGTTGTCTTCTCCAGGCTTAGTCAGTTAGTGCACGCTTTTATGTTGATAAATAAAGAGCTTAGCAAGTTCCAGTTTTGATTGTGCTCTTTATTGATCTCAGCTGAGCAATCGCTCTCATACTACAAATGGTAATGTTTGTACAGGTGCATCAGAGAAAGAAAGGGGTCTCTTGACGTCAGGATCAAGCTTTGATGTGTGTGCCTCATAGTTAAATCACATATTGTCCTAACAGTCTAGGCTCAGGCGTGAAGAACAGCCCCAGATATAGCAGAATATCTGTGGAGCCATGTCCCAATGTGAGACAACACAGCAACTTCCATTTATAAAATGCTATTGTCAGCAAATCAACCCAAACCACTTCAAAGGTATGTTACCAAATAAAACCTGCCACCAATTTATATGAGCTATTAGGATAGGCGAGCAAGAGGTAGGTTTTAAAGATCCTCTTAGCAGAAGAAAGATGGGGAAATTGGGGAAGGAATTGAGGAGCCGAAGACTACAGATATCAGGAACGTACTAGATGCCGACGTCTGAGGAATGGAGCAATTTGAAAATTGGGGTTATTTTATGTAAAATAACCAAACAAGTTGCCCATCAAGTCTCAAACTTTTTATATCCACCTTTCTGCCAGTTCTTGTTATTCCTGTAGTTCATTGTTTTAACTAGGACTTACAGATCATGATTAAACAGTAGGTCTCATAAAAGTATCTTTCTAAAAATTAAACATATGTATTTCATATCTACTTTTTAATTTTGTGTGTGGTTAGACATTTGTGAGCGGTGTTGACATTTTCAGAAGCAAATACTTGATACAAAACCCAACAACCAAAAGAATGCAAAACAACCAGTAACTCATCTAATGTTTCTTGCTGATATTAATTGAGCTCCCTCAATGTAATTGTGAATGGCTGTTAAGGGGAAAGGAAGGAATATTACATATGGAAAACTTTAATTCCCTCTGATTGTTAGTATGTACAGTTTCCCTCCTGGAAGCTAGTATTACATGTGGAAATTATTACTCCCCTCTGAACTTTAATGTGTATTTTTCCCCTCTAGATATACAGAAACATATTCCATGTTACAGGCTATTCAGGTACGTGAGCTCAGTTGATAGCTACTCTCAGTCCTAAGAATTTTGCGACTCTTGCTTCCAGTGGGAATTGCTCAGTCACTTTTCACTTGATTCATGTATGAAAGGTTAATGGAACCAGTACTCCCTCAAGATCTTCTGTTGAGTTTATTAGTAAGTGCAGACTTCATGTGTGGAAATGCTGTTAAATGAAATGAAGTTGGTAATTTTGAAACAAAATCCCTTTGTTTTAGTACTTTAGTGTGCTTTGATGGGAAAACCCGAGTAAAAGGAATTAGCTGGTATATCTATATTAGTCATGTTACTGGCATTCCCTGGTGTCTAGATCAATGCTGTTAAAGGATGGAGAGTTTTGGAGCAACACCAGTTTTCTCTTTTGCACTGTTTCACTTGTACAATGAGGCTGATGTTAATTCAGACATCAAATTGAAAACGGGAATTGGGCTTGCCATATCAAATTTGTTATAATGGGATTGAGATTGGCTACAGGCAGCATGAGCCACAGTGCCAGTATTAAGAGGTTTATACAATGGACATTAGTTCAGCTTTCCAAAAAGACACTTTTGGCTATCATATCACAAGAATGGTATTAAATGTTGTCAACAGAAGTATGAACGACAGACTATGTTGCAAAATGTTTGGAATGTGACCAATTCTTAATTGATATTACAGTTAACCTTTTTAATAAATTACTTTAGCCTACGGGTATAATGATACGTTTTCACCTTAATAGCATTTTAAAACATAGAAATGATTCACCTTGTTGGGTCAAATGGGTCATCAATATGTGTTATTTTCTTGTCCATATTACTGAAACTAGCTGAGTTATTACCTAAGCAGTACCAAGTTTTGTAAGTATGGGCATTGTGCCAAAACTAAAACTGAAAGTCATACACTTAGAGTGGAAACTAAGATACACGGTGCTTTTTGAATTGAAGTGATGTTACGAATGTTCTATCTGTCTTTTACAGTTTTTATAATTCTGCTGGTGAAGTGGATGAAAGAGCATTGCAGAAAATACTATTAAATCAGGAAAAGGTATTGTCAAGAGCAGTTGATGCAAAATGATCAACATGAAGATTTTTTGTTTGGCATTTAACAAATGTTCATGTTTTAATTTAATATCTGGTTGTACATTTTATGATTTTAAAATGTTGTCTAGTAATTATATTGATAAACAAACCACGTGTGGTGAAATTTGAAAAATATCTTAAGTAAGCACCAAACTTTTAACTAATTTAAGCTTAGATGGAATTACTGTGAGAATTCCATGTCTCTGGGTGAGGAGCTACAAATTCTGTGATGGTTGGCTGTCTAGCTCAATAACATCAACAGTCCTCAGTATTTGCTGTGGCATCAATAATGGGTAGTTTCTAAAATAGCAGTTTGCTTAAGAGACTGGCACACTATTCCACATTGAGATTGGTTTAAAAATGTTGTAGAAATTATGCTGCCATTAACTCATTTTATAAATTCATTTGTACTTTGAGCCAAATGTCAATGCAGTCATCCGGGTTGAAAGTTATCTAATGTTCTTGGCTGACAGTCAGTTTAAAGTTTCATTTTGATGTGTGCTATTTTATGGCATCTGCTTGTCTACAAATAGTGCCACAGTCAGAGCAAATTACATATTACAATTCAAGCAGAATAATGTTAGCAATGCTGGAATTTGATTGTTGTAGTGGCTATTAAGGAATGTCACCTTTGATTTCTGTCATGATGACTTGTTGAGTGTTGCTAAAATTCTCACCTAATTGGCTGAGTATAACAGTTTTATTTGCAGTCAGGAATTAGTGTGGCTTCACAATCTTGTTCTTGGTGATATGCAACGAGTGGAATTCTTTAGCTTTCACCTGGTATGTTATATCTTTAATAAATTTAGTCCAGTTTGTTACGAATATATAGTTTGTTTTTCCTGAAACAGTTAGTTAAGAGCTATTAATAACAGCTTTAAGTTAATCAGGATGTGCCATGTGATCTTGCTGTACAATATCAATTTGACACCCTCATACAACACAAGGTGTAATATGTGATTTGGGTCTGCAGGAAAGTCTTTGTCCTTAGTGATGGGGCATGTATTTCTCTGAAAACAGCAACTTCCCTTAAACTAATTGCACTGCCTTTGGATAACCTTTGGCAATTTTTTTTTGGGAAAATTTGTGGAAGATCACATCAACCAATATGAAACAGATATGGAAGAGAGAATTTGATTCAATACCAGTTGGTGACTGGAATGCTAACTTGTGTTGCCTGATTCAATTTAACTTTTAGGCTACACTTTATGTTTTGAAATATTTTAATTCTTAAATTGTAGTTTTACAGGGCCTAGGTGTTGTACTAAAATCATTGTTTAGATTACCTGATGAAAGTTGGACTACCACTGCTCCAAATTTTTGAATTATGCATATGACTGAAAGGTTCATGTCTCCTGAGTATCCAATATCCTGTCCAACCGTTAATATTAGAGAAAGGTTCTCAGTTGTATATTTTGGTTTCTATGACAATGCTCGACGTCATTGGCAGTTTTGAAGATATTTTCTCTCCTAAATTTCCTTCCATTTTTAATTTCCATTCATCTCATTTCCAGCCAAGATCTGATTGCACACTTTTGCAGTTGACCAAGAGAACCAGTTTTTAGATCAGTTGAGGATACATTACAGACACACAACATCTATGAAAAGGGCAAGAATTTCAAATTTAGTTTGAATCCTGCCTATGCTGATGGATAAAATACTTCAGTTTGTTAACGTTGAGAACCTTTTGTTTCGAAACAGCTTTTAGTGGCATGGGGTCAGAGCGCAAGACCATGTTGCCCATAATGTGGCAGTACTTGGGAGTAAACCTATGACATTCTCAGGATGCAGTTAAAGCAGTTGTTGTAATTGTACCAAATGAGCTGTAATTCACATCAGACACTGTATACCATGTGAGAGTGCCTAATTTTGCAATATGAAGCCTAAAGTAGATAGTGTTACCTTTTGAAGCTTTGATGTGAAATGAATCAAAAATAATGCTCAAAATTTTTGAAACATTTAATTATAACCAAATTTTCCTGCACTGTTTGTTTCAGGGAATCTTAGATCCACAAGTAAATGCTATTGAAGTTTTAACCGAGATTTGTTGAATTATACTGTGGTATGTGCAGTGGCTTGGTTAGTTGCTGTGTACCCCATGCATGCAAGTAGTCAGTAGTTAGGTGGCATGTATAATGGTAATTAAAGATTGACATAGGTGCAGGTAGTTAACTGTCAGGTGACTTACATATGTTTAGTTAATTGGGTGATAAGGGTGAAAGTAGTTAGCTGCTGAGGACCATGTTTTGTTATTGACTCAACTGTCATAATAACAGCTTCTTTGGTAAAAGACTTAAATTTCAAAAGTGATTGTTGTTCCACACTTACCCATGTTTTAACCTGGGTCTAGATCTAAATTTTACCTATACTTTTTCCCCCCTTAGAATGTAATTGGTTGGTATAAATTCAGACGTAACACAAATCAGGCCATGACATTCCGAGAACGTCTCCTTCACAGGACCCTTCAGAAGCATCTGAAAAACCAACAGCTGGTGTTCTTTCTCTTCACTAGCAAGTTAAGCAGAGAGAATGGCTCCACACACAGTCTGGAATATACACTGTATAAACCCCAGGGAAGGTAAGCAGTACCCAGAGTATTTTTTTCATAGAATCATGGAATGCCTGCAGTATGGAAGCAGGCCATTCATCCTGTCGAGTCCACACTGACCCTGCGAAGAGCATCCCATCCAGACCCACCGCCCACCCTATCCTATCCCTGTAATCCGGCATTTCTCGTGTCTAACCCACCTAACTTGCACATCTTTGCACTGTGGGAGGAAACTGGAGTACCTGAAGAAAACCCAAGTAGACACGGGGAGAACGTACAGACTCCACACAGACAGTTGCCCGAGGGTGGAATTGAACCCAGGTCCCTGGTGCTGTGAAACAGCAGTGCTAACCACTGAGCCACCGTGCCGCCAAACAGTGTTATCAGCTGGTACAAGTTTGGGAAACGTAGCAAATGTAAAACATTTTACAGGCCATTTTTAAAATAACTTTGAAGCCTAATATTTATTTTGTTCTTTTCAAATTTAGTTTTATTGAGCGAATACCTGTATCCGTTACCAATCTAGGAATGTCTGAACAACAAGACTATAAAACGTTTTCTGGACCAAGTAGTGCAGGAGGCTATAGTCGCGCAATGAAGAAACACAGGTAGAAAACACAACTGATCTTGTCCTGTCTACTGTGGAATATGACCCTACCACTTCAGGTATTTGTTAGAGGGTGGGGAGATGTGAAAGTGAAGTAAATATTAACGTTATGTTGGCAACTGTCAGGTGACCACTCTAAATAACACAATTTTTCCTTCATACTTTGGATCAAATATTAAGACTGACACAGAGCTGCATTTTTTGTTATAGTTTCATAGTTATAGTTGCATTCAGAATGCACTGAGCAGACAGAATTTCTGAAATTCTGTTTTTAAAAAAATGTGCTTGCAAATTGTGGAATGAATCTTCTGTCACCACATACGATCTCCGGAATCTCCAATAGTACGTGCAGTTCTTCTGAGTCTGTACTATTTGGTCTGCTGTGTATTGGTGAACCAGAAACTGTGTTGCTGCCATCATCTGGATGCAGCCAGTTTGATCATTTTTACATTTTGATTTACTGGATAACTTTATTTGATAAGCTTGAAATATGATAGTTGCTCCAAATTTACTTTGTTTCTTTTCAAAAAAGTATTTTCATTTTCAAAACTAATTGAGCAACATGAAATTTTTATGGTTTATCAAGTCTTCATTTCTGGCCTATTTGCCCAAGTTGGAACTCTTGACTATTTTATACTTTATCCTTTTTTCATCAATAAACACAGATGAAGGATTTAGGTCCATGAAACAGGACATCCCATGATTGAGAAGAATAAAAGGAGACTTAAATTAGAAAGCATTGATCGGATTGACAGAGTTTAAGTTTTAAAAACTTGGAAGTCTTGACAGATATCTTGCCATTTGAAAGTTCAAAAAAATTTATGCATTGTTCTATCTGCTCAAAAGCCATCTCTGGTAAGCAGTTTAAATATGTCACCAAAATGACAAGTAACTGAGATGAATTAGGTAGTCATTTAGCACAATCTTGAACTGTGTTTCTTCCCAACAATTTTCAAAGGTGTTGTGGAAATCTGAATATTGTCAGAATTTATGCATTACTTAACTGTATATGTAGTTATGTAAATGACGGTGTAAAGAAGTATATGGTGGAAAGGAACCTGCAAATGGATTGTAATTGGTACAAATAATCAAAACATGGTGGCAGTTCTGTGACATTCTGAGCAGAATTCAGCATGATGTGATGTGCATTTGAAGTGTCTTGGAACAAATGTGACACCGTGCAGAAGGCATGGAGAAATAGCAATTATTCAAGTCCAGAGGAATATTGAACATTGTGTTAGGCATCAAGTCTGTGTCGAACTTAATTTCCACATGTGGGAGCGATCACTGATGCTGAACCAGAGCCAACATCTAGTGTAGAGCTGAAATATATCACAGTTGGGCATTTAGATTGATCAAAACGTTTCCCCTAGTTGTTGAGGGGGGGTGGGGGTGGAATCCCATGTTGGCTCAATTATTTGTTGTCCTTTTATCAATAAACTATCGCTTGTCCGAGTACAGTAGTGACACAGTCATAAAATCAAAGATTTTTGAAAGATGGACTTGAAAGATGGATAAGATAAATTGGAATGAATGTGAGTGATATTTTCCTTCTCCTTACAGACTTGTGTTTTTTGATCAAGAAGGCTCTTTAAAAGAGGTTCAGAGAATTAAAGGAATATATGGAACACTGCAGGAAGAATTGAAGGTAACTGGAACATTAATCATAGACTTATTGTACTGTACTGTTCCATCAGTTGCAGTTCTAGGGCTGGCTGTAAATACTGATGCTTTTGTTGTCTGAATGTTGTTTCACTGTTAACTGGTAATTCGTATGAAATTCTGTTGTTCCATTTACAATATGAAGTATAATTTAAAATAGATCCAGGGTTGTCCAACTGTTACTACCCTCTTTGCATTCACCATTCAGTATGAAGTATATGGCGATTGGAATTAATTTTGTTCAATGTTAAACTGAGATATTCCGTCTGTGTCTTTTACAGTCTTCTGAAGTGGACTTTCCACTCCAGGGCTCCTGTCTTATGACATATGACATCTCTTTTGTACCCAGTCTAGTTTAAGAATGTAGGATAAGAATGACATCAGTCACATTCCTCAGAGACAGTTATGACTTTTATGATTCTGACATATCAGTATACACCAAAAACAATTAGTGATAAAGGTGCACAGAATGGCCCTTTGATGGCTCAACTTTTTTAACAGGAATGTGGGCTATTCAATCCTTCGAGTCTGTTCTCCTCCTCCTCCTGCCATCCACCACCCATGTGATAATGGCTGATTTCTATTTTAATTCCATGCACCTGGTTTCATATCTGTTTGTCTTTAGCATTCTTCGCATCAAGTGTTTCCTATGTCCTTTTCTGAATATCCTGGCCCCAAATTTAGCAGTATGTCTCCAGACTTGTCACCAGCCCCACAGATAAGGATATTTCCAATTACCAGGCCATGGTAAGTTAGCTAATTTCAGCTGGGTCAGTGCTTAAAGTGCTACCCTTGACCTTATTGTTTGCAGGAAGAAAGAATTGGTTTGGGTGGTATGGAAGGAGAAATAAGTAACTTCATGCTAACAAAAACCACAAAAGTAGGTAGTAAAGCAATTCTCAACAGCACTGTGGAGGAAAAATAGCCATCTGGTTCAGCAGAGAAATTAGTTTTCTGCAAGTCCCTTTCACAGACTTGCTGTGTTCTTCAAAAGCATTTCCAGCTTTTCTCTAGGCCTGAGCAATTTTGGATATCCAGGCATGGGAAGACAGAAAGCAGAACATACAAGTTCACCAGTTCAGTGCCACTTTATTTAGAGTCATAGAGACATACAGCACAGAAACACAGAGCCTTCGGTCCAACTCGCCCATGCTGACCAGATATCCTAAACAGATCTAGTCCCATTTGCCAGCATTTGGCCCATATATCTCTAAACCAGTCCTATTCGTATGCCCATCCAGATGCCCTTTAAATGTTGTTATTGTACCAGCCTTCACCATCTCCTCTGGCAGCTCATTCCATACAGGCACTCCCCTCTACGTGAAAATGTTTCGCCTTAAGTCCCTTTTAGATCTTGCCCCTGTCACCCTAAACCTAAAGCTCCTAGTTATGAACTCCCGTACCCTGGGGAAAAGATATTGCCATTCACCCAATCCATGTCCCTCATGATTTTGTAAACCACTTTAAGGACCCCCCAGCTTATTCGACCTCTCAATAGAGCTCAAACCCTCCAACCCCAGCAACATTCTTGTAAATCTTTTCTGAACCCTTTCAAGTTTCACAAAATCATCCCTATTGATTCTGACTTCCCGTTTTAGGGTAACGCTTCTGCTTTTCACTGGATGTCATGGCAGGAAACGGGTTGGCAAAAGTGGTCAAGGATCTAACATAATGGATTTTCCTGTCCTGCTCTGCCTATCCGACTACCACCTAAAATGTCAAAGAACATGACGTTATAAAACTATAGACCATAGGGAAAATCAGGAACATTGATTTTAACATTTTCTGTCAGGCAGCTAAAAGCAGGGAGTGTGGGAGGATCTTCTCTCCTCCCCCACCCCCCCAGTAGTTGAAGTTGAAATGAATAAATTTGATGCACCATGAAAAGAAAACATTGAAATGTATCACTGAATTAATCACTCCAGTGGACTCCCGCCATATATCCTGGGACACAGCCAGAAACTCCTATTTCAATTGAGCTAAGCCTCTGTTTGCTCTACCAAAACCAGCGTCGAGGGACTGCTGGCATTGGAAGTTCCTACTGACTTGGCTGAAATGTTGTTTGACACTTGTTTGCAGCTAGTGCCCATAACAGATGAGATGTGCCGGGCGCAAGAAAGAAGCAAGCATGCACCAGCACAGCAATTCAGCTTAGTCTTCTTTAAGAAAATACGGTAGTGGCCTGACGAAGCGTTTTGCGGAAGGAAGCAGGCACACGTTCGTGCCAGCAACACACTGGCGATACTGCTTTTCCAACATGTCATCCAGTTCCAGCTATCATGCCTCTAATTTAAAATCCTAGTTTTGTTTCCAATTCTGAGGTGTCTTTCCCTGTCCTCTCCAACAACATGGGGTTGGCCAACCCGTATGGGAATAAACATCAAGGCAGAGAGTGGGTGAGGGAGGAAGATAGATGACATAGGAAGGTGAAGCAATACTTGTACTTTTTAAAATCAAGTCTATTGTGTTCACTGTTCACAATGCAGACTCCTCTATATTGGCAGGACCAAACACAGATCAGTGGCCACTTCGTAGAATACCTCTGCTCTGCCTGCAAAAATGATCCTGACCTTACGATCACTTGATATTTAAATAAAACGTTTTGCTTTAATGCTCATAGTTCTGCCCTAGGCCTGTGGCAGTGGTCCAACAAAGCCCAACGAAAGCAAGAGTAACAGCACTATATTATCTGATTAGGCATATTACCACCTTAAGGACTCCACACTGAGTTCATAACTTCAGAGTATGAACTCTGACCTCCGTTTTGAGTACTGTCATCTCCTTGCATCTAAAAATCATGGATTCATTCTTGGTACTGACCTATTATCTGTTCACTATTCTTTATCTATTCTCCCATAACTCTTTACTACCATTAGCACTCCCTTTGCCTATTGTTCTGCGGCACCTTTATCATCCGGTCAACGTGTTGCTCGTCCTCCTTTCTCCACAGCATGCAATCTATCACTTTTCCAGCCCCCTTTGATTCTAAAGTTATATTAGACTTGAAACATTAACTGTTTCTCTGCCCACAGATGCTGCCAGGCCTGCTGAGTTTCTTCAGCACTTTTTTTTATTTCAGGTTGCCAGTATCTGCGGTTCATAAATTGGGATTGAAAGATTGGGAGTAGATTTGTCAGTCATTAGTCTTGGGTCAGGTTCATTAGCTACATTGTGGGTGATCTTAAACAAGAACCAGGAGGAAGTTGGGGAGAATCTTTTGTGAGGCACAGGGTGATCAAGAATGCACTTTCTGAAAGCAGGGGAAGGGAGAGAAGCAAATTCAGTATTCATTTGCAAAAGGAAATTGAAAAGAAAGCAAATTATAGGAGGAAACAAAATAAAAGACTAATTATTTCAAAGAGTCTGCGCAAGCACAAATGGACCAAATGGTCTCCTGTTCTGCAAAATTATGATTCTGTTTCAGTTGTATTGATGTCTAGGAATGAAAAGCAATTACTTAGATTGGATATTGAGCCATTAAGCCTATGAACTGAAATGCATGGTTTTAATTCATAATGGGCGACCAAAACTACACATAACTCAAGCTGTGCTCCAGTTGCAGCCAAATATGCATTTTGCTCAAATGCATAGTTTACTGTTATACTCTTATGCTCTTGTTCTTTTTAATTACTTTACTCATCTGGATATTTCTATTGTACCGCTAGGAAATTTTGCATTTGAACCTCTGGTTCTCACTGCGTATAGTCTTTCTATTGAATGTGTTTTCATGTTTTTCTCTCACCTTATCCATATTCAATTGCATATTCTACTCATCAGCCCATTTCACAAAGCTGTTTTTCGTCTTGAAATCTCTTGGTTCATCTTTCTGTTTGCCAAGCCACCTGCTTGAGTATTGTCAGTAATTATTTTTTTACAGAACATTTAAAATTTTATCTTTTTGCTTATTTGCCTGTATAGATTGTGTCTCGGATCTGATTAGTTTTTGCTAATCACATGACCATAATGCATTGTTTTTCACACATGGCTGTTATTTTTGCTCCCAAACTCAGCTGGCCTATCACTCCAGCTGAATCTCTCTCCTTCCCAAACTTGGGTACAAATGCTACTTACTCCTTCCTATGAAAACAGCAGAAAGATACATAATCTTTAGGAGAGCGAGTTGATGACAAAGTGGAATAAAAGAGATAGTGATATAATAATCAAGATCAATAAAAAAAGACAAATCCTCAAATTCATGAAATATAACTATATATATTTGTCCGTGTGATTGACCATGCAAGACATTTGAAATGTTATTTTTGCTTTAGGTATGCATTTTTGTTCAAGAACTTTCAACTTGTATGGATAATAAATTCCACATTTTCGTTACTTAAATCCCACCTTGTCATAGACCACTTGTTTAAAGGTAGAAGAAAGTGAACGCTCAGTGGAATGTTTGCTAAGTGATGTGCAACGACTCAGGAAAATGGTATCTGAGAAGAAAAGGCTGTGCACACTGATTCCAGGTAGGAACTAAGAACTGGTCAGTACTGGTCTACATATTCTAGCATACAGCTTCCTGAATTTTTTCTCATTGTCACCCCATTTTAATGTGTCAGGCTTCATGTGACAAGACCAATATTTCTACAGTCTGGTTGTGGCCGCAGTTGAGCCTCAGAACAACTATAATGTTGTTCCTACCAACATAAAAGCATCAATTTTTAAGGGGTGTCATACTGTCAAAATTCAGTCTGAGTTCCATGGCCAACATTGTCATGGACCTCACAACTAACAGTTTGGGACCCTCTCTTCTCGCACAATGTATCATTTTTAATTGTATTAGAAGTTAATAAGAGGTTGGAGCTTTCAAAAAGAAGTTAAGTTTATGATAAGAAACCTGAAACAGAAACTAAAGTTAAATCCAAGACAGTGCAGAGTGTTGTCTTCCTAGAATAGGAGTAAGGCTATGTATCCATATTATAGCTCGAGCAGTAGAAATTTGTGTTCGCTCCTTTACAGCTGTTTATTGACACAGATGAGTAGACCATAAGGGAATTTTTTTCATGCAATGTTAAATAAAATTTGAAAGCTCTTGAGGATAAATAATGCACTTTTCACACACTAATGAGCTTCATGTGTGCTGCCTATTAGAATACTGTAGGATATTATGAATGGTCATGGTCACACATGATGCATTTACCTCTCATTTGTACTGAAGTAGGAAAAGTATTAGAATTAACTTACCATTTGGTTTTTGATATTTTAACTGCTCTAAGCCAGGGTAAAATTGGGGCTACTACTGCTAATTCCAGCAACCCCAAGTTCAGGAAGCTGAAAAATTAGACAATACTCTGGATTGCTATTCAATAACTTCTCCTTATGAAGCTTGTAACCTTAGATGGAGACAATGTTAGACTTGGTTCTAATGGGTTGAGATGATTGATTAGCTTGCCAACAATTGCGTATAAAGAAAGGCCACTTGTGCAGGTTCCCAGAATGCTGCTTGGCAACATTTAAGAAGCATCAGGCTGAGCACTTAAAAGGCTATGGACCGAGTGCAAGTAAATAGGATTGGTATAGTTTGGTGTTTACTGGTCGGGATAGACATGGTGGGCTGAAGGGCCTCTTTCTGTCCTGTATGACGCACACTATGACCTCATTTGGGACTTCAGGGGAAGGTGGTGAAAGGAAGAAATATAAAATTGCATCTTTAATGGATTTACAACCATTTTTTTCAATAGTTTTATATTGGCATTAATGCAAATGTATTTACATTTTTCTATGTTTTAACTACAGGAGAGAGACAGAATCATGACTTGGTAGAAAAGAACATACACTTGTGTCAGGCTTTGAAGAAAGCTTTCCCAAACTCAAAACTTTTACAGTCTGTGTCAATTACAAGAGATGGTCATGTAGTGCCGGTCCAGTGTCACAATGAAGATAATAGGGTGAACGTAAAGGACACTTTCACTCGGGTCTCAGCCAAGAGTATCCATACGTCATCCTCGGAAAGGGCTAACGCTTCTGGGATTACCTGTAAACGGAAGGCAAAAAACTGTCTTAATCGCCTAAGTCAGGGTAAGAAACGGAGGACAGTCTGGCCGAAGGTCAGGAGATCAGCAAGTAAAGACAGTGAGGACAGTGAAAATGATTTGGTGAACAGACTGACTGGATCAGAGAATGAAGGGGATGTGCTGGATCAGTACAGCAATGATTTAGCGCCTTCAGCTTCACCAACATTCTGAACTTTCCAGACACTCGGACCTGAAATGCAATAAAGCAATTCCCACTTGTGAAATGAAAAGTGCCAAATCTTTTTCCATACATATACTGAAAAGGATGTTCACGTTTCTTCAGATGGAAAGCATGTTGCAACTTAGGGAGGAGGAAAGTATTTTGCTTTTTTTAAAAATCGTGGTGACTTAACCTTGTTTGAGCCATCCGATAGCTATACTGAAGGCCTAAATGATTTTAATATTTTTGCAGAATCAATGCACCTATGGTGAGGTTAAAACATGGTTTAAAATACTGTTGTTTCACTTTTTGTGCCTGGAATTAAATTTCTCTTCTCTTCTGCCCTTAGCCTTTGAAAAGCAGTTGTTTTCTGCTTTTTTTTTGAAACTTTTCCCCCGACTTTGACATCCAGCTTTCATACTGTGCACTCCAGGTCACTCGATAAACTTGTCTCAATAAATGCCTAAAATGGAGCCTCTTATCGAGTGGTCATCTAAGACGAGTAGGTAGTTTCTTCAAGTTTGAAGCATTGGTTGGGGGAGATGCAGCAAGGGTGAAACCATTGTTCTGTTAAATAATAGGTAAGCACGAGTCAAAACTAAACTACAGATTGTAAGGTAAATAAATGCAAACCTAGGTTTTTTTAAGTTTGCAGGGCCGGATATGCAAAGTCATATTTTTGAAAAAAAATTACTATCTCATGCACATCTACAAACAACCCAAGCTCAGGCTAATTTTCAAGTGTAAAACAGATTTGATGCTGACTTGACAACTCTGTTGAAGCTGATGTTCAGAATTGAGGTTTAGATATTGCAGATACAAGTGAAGCTCACTGCTGATGAATCCCAAAGTGCTTCATGAGGGTAATCAGACAAAACTTATCAGCCAAAGAACACGGTCAGACAGCTGACCAAAAGCTGAATGAAAGAAGTAAGTTTTAAAAGAGTAAGACAATGGTAAAGATATATAGGAAGAGGATTCCTGAGCTAGGCCTATATTAGACATATCTGGCTGTGTTTTGGAAATAAAGTGGTGGGTTTAAAAAGGTGTAGAATTGGAGGAAGACCAGTTTCAGGATTGTAGTGTTGGAGGAGATTGGGTGGGTGAGTATTTAACAAATGCTTTGCTGGACCAAGAGACATGTTTTTGATGTTATTAAGGCATGTAGAGCACTAATCATCTTACTACAGACTGTTAATGTCCTGCTTAACAGTTACGGAGAAAGAATAGAAGAGAACAAATAAAGGACCGACATTTATTAAGGAAGCAATGGTGGTATTGCTGTAGAGCTGACTATATCTTTAAAATTGTGTGTGGTCATGGACTTTTAATGGCCTAATTTCAAACTGTACTAATAAAATGGAACATAGTATTAGAACATGATATAGGTTAGACAAACGGCTGTCGACAATACATGTAATAATAGCAGCTTCAGTACTCCATCAGTGTCCCAGCAACAATAGCAGATCTCAGTTCCACAGACCATTGACAGATTGAGGACATCTCTTATGACTGCACCCATTGCTGCTTTAAAAGCTGAAAGATACAAATGTTAAGATGCAGTCATAGATGATTGTCTCAATGGAGAATCTTTGTCGGCAAGTTCTGAGAGGTCAGAGATGGTCACTGTTCTGTATTTATTTAGATAACTGAGTATCAGCTGGAGGGGCTCTCCAGCGCAATGTGCTAGCATTAGTGAGGCTTGAGCAAAAGAAGTTATGGTTCATCGTAGACAGATAGATAGTGCTTTATCACCCATTCTCTAGATATGAGGGGCACTTAATTACAGAAAATTCAGCCACTTAAGTTTTGTTCTGCATTCTATTAGATTATGCTAGTCCATACTCAATTTGTGTGCCTATGATTTAACATTTAACACCCAACACCCATACTTAATGATATCTCTGTCTCAGTTTTGGCATTGTTGACTGAGCATCCAGTCTTTTGTGTGGGAGAGAATTCCAAATTCTGTCAGCTTGATTTTCAAATGTACTAGCCCTGCAGGATCACTTCACTTTGGAATTCAAACCCTTGAGATCAATGATTGAAATCAAAATTCCACTGCCACTTTTTTAATTAAAAAGTAGCGCACAAGTACAAAAAGTATTGTGTATAAATTTCTTTGCACTTTTTAGCACTGTTTCAAAAACATGACAATTTATCATCCTTGATCTAGGTGGACAGCCTTATGATTTCCATTTGATCTACAGCTTCCATAGTTTTTTCCCCTTCCTCCTCCCATCTACACAATACCTGTGTTGGCTGACTGTGTTATCAACAAACCTGTTTGTACAGCTCAGTATTCCTTTACTCAAGTTTGTGGTGAAAAATTAAGGGCTGTCTACAGATCCCTGGGCGACATCATGTGCCGTGCCAGAAGAAGTCAATGACGTAAAATGTGGCCGCAAATCAATTCACGTCACTATTCTATCAAATGAATGCTGATGATGTGACCAGCATGGCACGTTCATGTACACTATCTGTGCATGCCCTAAATACAGCCACTTTGGGAAACAGCCTGTGCTGTTGACTGTTGTAACTAGCATCAATGGTCTTTCAAATTCCAATTTGGTCACTAAGTTTGTGCAGAGACCTTCAAAAGATGTCCCTATTACCACTACTGAGCATTGTTGTGTTGTTGGAATCCTAAACAAATTCCTGAGGGTCTGGTTGTTACCGGATGATAGGAATATACCATAATTGATCCCCAACTGCAGAAAAGTTAAGCCCACGTGTATTTTCTTCATGCCAGGCTAATATCAACCCTAGCCCCATCTCCATGGTTACCCCAATCCTAAAGTGTGGAGCTGCAAATGTACATAACTATGTCATCAATATTCCCTTGTGTAATACTGTTGAAAATGTACCACTGTATCAAGTAAAGCCAGTGTGTAATTTTCCCCTTTACAAAAAATAAACATTTATACTTTAGGTGTTATTGTTTTTTCCTGTCATTCTGTAGTCTGCTTAATTGTAATGGCATGTTCATTGCAAATAGCCTTTTGCACGTTACTACACTCTGTTCAAGACACATTTATGAATCCTGTCTAGAGTCAGAGTTATAGTCGTTCGTAGGCTGCAAACTCTATTGTGGTAATACAGATTTGTAACACCGATCACTAGTCTTTGTGGTTTACAAACAACTCTGCTCCTTCAATGTCCCAGCAACAAACTCCACATCCAGCAATTGTACTCAGACAATTCGTGTCAGCCACTACTCATAAATAGTTCACATTTCTACTTGACTACCTTTAAATTACATTGAAGTGGCAGTAGCAAGTCATGTGCTTTTGGAAGAATACTTTACATGAAGAACATGTTCTTGTGTTAGATATAACATTCATTCAAGGAAATTAAGTATAAAACTTATGAGATACTAAGACTGTAATCTGTTAGTCATAATTATTTGTTGTTAGTAGCTCTACACATCTCCATACCGAATGAGGTTTTGAAGCTCTAGTTAAACAAGGGCTGTTTGTAGGTAAATGAGGTACTCAGTTTAAGAAATTGATAAATTGGGTGATTGTCCAAAACCACTTTGTCATCAAAGACCTCAAGCTTGTGGTCTACGCAGCAGCAGTGTCACTAACACTTCTGTGTGCATTAATGAACAGCCAACATCTTCAATCCTGCAGAGATGGCACCAGTGATGTATCTGCAAAATACTTCAAGTTCACAGAATACGTGTTCCAATATCAGTGTTCTCTTTCAGACCAATAAGCCCAGCATGGTCTGATTGAAGCAGCAGCAGCACTCAAAGCTGGTGATTTCAAATAAACCTGTTGGACTATAACTTGGTGTCGTGCAACTTCTAACTTTCTGGAATAAACTGTTTCCTGAAATGAAAGGGACAAGAAGCTGTTAGAAAGGATTTAAAAGTAATGTGCCAATTAACCATCCCTGATGAGTCAAAGCAACAAGTTGTTTCCTGGGAGAAAGAAGGTAATGATTGTTTGATAACTTACTGCCTGTAACCAAAGGGCAACTAAGACTGCCTGCATAAAAGTAATGTTCTGAGGTGAAGGGGTTAATGGCACTATGTTTTGAATAGACAGCTAGCACCAAATGTAACAAGGAACAGAGAAGCTCCTCTGGATAAGAAGGCAAGCTATAGACTTGATGACTCCAAAAGAGCAATGCATGTTGTAGAAGAATGAGACCTAAAGGATCATCAATAATGTCACATCAGAAACTTCATAGATAAAATCCTGTAATAATTCAACCTCAGGATTCTTCCGCAGCAGAATTTTGAAGAACCACACTGCATAAGAATCGAAATCTGGACATCCAGAGACAGACACTGTTGATTGCACAACTTAATTCCATTATTAATCTAAATTGAGTTATGAGATTTAACTTGCTTACTTGAGGGGTCTTATTTTGGTTGTGTACATACAGTAAAGTTGAGTAATTCTTTCAGGATGTGATGAGAGATTTCTTAAGTATACAAATTAAAGGCAGCCTCTGGTAATTTACAACAAATGTTTTAGTTTATTGTGAATTGAGTGCAAGAATAGGGAGTTATGCCTTAGTTAAATGTGATATTGGTCACTATACTTCAAGGTGATGTTAACTTGTTGGAAGCAGTTCAGAAAAGTTTTACTGGACTAATACCTGTGATTAGTGGATTACCTTATGAGAAAAGGCTAGATAAGCTTGGCCTGTATCTTCTGGAGTTTAGAAGAGTCAATTGACTTAACTAAAACATCCAAGATTCTAAGGGGACTTGTCCAGTGGTTGTTGAAAGGATATTTCCTCTTGGGGGATATTTAAAACTATGGGTCATAGTTTAAAGATAAAGGGGACTTCAATTAAAAGAGAAGGATACCTTTTTGTTCTCCAAAGATTGAGTCTTTAGAATTCCCTTCATTGCAAGGCAATAGATGCAGAATCTTTAAATAGACAGATTCTTAATTACCAGGGGGAATCAAAGATTATTGGGGATGAATAGCAAAGTAGAATTGAGGTTAAAATCAAGTTGGGTATTATTTTATTGCATGGTGGAGCAGGCTTGAAGGGCCAAGTGGCCTACTGTTTTCCCGTTGTTCATATGATTTTCATTAATCAGCTGCATTGGCCAAAACACATTGTCTTGTGTCAAGCATATGGATATCCAAACAAACTCTCCTATTTCAAGCTTCATTACAGTAAGCAGCTACAAGAAGGGCAGACAAAACTGTTCAAAAACATCTCAAACTCCCCCCTGAAAACAATGCAATAAATGAGATTGATTTGCAAGAATCTCTAGCCCACGACTACCTGAACTGGAGATAATATCCACAAAAGGTGTCACCTGTTACAACATCTTTGACAAGCCCAATATAGAGGCCAACTGGAAACAGCATGTGGAAACCCAAAATCCCAATCATCCTTTGACCAAATACCATGTGTTAGGCCTAGCAAATCCAGTATTTCACTACTTTATTATTGACACACCGAAGTGGTTATCTTCAGGCCCAAGCGACGGTCCAAGAGAAGATCTCAAACAGATTCTCTTTTGCATTGAAAATTTGTGTAGTACAAATCTTTCCACGCATCATCATTTAATATGTTTTATTGATTCTAGAAACATAATTGAAAAACTTCAGAGCACTGCATCATAAATAGTCGCTGAGGTTGAGGATCATTCTCGAAGTTTGAAATCACAAATGTTTGGATCTTTTAGGAAAGCAGGATCTTTAAATGTGACTGACATAAATCCTACAAGGAAAAGAAAATCATTAATAGAACAAGAAAAAATCTCAACAGGTGAATGACACAAATATTTCAATTGGGACAAAATAGTCTTTAACGTCAACGTATCAAAGGTCTCCAAAAAACTGGAATAAATTGAGTTAAGGTGGGGAGTAACCAGGGCTCAATGCTGAGATCACAATTATTGCACTAAAACGAAATGAAGTATCTCCAGTTGCTGAATGAACTGTATATCTCAGTGGCAGAATGATAACAGATAAATTCTAATTACAGACTAGTGGTAAGGAATGGTTATGGGAAGAGTAACATGCCACAAATGCATATAAATTATGTTGAAATAACGAAGGAGGATGATCAACAAGATTCAGGAGTTTAAGTCAACATGTTCAATCAATATTGAATATTAAGTGTAACAGCCAAACAATACTACAGTTAAAAGAAGTTTAAACTGTATGGTCTCTAGGTCACACCACTGTGCTAGTAGTACATCCAGTTCTGGTTACTGAGACACAAGGGAGATATTCAAGCTGTGGACACTATACCAAAGAACCAAGAGACTGATTTGCAGGAGATCAGAGTTAAGAGGAATGACAGATATTTAGGTCTTGCAAAGGAAGGTCAGAGGTGATCTTATAGAAGCATATATAAGCTAAAGAAGTGGGAAAAAAAACCAGACTATTGTACTCAATTACAAGAATAGGTCAAAATGACCATTTTGAAACTAGTAAATTGTATTTTTAACATTGATATCAAAGCAATTATGTGGAATCAGATACGCACTAAAGTCTTAAAACAAATTGCAATAATGCAGCATCTTTAAATGGAGACAAAGGAATGGTGTGGATAATACAAGAATTTTTGTCCCCAAGCCTTCCCGCCCCCGCCCTATCCCTTTGGGACAAGACAATTCCCAAAGCAAAATCCAGAAAAACAATTGCAGTTAAGTAAAGGTATTCAATGTTAGTTTTCGAATTTAAATTAGTGTTAAATCACGTACCCATTTGCTGGGCTTTTTTGATGGCCTTGGAAATTTGTTTTTGTTTCTTTCCACATAAACCTAGAAAGAGATCACAATTAAAACAATATATTTACTGTACTTACACAACTGTAGGACTGGTGCATGATATATCTTTTAGTTTTTCCACAGCTGACAATTGCAGATCTTCATTCAGGAAATTTCACACATTTGTTCAATGTATGTATCAAGTAACAGGTATATTTACTTACTTAAGCATGAACACATATCGGGATCAGAAGCATCTTCTATCTTGGATTGGTGTTTTTAAGCAACATGTTGAACATACAAACAAGGGGCAAAAGCAAGACTTGAGAGGCCCACTTGACCAGTTATTAACATCTAACTCTACTCCACATTCACATGATAGGTGTGTGCATGTAGTCAGTGGTCAGGATTGGTCAGTGAGGTGGGAGTGGCAGACAGATGGGATAGAATATGGACAGGTTCTGTCAGGTCAAGGAGGCGGGGATGAGACTGCTGGTTCGTCATGGGAGGCGGCTGGGGGTGGGGAGATTTTGAAACTAGTAAAATCCACGTTTAGGCCATCGAGCTGTAGGCTCCCGAGGTAGAATATGCAGGTGGCATCATTGTGACATTGGATACTTATCACCATCCCACCTAACTGCCCCAGCCCCACCCTTCCTCTATCTATTTATTTCCGAGCTCCCCTCCCCCTCCCCGTTTCTGAAGAAATGGGGAGCTACAATGGGTCTAACCCGACCCAAAATGTCAACTTTCCTGCTCATCTGATGCTGCCTGGCCTGCTGTGTTCCTTTAGCTCCACAATGTGTTATCTCTGACTCCAACATCTGCGGTTCTAGCTAGCTCTGTGTCTGAATTTAGCTGGAATCCCCAATCACTAATGTAAACGATATCCTTAAAGACACACAACGGAGTGGATCCAAGTCTTTGCCAACATGAAAGAAAACAAATTATCTCCTTTGGAACTCTGAAGACTCAAAAGTATATAGTATCTTACCTGTTATGTGTCTCCCAAAGATACGACCCGTGTATGGAGATATAAACTGGGACAAAAGCTGTTTTAAAAAAAAGGAATGGTTGAACATACAAATTAGTAGAACCACAGAACACCTACAGTGTGGAAATAAGCCATTCAGCCCAACAGGTCCATCCCACCCAGACTCATCCCCCTACCATAACCTTGTAACCACGCACTTCCCAAGGCTAGCCCAACTAGCCTGCACATCCCTGAACACTATGGGCAATTTAGCATGGCTAATCATCTAACCTGCACATCTTTGGACTGTAGGAGGAAACCGGAGCACCCAGTGGAAAGCCATGTTTACAGTGGGAGAATGTGCAAATTCCACACAGACAGTCATCCGAGGATGGAATCGAACCAGAGTCCCTGGTGCTGTGAGGCAGCAGTGCTAACCACTGAGCCACCATGCTACCATTCAGCCCAATAAACCTGCTCAGCCATTCAATAAAACCATGGACAATTTGTTTGTGTTTTGAATTCTATATTGCCATCTGCTCGCTAACTTTTCTTGCCTAACAAGAATCTACTTCTGCCTTAAAATATTCAATAGCACAACCTCCACTGCCTTCTGAAACAGAGTTCTAAAGTCACACAATGCTCAGAAAAAATCATAATCTGTCCTAAAACAGCAATGCCTAATTTTTATATAACCCTCCTTAGTTCTGGACTCATCTACAAAAGGAATCAGCCTTTACAAGTTCACCTTGTCAGGATCTTACATACTTTTAAACTCTAAAGTTGGCACCTTTTTCTATTTGGTTTAGCCACCCATTTACAATCCTGCCAATCCCCAAGTTTCTTTCTTTAAGAGAAGATTTAGTTTTCAAACTTTCATTTGCTTTGGGCATTTGTTGTGCAATGAGCTTTGCAGTCAAACTGATAATTGGTGGGCATGGACCCATTGCCCATTTACAAATAATTTATGATACGTCATTCGGACAATTCATAAGGAGTGAAAACAGATGTTCGTCTGAAATTGAAACCAGAACTAAGACATTTAATCATGGCGGAGTAGATGAAGTTTCAATTTTTGGTTGGATACCATTGCACCTAACTTGGAAGTATGACAGGTAACCAGATTGGAAAAACTATCCAATCCTTCACATCAACGAGCACAAAACAGTAGAAATAAATCCTATCCTGTTGCTCATTTAATGCATGGTCTCTGAAGTGGGGTTGAGTTTTATCAGCAGCTAGAATGTGTCTCGAGCCCACTTCTAAAAGGATGGCACAGGCAGGATCAAATGACAACATTTAAGAAATATTTAGATGATCACTTGAAGTGCCATCATATACAAGACTACAGACCAGATAGGTTTTTAATAACCAATGCAAACATAATGGCCCAAAGGGCCTCTTTCTTTGCTGTAAAACTTTATATCTATGGCTAACTCACTGTTGTCAGTTCTACTGAAAGGTCATCAGCCCGAAATATTAACTATGCCTCTCCCAATACATGCTGCCAGAGCTGCTTAGTAATTCCAGAATCCATAGTATGTTGCTTTTTACTGGAAGTCATTGCCTGAAAGGGTGGCAGAGGCAGGAGGCAGCACAACATGTAGGATTTAAATGAACACTTGAAATGCCATAGCATACAAGGTGACAGGCCACATGCTAGTAGATGGGACTCAAGTAGGTAGGTGTTTAGTAACTAACATGGACACCATGGTCCAAAGGACCTCTTTCCACGCCCAAACCTGATTCTGAATAATGACAGGTCAAAAGCACTCTGGTTTTTCTAAATTTTAAATGTCATTCCTTTGCCACTGATTATAAAATCAAGGCCATTCATATTCATTCATTTCCAGCTGGAAGTCCAGAAGAACAGCATGGATATTTTATATTTTGCATTCATTATCATTAGGATTTTGGTTTTACGACCAAACTTTAAAGACAGAAGAGATATCTGCCCCACATATTTAGAGAGAATATTCTTTCATCAGCCTCGCACTTGAGGTCTTTCATTCTTGTGTCAAGAATAGGATAAATGGGAATATGAAGGAAGGATTAACTGGAAGGAGAATGATCATAAACTGCTGCTATACAGAGTCACTGACGCATTCAAGCACAGAAAAACAGTGTTGCAGGTATTTAGTTTTTTTTCCTTAGAAAATCTCATTTACATGTCTTCTCAATACCCAGTGAATAATATGGACAAACCTGTACGTTCTTGTAGTCTACTGGAACACCACACAGAATGCACTTCTTGGGAGGTTCTTTGTAAGGATTTTCTAACTTTATTGGCTGTAAGAAAGTGGACATTTGAAACTATGTTAACCGTTTTTCCCTCCTAATTCATAGGTATAACAGAAAATTACAGTTATTCACAATGTAGCATAAGTAACAAAGAGAGAAAATGTATTAGAAAATTTTGCACTTTATCCCTTACTATTTCCTCCCCATTAGGACAATTACCATATTCAATTTTCAACAAATTATTAGATAAATTGTAGATACAAAGAGAATATTGACTATTATTTTCAGGTGCACAGGGGTGTGGCCAAAAGTTGTCAAAGAGAGGGTTTTAACAAGATGAGAAAAATTATGAGTCAGATGGGTTTAGTGAAGAAATTCCATTCTGTGGGGCTTATAATATTGGAGAAAATTGAGGAAGGGGTGTAGAAGAGTCCAGAGTCATACAGATGACAAGTGGTTTAGATAGAGAATTTATAGGGCTAGAGAGGGTAAGAGACCAAGAGAAGCCAAATCATGAGGAATTTGAACACATGGATGAGAACTTTGCGTATCACTGTAAGTTAACAAGATTAGCTAGCCGTGATGAGAAAATAGGATTTGATGTGGAAAACAATTCTAAATGATACAAACTTTACAGAGTGAAGAATAATAAGCTTGCCAGACAGTATTAGAAAGCACTGAAACAAAAGATGATAAAGAAAACAGCAAACTGTGGGGAGACTGTTAACAATTTTAGGGAGACACAAGTTAGTCAGTTAGTTGGGAGATAGACGGAAGAAGATACTCAATATGGAAAAATATGAAAATCACTTTCAGAAGAAAGTAGATTAAAAAAGAGAAAAAAGTAAAAGGCATAACTAAAATAATGTTGTTTACATTCTCAGACATTTCAAAGCTGTTCTCAAACAATGAATTAACTTTGTAGTGAACTCTTTCTTCCAGTATAGATAAATCATACAATTTAGTTCCTCATTTAATAACGGGACAGATGATTTCATTTATCTGTTTTAATCATTTTGGTTTGAGTGGATTTGGGCTTTCAGGTACAAAAAACTTTAATAGTCAGAAGACATGTTGATGTGAGTAATAGGTGGACCCAAGAATTTTTCATCAAGTGCAACGGACAGTAAAACTATTGAGATAACAAGGCGTGGGGCTGGATGAACACAGCAGGCCAAGCAGCATCATAGGAGCAGGAAAACTTGACGTTTTGGGCCTA
>JAHRHZ010000217.1:12704002-12716173 GCA_024137785.1 Ginglymostoma cirratum
GTCAAGTTTTCCTGCTCCTATGATGCTGCTTGGCCTGCTGTGTTCATCCAGCCCCACGCCTTGTTATCCCCAGTAAGACTATTGAGTGCATTTACTCAATGATCACTGGGAAAGTCAAAAATATATACTTTCACAAGTATAGAGGTAAAGAAAATACGTCATCTTCTGTTAACCCCAATACAATATCACCAAATTTCAATGCAGAAGAGTCGTGGAAACATTAGAACATAATGACATATTCTTCATGATCGACAGAAACAGATTAGCTGGTACAGTACATAGTTCACTCAGCTTTGTTTGATGATTGCACCCAGACAGATATGTTTTGATGAACAGTTAGAATCTATAAATCAGTTGATGGCATTCACAAATAATGCTTTCTTACCATATCAGAAGTGTTACTGGTCGATGGAATATGTTGAGTGCTGATCCCCTTTTGCCAGTACACTACAAAGCCAGCAAATAAGAAATATATGGATTGTTAGACATACACATATTGTTCTGGATAGAGAGAATTGGAAAATGGAAGATTTGGATAACACCTAAGTTGCAAAGAGCTCACCATGTGACTTCTTGGAACTCAAAAGTTAAAAGCTCAAACAGAACTCAGGACTGTCTTCCGTTTATAGAAATCAACTGACCTAGTGGCAAATACAAGCCAAAGTTTTAAGGGAGAGGTGAAAGATGGGTTTCATTATATTAATAGTTGGACCAACAGTTTTGGAAAATCGTTAAGCATCTGCTGTTTGTCACCTAGCAATAGCTTCTCCACTGAGGTGCTGTTCTTTTTTCAGTACTCGCTGAAACGTGGCAGTTACAGGACAGGTTTGCAAAGTGCCGTCACTCTCTAACACTGTGTGCGCGCAACTGTGTATTTGGATTAAAGGGGGATACATTTTAATCCTCCATAGTTAATCCAAGATTGTTCTTAACTGGTTTTCCAACTTATTGTAAGAAAACATGCTGCCTTTAAGAAATATGCTATTTTGAAAATAGCTGGTGAAAGACTACTATTATTACCTATAACAAAACAGAGAAAGATTGATCAGTTTGAGAATACCTAAGACATTTGCATTTTTGGCACAGCTTGATTTCTAGCATACTCCTCCAATAGTATCGTAATAATTGTAGACCAGCTTTCTGTTGTATGTGGTTGCTATAATGCTCTAACTCAAAATCATTACCCTCTGCAGCAGAAGTTCAATTTTAGATTTTAAACCAGGGTTTCATTAGTGAAGATATTTCAAATTACTGCAGGCAATTTAACATGCTTGGTACGTAAATACATCAGACATTTCAAAATTATAAACTGTCAAAGTAATTATTGTATTAGGTCCAGACTCTTGTGCAAGGTGAACATCATCTTACTATCCACAAGGTTAATATCTGACAGTTCCTGAGCATGCCGTACCAAAATTTTCACACAGTTGAACAAGCACTGAGAAATTTCCTGTCCAATTCTCAATTACTACACGATGCAAGTTACAAGTCAGAGTAGCTATTTGAGGCAGTAGAACACCTAAGTTCAACTTAATGCACGTCCAACCCAATCCCCCAAAGCAATCTATCCAAAGTCAGGTTGCTCCGAACTAGTGATGAGTTTTATTGATGAACTGAGGGATATGGAAGGACATGGTGAAACTGGTTGGAGGTGTGGGGGGATGGTGTTGGAATTTTGGACAATGGTGGAGAAATGAGCAGATTCGGCCATGTCATAAGATCTGAATCCTAAAATGCAGGGGAGGTGAAAAAAAAAAAAATCAGATTTTATTTGGACCACTGGATGTTCAAAAAAAAGGACTCAACTCATTCTCAAGATAAATAGCATGGCTTTACTAAGAGCAAATCTGGAGTTTTGTCCTAATTTAGTTCAGGGCGTAAGGTGTTGGAAGCAGTTGAGAGAAGGTTTACTAAACTAATATCTGGAATGAGAGGGATGCCTTATGAGGAAAAGTTAGCTAGCCCAGATTTGTACCCGCTGGAATTGAGAAGAGACCACTTGGTTGAAACATACAAGATCCCGAGGGAGCTTAACCGGGTGGATGTGAAGAGGATGTTTCCTCTAAAGGCTGAATCTAGACTTAGGGGTCACCCATTAAAAAAAACAAGACAAGGAAAAACTCTCTCAAAGGTTTGCATGCCTTTGGAACTTTCTTCCTCAATAGATGGTGGAAGCAGAGTCTTTGAATCTTATTAAGAAAAGGATACATAGATTCTTGATAAGTAAGGGAGTGATTTTCTTAGGGGTGTAGACAAGAACGTGGAGTGAAGTCACAAACCATGGAGCAGGCTCAACAGGCTAAATGGGGATATGTTTTGCAGTTGTAATGTTACTGGACTAGTAATCTGTAATACAGGTTAAAATCCCATCATGACAGATGGTGACATTTCAGGAATTAGTCTGTGCTAGATCTCTGTAACAGCAACTCGGCTAAACTCACACTCTGGCCTTTTCCTCATAGTCCTGCAAAAAACTTTTCTGTTCAGATAATTACACAATGCTCTTTTGAAAGCTATCAATGCCCTGCCTTGTGCAGAGGATTCTATTCCCCATAGTCCAAAAACCATTGCCTCAGCACCTTTTAGTGATGATATAGCAAGAAGACAATTATTGTCAAAACTCAACTCATCTCAATTCCATACTAAGTTTGCCAGTGAAATGCATTACTGTAACTTGATCATATATAACACAGGATTTTGACATGTAGTGTGCTGCACATAAAGTGTTGATGAACACCTCAAATATAATGCACATACATCCAGGACCAAAAGGTTATGAAAATTCTGGGCTTTAACACCAAGCTCAAGAATTGTTTTTTACCCAACTCCAAATTATGTATGAATTTTACGGTGGAATGAGTACTGATTCTTATTTACAATGCTTGCCACACATTAATAATGTAGGGGACCAGAGACAACCTTAGAATTGCTTATGGATAACCTTGAAATATTATTCTTGGTTCACAATACCTTGAAGATTCAAGGCAAATTTAGAAATAACGATCAAAAGCCCATAAATATTGATAAATCTAAAACAAAAGCAGAAAATGCTAAAGTGCATAAATCATAGAATCCCTACAGTGTGGAAACAGGCCCTTCGGCCCAACAAGTCCACACCGAACCTCAGAGAATCCCAAATCAATGAGTATCTACAGGGAGAAGAGCCAACAGTTCTGCTGTATTCCTTGTATTAAATAATTAAGTTTCAAAATTAGTTCAGAATTTATGAAGGGTTACATCCATACATCTGTTCTTGTCACAGATCCTGTACGTACTGCCTGTGGTTTCAGAATTTTCCAATTTTTAGATTTCCATCATGTTCCTCTCAATTACTTAAACTACATAAGCTTACAATTACAGCAGGAAATTCAGCACACTATGTGTGGTGACCCTTTACGGCGTCAATGCAAACTAATCCATGGCCCCACACTCTCAGATTTATAACAAACCGAAAGTAACTCAAATGCTCTGCTCTCTCACCATGTCCTATACCTCCATTAACTATAATTCTGAACAGAATTTTGCCTGTAAATAATGTATACTTTCTACCCTGACGACACTCTACAATTGGGCACTCCATGCCCCAACAACTCCCCATATAATGCAAGTCCTCCTAAACATTTTCTTCACTTGCAATAATCATTTTAAATTGATTCTCTCTCTTCTATCACCACCATACCCCCAACCTCCCGATATCTGGCCTAGAAACATGTCATCCCATCTTAGCAAACTTAAAACTTTTGATTAAATATTCTGTGGCCCAGTGGAAAAAGTCCCAGCATCTGTTCACAACTGGTTTCCCATTCCTAGCACCATCCTGGTGCAGTTCTTGCACACTCTCAATAGTCAGATCACAATTGGAAATTCGGAGAATAATTGTTTTGTTTGATTTATTGTTGTCACACAGTGAGGTACAGTAAAAAGCGTTGTCTTTCATGCTCTACAGGCAGATCGCACCATACAAAGTGCATCAGATAGCAGAACAGAGTGCTGAATACACTGTTACATCCACAGAGAAGATCGAGAGAGAGAGAGGGAGAGACATCAACATTTGAGAGGTCTGACACTACGTTCTGTACTGGGTCTTCACACTTCAATTCTTGCTTATAATTGTACTGTGTCTACTGTTTCAAAGTTGGGCCCATTTGATATCACTACTCCACTTTTTCCTCACAGCCCTGCAAATGTACCAGTTTCAACTATTCAGCCAAACTTTTTTTCAGAGAGGAACTACTAAATCCGCTTCCAGCAGCCTCTCAGTCTGCGTCTTATCACACTATGTTGAAAAGAAATCTCACCTCACCCCTGGTTCTTTAGACAATGACCTCATATGTACATTCTCTGCCATCAGTTCTTCTGCCAGCTGAAACATGATTTCTCTACTTTGATTACAAACCGGCATGATTTTGAACACACCTATTGAAATCTCCTCTTTGCTTTCTTTGCTTCAAGTCAGCAGTGCCAGATTCCATGGGCAATTGAAGTCCCTCAGACCTAGTACGAAACTAAGTGAATCCTCTGCATCCTAAAACAAGAGCCCTGACTACGTTCCTAAAATCTGGCGCCCAGTGCAGGACACAACGTCTCAGCTGGGCCTATTTTCTGAAGAAGGGTCCCGACCAGAAACGTCAACTTTCCTGCTCCTCTGATGCTGCCTGGCCTGCTGTGCTCCTCCAGCTCTACACTGTTATCTCTGACTCCAGCATCGGCAGTTCTTACTATCTCTGGGCCTAAACACTGATGTTTTTATAAATGAAAATTTAAGGAAAGAAATGCGGCCTAGCTAGCGACTGACAGACGTTTATCACTTCTTCAATATTGTAAGAAATGTAAAAACACGGAGGCCGCTTTCTCAAGGGTCTAGGCCCGAAACGTCAAGCTTTCCTGCTCCTATGATGCTGCTTGGCCTGCTGTGTTCATCCAGCCCCACACCTTGTTATCTCGAGGCCGCTTTCTCACTTTCCCTTTTAGTACGATTTCGAGTCCAACTCCCCTCTTTACCTGGACGCCATTTCCTCAACGTCCGCAACATCCTGCTGGAACCAGCAAGATATGCGCAGGCGCAAAGAAGCCTTCATGGGAACGCCGGTACCCCGACAGGCGCGTGCGCATTGGTCTCGATGATGTACACTGCCAATCTGCCAGGGGTGCGTCATCGGCGGGCCCAGGTCCCGCCCAGGCCCCCTCGACGTCATTGGCCATGACGTGTATGGAAGGAGAAGGAAGGAGATGGTCTGTTGTCTGATGCAGCAACTAACTGCCGCTGACGTTTGAATTTAAACTGTTAGTTTAACGGGAACATGTTGCTGTACCAGTGTTACAGCGGCTGCTCCTTTGTGCGTGTGAACATCGGGATGTGAGTGTGATTACCGCAAGTGATGGCAGTTCACTTGTGATTGTGAACACTGAATAATATGGATGTTCCATTGTGAGTGTAAACACAATGATATTGTGGATGTTCCATTGTGAGTATGAACATTGAATGATATTGTGGATCTTCCGTTGTGAGTGTGAACATTGGGCTGTGAATGTGAATACCGAATGATATGGTGGATCTTCCATTGTGAGAGTGAACATTGGGCTGTGCATGTGAACACTGAATGATACTGTGGGTGTTTCGTTGTGTGGGTGCACATTGGCTGTGAGTGTGAACGCTCAGTGATATTGTGGATGTTTCATTATGAGTGTGAATGTTGAATGGTATTGTGGGTGTTCCATTTTGAGCGTGAACTTTGGGCTGTGAGTGTGAAGACGATATTGCGGATGTTGTATTGTGATTGTGAACATTGCATTTTGGTTGTGAATGTTGAATTATATTGTGGATGTTCCAGTGAGCGTGAACATTGTGGTGTGATTGTGAACACTGAATGAGATTGCAATTATTCTACTTTGAATTTGAACATCAAGAATATCTTGAACCCTAGACTGATTGCAAAAGTTGCACATGTGATTTCGTTTATTGCACGGTGCAAATATTTGGTGTGATTCTGACCGTTCTAATACATACGAAAAAATTGCAGTCTGATCGTGCCTTCCTGGGGAGATGTTGTGAAGTGGAAATTGTCTTTAGCCTTAGTCCCTTGACAGAGGCAGTGTGACAGTCCAAATGTCTTAACATGGACTTGGACCAGAGGCAGGAGGCAAATCAGTGGGTTTCTAAACGGAAACGAGCAAGGGAGAAAACAAGCAATTACAAGACACCATCACCGAGCAAGAAAAAGAACACCAACTGCATGAGTGTTCCTGAAATGATTGTGAAGGGAGAGGAGGAGATACATCCGGAAACATCACTGAACAAGGATTACATGGAGCAGGTACCACAGCACACAATGTTGAGAAGATTTACCAGACAGGCAAATCTACATTTGTCAGAGTGTAGAAGAGACTTGTAAGACAATGTATCATTATAGAAGAAAGTTGGGTAGAAGTTTCAAAACAGATATACGTAACAGAGAATGAGTTAGAGGTACACAGCAGATGTGCATAAGGCATGTAAAGAACATTTAACAAACATCCACAAGAAAGGTCTAGATTAAATGAAAAGCAATGTGCACAAGGAGCAGCTGAAAGAGGTGCTCAAAATCTAACTGGCTATACAAAAGACATGTAAGGATGTACAAAAACACAAGAGACATAACAGACTTCCCAATGTCCATAAATGGTGAATTTGTCGTTGAAATAGAAGACCTATGTCACAGATTACTGGTACATGGAGGACAAATCAATGCAATTAACCTGCTTCGTAACTCATGCTATTGCTTAGATTTGGAGGGTTATACATGCTGAGGAAACTTATTATCTCTCAATACTGCATGTTTATTGGCTAAAATTCCTAAAAGAAAACATGTCCATGTATAATAAAGACTACTGTTTCAGAATCTGTTAAAATTCTGTAGGCGATGCTCTTCTCCCCACACCCGTAGCTGTCCTTTCTGAAAGAAATTCCAGTCGGAGTAATTATATTCATTTAACCTGCTTTCACTACTTGAAATCAGTGTTCTCTGTTGCCCAGGTCCTCAGTGCTCATCAGTTTCAACACATTTTCTAATGACGTAAATGCAAGATAAATAATTTGAAACCTATTTGCATATTAAATATTGACACTATTTATAAAAATATGCTAGATGAACTCCCATGTCATTACACACTGGGTGCAGGTCAGTAATTTTTACTTTGCGCAATAAATTAAAACAAGTTAGCAGCCTGTTATACATAATACTGGTTGCTGAGTCACTTTCACTTATTTTACTCTACTACATCGTCAATATTACTGTAGGATATCAAGTTTAAGTGTAGTCCTTGCTGCAAGTTGAAGCGAGAAAAGAGGAGAGACATCATATCGTTCTTATTTTAAAGTCACAAGTTCTATTATTGTTATCTTACCACGTTAAATTAGTCTGTCCACATTTATACTGAAAACTATCCATGTAAACTTGTCACAGTGCCACTCCAAGTCTTGAGCCATAAAAGGGAAGGCTGGCACCCTAGTGCAGTGCTGAGGGTGTGTTGCTTTATCAGAGGTGCTTTCTTTCAAGTGACACATTAAACAGAGGTCCTCTGTCTGCTTGGATGGATCCAAAAAATGCTTTGCACTATTGTGAGAAGAGTAGGTGAGTTATCTGTGGTTTCCAGGCTAATTTTTATCCATTGAGCATGATCAAAAAATACAGATCAACTGGTCATTATACAATACTGTTTTGGTCTCTGGTATCTCTCTAATATCTCTGGAGATACTTGGACAGCAGAGTAACTTTATCTTCAAACTTGGTGCATGCCTTGATCGCTGAAAGCTGCTGCACAACCCAAAGTATGAACAAGTGTCAAACAGAGAGACCAATGGGTTCGGGTACATAGTTCTTTGAAAGTTGCATCAAACGTAGACAGGATGATTAAGAAGGCATTTAACACGCTTGCCTTCATTGCTCAGACCATTGAGTAAAGGAGTTGGGACGTCATGTTGAGATAGTACAGAACGTTGGTGAGGCCACTTCTGGAGTATTGTGTAGAGTTCTGGTTGCCCTGCTATAGGAAGGATGTTACTAAATTGAAGAGAGTTTAGAAAAGATTTAGCAGATGTTGCTGTGATTGGAGAGTTTAACGTTTAAGGAGATGCTGGAACTGATTTCACTGAAGCATAGGAGGTTGGGGGTGTGACCTTTTCGACGTTTATAAAATCATGAGGGGCATAGATATGGTGAATAGCAATGGGCTTTTCCCTTGGGTGCAGGAATTCGAACTAGGGGACCTATTTTTAAGAAGAGATGAGGAAGATTTAGAAGGGACCTGAGGCGCAACTTTTTAAACGCAGAGGGCAGTTCATATGTGCAATGAACTGTCAGAGGAAGTGGTAGATGCAGGTGCAGTTACAACATTTAAAAGACATTTGGATAGGTACATGAATAGGAAAGGTTTAGAGGGATATAGGCCAAATGCAGGCAAGTGGGACTAATTTAGTTTGGGAAACTTGGTCAGCTTGGATGAGTTGGACCAAAGGATCTGTTTCCGTGCTATGTGACTATGACATACTGATTGGCTTATGTGAGGCAAGGCTTATTGCTAATTGGATTATGAGTTGCATGATCAATCTCTAATTGACGCTTTTTCAGGTGGAGTGTGACAGTCAGGAAGACCTCTTTGGGGACTATGATAGCTTTGCAGATGACAGCGGCTTTTTAGCACAGCTTGAAGATGTAGGAAGAAGCCCAGCAGAAAGTGGAAAGGAAGACAGGAAGGATGCTGCTGTAGAATTTCTGATGACCTTTCAGGATCCCAACTTGCTTAATTATTTGCAAAATGATAAGGACAAAGTACACAATCATCCTGCAAAGAATGTGACCCTTACTACTGGTGAAGAAATGAAAGACTCTAGTGGTCAGAAAAGTCACCTTGCAAGTGAGCAGATTTGTACTGAAGGCTTCTCTGTGATGCATCCTAGAAGCCCAGATGAAACAGATGCGTTACCAAGCTCCCAACTTGCATTAGCAGAAGAATTTAACTCACTACTGAGGAAGTCTGAAACTAAAGAGTTCAAATCAGAAGCAAGTCAAGTATTGAACAGTTGTGTCAGTGACCCCCCTGATGTCCCTTCAGTTTTAGAAAATGAAACATTAAATCTGAACCCAGTACAAAACCAATCAAGGACTACAAATTCTGGGACAAGTAAACAGATGAGCCTGAAAGATCAGATGAAAAATGCAATGGCTGGAAATGCTATGGTATCTACACCCAAAGCATCCAGGAGTAAACAATTGAAGGAGATTGCTCTTTCTGAGGAAATAAATGTTGCGATGAAAACCATTGAAGCCACTTCAGGGGCTGATATGGGACCTTTTTATGGGCTTCCGAGCAAAGTCAAGGAATTGATTTTCCAGTTCAAAGGCATCAAAGAACTTTACGGTAAGTGTAGTGGGACAAAAAGATTAAAATATGGTTCAATCTAGTATGATGGAAGGAAGATGTGTAATTTATTAGTGGCAAATTTAGAAGTTCTAATGTTTTAAGCAATGAAGTTATAGAAGTAGTTAAAAGACCAGATCATATGGTCGTTTTTTTTTGTTGTGATACAATCGTACAATACAGTAGACAGACATTTGGCCCATCATTCTTCTGCTAGATTTTGGAAGGAGTTATTTATTTAGTTCTGGCAACATCTTTGAAGAAAAATCAGAGTTAACATTTTGGGTCCGGTGACCCTTCCTCAGAACCCTATGTTCCACAGAACATCTACGTTCTGCTCGCAAAAAAGACCCTGTTGCCTGGCACTTTAATACACCACCCTGTTCCCTGGCCAACATCTCTGTCTCTGGCTTGCTGCAGTGTTCCAGCAAAGTTCAATGCAAGCTGGAAGAGCAACACCTCATTTTCTGCATGGGGACCCTACAGCCCTCCAGACTCAATATCGTTCAGTAATTTTAGGGCCTAAACTCTCCCATGTCCTAGCCCCCTACCCCACACACCAGGCCTTGTTATCACATTACACACTACCTATTGTTAGTCACTAACAGTCCCCATTAACAACTGTTCACCCTCCTAGCCAGATCATTATCAACTCCTTTGCCTATCCAACTGCTCTTCTGTCTCATCGGGCTCTATCCTATTGGTTACTCCCTACCCCATCCCTCTCCCTATTTTCTGCACATAAACCGACATTTCCCAGCTACCAAAGAAAAAGTTCTGAGGAAGTGTCACCAGACCCAAAACATTCGCTCTGGTTTTATTCACAGATGCTGCCAGACCTGCTGAGCTTTTCCAGCAACTTCTGTTTTCATTCCCGATTTACAGCATCTGCAGTTCTTTTGGTTTTTATTTAGTTCTATTTCCCCAGGCTCTTCCCCATAGCCTGACTTTTTTTTTTCCATTTCATGCATGTATCCAATTCTCTTTTAGAAAGTACTGTTGAATTTGCTTCTTACATCCCTTTAAGGCAATGCATTCCAGATCTTAAAAGCTTACCAGATAAAAAAGAAATCATAATTTCCCCAGAGATAAAAGGTACTGCAGATGCTGGAGAATCCAAGATAACAAGTTGTGGGGCTGGATGAACACAGCAGGCCAAGCAGCCCTCAAACCCCGTCCCCGCAATAATAACTAAAAAAGAATCCCCCTCGTCCTCACGTACCACCCCACCAACCTCCGCATCCAACGCATCATCCTCCGACACTTCCGCCATCTGCAATCTGACCCCACCACCAAAGACATTTTTCCCTCCCCACCCTTATCTGCTTTCAGGAGGGACCACTCCCTCCGCGACTCCCTTGTCCGCTCCACACTCCCCTCCAGCCCCACCACACCCGGCACTTTTCCCTGCAACCGCAGGAAGTGCTACACCTGCCCCCACACCACCTCCCTCACCCCAATCCCAGGCCCCAAGAAGACTTTCCACATCAGGCAGATGTTCACCTGCACATCTGCCAATGTGGTATACTGCATCCGCTGTACCCGTTGTGGCTTCCTTTACATCGGGGAAACCAAGCGGAGGCTTGGGGACCGCTTTGTAGAACACCTGCGCTCAGTTCGCAACAAACAACTGCACCTCCCAGTCTCGAACCTTTCAACTCCCCCTCCCATTCCTCAGACGACATGTCCATCCTGGGCCTCCTGCAATGCCACAATGATGCCACCCGAAGGCTGCAGGAACAGCAAATCATATTCAGCCTGTGAACCCTGCCGCCCAATGGTATCAATGTGGATTTCACAAGCTTCAAAATCTCCCCTCCCCCAACCGCATCCCAAAACCAGCCCAGCTCATCTCCGCCTCCCTAACCTGTCCTTCCTCCCACCTAACCCCTCCTCCCACCTCAAGCCCCACCCTCATCTCCTGTCTACTAACCTCATCCCGCCCCCTTGACCTGTCCGTCCTCCTTGGACTGACCTGTCTCCTCCCTACCCCCTCACCTACACTCACCTTTACCGGCTCCATCCCCGCCTCTTTGACTTGTCTGCCTCCTCTCCACCTATCCTCTCCTCTATCCATCTTCTATCCGCCTCCCCCTCTCTCCCTATTTATTTCAGAACCCTCTTCCCCGCCCCCATTTCTGATGAAGGGTCTAGGCCCGAAACGTCAAGCTTTCCTGCTCCTATGATGCTGCTTGGCCTGCTGTGTTCATCCAGCCCCACACTTGTTATTTCATAATTTCCCCTATGTCTTTATTTTAAATCTGGCCCTTTGATCATTGCCTCCTCTAGCAGCAGATGTAAAAACAATTTCTTCTTACTTCCTTACTTTATCAGAACCTCTCCTGATTTTGGACAATTGTATTCATCTCCCCTAAACCTTTTCTGCTTTAAGAGAATCATTAACAACATTTCTAATCTCTCTACATAACTGATTGTCTTCATCCTTCATGTTGTTCATGTCAATCTTCTTCGTGTCCTTTTCAAGATCTGGGCATCCTTCATCTAATATGATGCCAAGAATTGGACACAACACTGTATTCAAGATCTAGCCAACAATTTATGAAGGTTTAGATTAACTTTCTTATTTTTGTATGGTAGATACTTCTAGTCAATCAGTTCAGACATGGTTTGATACGCTGGATCAGTTGGGACTCGAACACAGGCATTCAAGCCCAGAGGTGGGCTCACAGCGCCACAACGTGCCACTTCTGTCATGTAGACTGCTCTTAATTGAGCCAAGCGTCTTATCTTGTCCTACCCCTTTCAAATAGTTGT
>JAHRHZ010000217.1:12716183-12758689 GCA_024137785.1 Ginglymostoma cirratum
AATTGAGCCAAGCGTCTTATCTTGTCCTACCCCTTTCAAATAGTTGTGTATATGCTAGCTTTTTCTATTCTCGGATAAATTAAAAATTGAGCTATACAGTTTCCAAGAATAATAACTACATACAAAGCTAATTGAGGATGAATTGGGGATACAGATGCTAATTGAGGATGAATGGAAGAATTAGAATTAGAATCCCTACAGTGAATAAAAATGCCATTCGGCTCAACAATTCCACATCAACCCTCTAAAGAGCATCCCACAGACCCATTACCCTAATACCCCCTAATAGCAATAACCAGAGGACCCAGATTTTATGATTTACTTTCTTTCTCAACGTGGTGGTTTCATCAACAACAGTTTGCACAAATTCTACTCCATTTGTTGATAAAATTTTATTACAATATATGTCACTATACATATATCACAAGTATGTACAGCAGCGAGACCTCTTGTCAAAAAAACTGCTATTTGGCCTTCGCAAGTATTATTCATGAAATTTCAAAATGACTTGTAGTGAAACATCTAATGATCTTTTGTTAAACTTCACAGAGTGGCAACATAGTTGCTTGACGTTAGGATCTGTGCAGGCAAGAAAAAATCTAATCTACTCCCTACCAACAAGTGGTGGGAAGACACTTGTTGCTGAGATTTTGATTATGCAGGAACTACTCTGTAGGAAGAATGATGCTCTGTTCATTCTGCCATATGTGGCTATTGTCCAGGAAAAGGTGAGAAAAACTGTAGTTAAACAATGATGCATTTCTTTAAGTTAGTGCTGCACCCTTAAATACAGAGGATTTGTTAAGGATTTGGCGGTTGAGAATTTTTTTTTAGTTTGTGACTGGATGCATAAGACAACTGTCTTAGTTAATCACTTGTGCTTGCAGCTTTCTAAAAGAATATTCTATTGCAAGTTCTCCGAAATAGAGAATTGAACAATCGTTCTTCTTGTTTGATGATATTACCATTGTTAATTTCCCACAACCAGCAGTCTAGGATAGCATTGACTGGAAATTGACCTGGAGCAGCTATATAAATATGGCAGTTTTTGCTTACACCAGCAACTCCAGGCACCTATGCATGTGTGCTTATTAACACACGTTTCCAAGCACTGACGTCATCACATAGATTTTAACGTGTTAATTTTAAACTGGATTTCAGTAATGGAGAGAGGGGTGATAGATGCAGAACAGGGAAACACCCAGAGTTGAGAAAGGAAGAAGGCCTGGAATCTAGGGGGTGGAAGCGTGACAAGGAGAGCCGAGGACCCGGAAGGAAGTGGCACAGGGAGTGTTGAGGAGCTGGGACGCTCTCTCCCACTTTGTGTCCCTTCTGTGCTGCGCCCTCCCCATCCACCAATACCTCCCGGATGCTGATTGCACCGCCTGCCCCCCCCCCCCCCCCACCTCCTCCCCACCCCCGCCCCAAACACCTCCTTCCTGGGTCCTCCATGTCTTTCTTTCTCCTGCCCCATCCCCAATCTGTCTAATCCCAATTTCTCACCCTCCTACCCCAACCCCAGCCACAGCCCCCAAAATCAGCACATGCATGATTTAAAGTGTCTCATGGTGTGCATGCATCAGTGTCAACAGAAAATGGCCGATAAATACTGTAATACGGAGCAGCACAGAGGTGGGAATTCTGGGGTGATTAACTCACGTAGTTTGAGACAGAAACACTACAGATGTTGGAATCCAAGGTAAACAAACAGAAGACTGGAAGAACAAGGCAAGCCTGAAGATGGGTAATACCCAAAACGTTGACTTCTCCTTTTCTCCATATGCTGCTTGGCTTGCTGTGTTCTTCTAGCCTCCTGTTTGATTAACTCACCTCCTGTCTCCCCAAAGTCAGTCCACAATCTACAAGGCACAATATACAGTGTGATAGAATACTCTTCACATGTCTCGACGGGTGCATCTCCAACAGCACGCAAGAAGTTCATCACCACTAGGAACAAAGTATTGGTACCAATCCACCACCTTCATCATTCATTCCCTTCGCCACCACTACCACCACAGTGGTAGCAGTGTGCACCATCACAGAATGTTTTGTGTCAATCAATAAGTTCTTTCAGCCCTTTTTTTTTTATTAACAATGGCTGAATTGCTTGCACTCACATCTCTGAGTTAGAGGTTGTAGGTTTAAATTGCACTCCAATGACTTGAGCAATTTTCAGTCAGCTGGATTTAGGTGTAATTTACTAACACTGAAGGAATGCTGCACTGTCAGAGGTGGTGTTTTTTGGATGAGGTGTTAGACTAAGTCCCTGTCTGTTCAGGAAGGTAAATGTGAAAGCTACAATGACACTATTTTGCAGAAGAGTAAGAAATTTATCCCCAGCGTCCTGGCCAGGATTTATCCCTCAATCAATGGAGTAAAGACAGATTATCTGATCATTATAATTGCTACTTGTGGGAGCTTGATTAGCGCAACTAAAAGTTGTGTTTTCTATATTACAGCAGTGACTACTTACAAAAATACTTCGTTGGTCACGGAGTCCTTAGGGACATCTTGAGGAAGTGAAAGCTGCTCGATAAATGCATGTCTTTTGATAAGGCTAGTTGTTGTTACCAAAGTTAGACGTCTTACCTGAAATATATAGATATATATTTTGAATTATTCTACAGAAAAAGTATGAAAGTAAATATTAGTCCACTGATTTAAAATCCATTTCCTTTTTTGTAATTATGATGAAGACATTGGTACATGTGTTTCTCCATCAAGTAACAGAAGTGCCTTTGGGTTTGGCACCTGTTCCAATTAAGATCCCTTCTAAGAGTGCTAGGCTTAAAATGCAATTCAGAGATAGTAGTGATGAGTTGAGTTTACCAATCTAAGTTATACTGCTAGTTTAGTGTTGCACTCCACAAGCAATACAAAACCCAAATGCTTACATTTTACTGTAAAGACGCACGGAATTTAATCATGTCCTAGATGATCCATGGCTTTGTGCTGAGCTGCTCTTATGTTTTTAGAAGCTCCAGCATTGATCTTGGAACTCTTGATTTTAGAGTACTTAGGAGTTAGTTTGCTTAAATGATCCTGAATATTATATCAGAACCAAAATCCATTCTTAATTAAACAAATATAGCAGTTCAACATCAAAGTAAGCCAGTGTGTATTCTGTAGTCTGACTATGAAAGACTATCATAGTCAATTACGAAGACATGTTTATGTTCTTCTTCATACTTTGTATCCTCCAAAAAGTTCAGGAGGAATACAGTCACCAAAAGTGGAATATTGGTGGTTGAATAGGATACAAGGATCTCTGATGTATTGATCTATCAAGCCAGAGACAGAGACAAATCCCAACATCAACAGGCTAAGCTCACCATAATCCCCTAGGCAATTCAGGCTCGCCTATAAGACCATAAGAAACATGAACAGGAGTAGGCCATTTTGCCCCTTGAACTTGTTCCGCCATTCAATAAGGTGATGGCTGATCCAACTGACGTTCTGCAAAGTCCACTTTCCTGCAACCCTTAATTCCCCTACCGATTGAGAATCTATCTGTCTCAGCCTTAAATATACACAAGGGCTCTGCCTCCACATGTCTCTGTGGCAAGAAGTTCCAAAGACTCTCAACTCTCTGAAAGAGTTATTTTTCTCATCCCAATCTTATTTTGGCTCTCCTTTATTCTGAAACTATGCCCTCTGGTCATAGACTCTCTCATGAGGGGAAAATCTCCCCAGCATTTATCCATTCAAGCTCCTTAAGAATCCTATATGTTTCAACGTGATCACCTCTCATTCTTTTAAACTCCAGTGAGTAGAATCCCAACCTGTTCAGCCTTTACTCAAAAGACAATCCCTCTTTCCCATATCCTCCTAGTGAACCTTTTCTGACATCCTCCAATAAAACGATACCTTTCCTTAAGTAAGGAAGTACAAGTCTTGTACTAGACTTTGGTTCGGCTGCATTTAGAATACCGTGTACAGTTCTGGTCGCCAAATTACCAAAAGGATGTGGAAGCTTTGGAGAGGGTACAGAGAAGGTTTATGAGGATGTTGCCTGGTATGGAAGGTGCTAGCTATGAAGAGAGGTTGAGTAGGTTAGGATTGTTTTCATTAGAAAAAAGGAGATTGAGGGGGGACCTGATTGAGGTCTTCAAAATCATGAAGGGTATAGACAGGGTTGATAGAGATAAGCTTTTTCCCAGGGTGAGGGATTCAATAACGAGGGGTCACGCGTTCAAGGTGAGAGGAGAAAAGTTTAAGGGGGATACACGCGGAAAGTACTTTACACAGAGGGTGGTAGGTGCCTGGAACGCGTTGCCAGCAGAGGTAGTAGAGGCAGGCACGGTAGATTCATTTAAGGTGCGTCTGGACAGATGCATGAGTAGGTGGGGAGCAGAGGGATACAGATCCTTAGGAATTGGGCGATAGGTTTAGACAGTGGATTTGGATCGGCACAGGCTTGGAGGGCCGAAGGGCCTGTTCCTGGGCTGTAAGTTTTCTTTGTTCTTTGTTCTTTGTAAGTAGATTAGTGCTCCAATGTGGTCTCGCCAGCACCTTTTACAGTTGTATTAAGACTTCATACACTTAAACTCCATCCTCCATGAAATAAGAGTTAACATTCCATTATTTTTCCTGATTGCATGCTGCACCCATATGCTAGCTTTCTGTGTTTTGTGCACAAGTAACCCCAAGTCCCTTTCTGCAGGTTTTGTCCAATTAAATACTACTCTAAGTTTAATAATGGACTAACATTTACTAATCTTTTTAGGCATATATATAAAAGAACTTTAGTAGAATAACATGGATGAGACGAATTTGGGGAAGGTTTGTTGTATTTGATAAGCTAACTTTAAATCAATAATGGTTTCCTTTTGTTGTTACCTTTAGGTGCGTGGTCTTTCAGCTTTTGGAATAGAATTTAATTTCTTGGTAGAAGAATATGCTGGAAGTAAAGGTAAATTCCCTCCAATCAAGCGTAGACAGAAGAAATCTCTCTACGTTGCCACCATTGAGAAGGCACATAGTTTGGTCAATGCCCTAATAGAAACAGAGAGAATTACTAATTTGGGACTTGTTGTAGTAGATGAGGTAAGCTTTCTGATTTTTGCTATATTGATTTATCCAATTAACTAATTTTGTCCATTGAATTTAAAATAAAGTTGAAATGGAGTTGTAGAGACTAGCATGTCAAAACAGTAATATAAGGCACCATAAAGTGAATGGAAAGGGCAAGTTCAAAACCCCACTGACTGACTCCCAACTTTAACTGTACTGCATAGGGAACAGAAGACAGAGTTAAGCAGCCCACTTCAAAATGAAGAGGGATAATTAAAAGGTACAATTACCAGTCACTCATGCAAAGCTCTGCAAGCAGTTCATGGCAGCTGGAGCTATAATGTATGGTTGATGCAGGAGATGGAGGCTAAGTGGTGTGCAGAGGGAGGTGGGAGGAAATAAACTCCTCTTCAGGGGATCGTGCAGAAGCATTAATGTTCTTGTATACATTTAAACCCTGGCCTCCAAGTACAGACAAAGGAAGCCCTTAGAAGCAGTATTGCAGTTCCAATTTTCCATGTGCAAGATAAAACAGGGTCTGGGTCTAGCATTCATCACTGTCTATATTTTTTCTCACTTTTGATTGATTTGGAATGTAGAAAGGCTTTGAGAGAGAGTTGGGTAAATTTAGAACGATAAAAGTACGGTCACATCAGGGATAGAATGGCAATCATGACTTTTTTTCTCAGTTCAAATAATGTATAATCCTTCAAAAGGACAAGGAGACATTCTAATTTTTTGAATTAGCTTTACCCTTAAAGGTTACAGCTATCTCATATTGCTTCATATTTTAAGAATCCCCAATCATGTGCACTTCCTGTTTACTTTTTATGTTCTCATTGTCATTTATAATTGAAGTTGCAGGGTATATTTGTCACACTGTGATTACATCTTCCTACTCATGGTGGTGCTGCAACATATTCAATGACACAAAATAAATAGGCAGTGAATTTTCTCAGGGCTTTTGTACTGAATTGCATTAACTCAGGAACTTTGTTGGAAATTCTGCTAATTCAGCAAAGGTAATGTTGTAGCCTGCAAGAAACCCTTGAGGAAATTAATCCCATAGAAGTTCCAACATGAAAGCTGATCATTTGGTCAAAACCATTTTGTGTCAGTGTTTCCTTCCACATTAACAAATAGTCCAAATCACAACTGCCTACTTCATATATTCCTCAATTACACTTTTCTTTATTCATCTATCCAATCATGGCACAGTTTCTGTCTCAACTGCTGAGCCTAGATCAACTTCCACAGCCTGATTCTCTGTATGAAGTTCCCTTTTTCTCTATCCTGAATCCTCAGATTTAGTTTTGCTACTTCTATTGATTTCCATCCTGTCTTCTACTATGTCCAATTTGCCCATTGTAACAATTCTCAAAACTCATTTTGCCTCAGCATTTACCCACTATTGATTTAAAAATTCTCATGTTCATTAACAAATCTCTCACCAGCCTGATTCCATGTTACCCCATAGAATTTAAACAGCTCTGTTCATCCCAAGATCATCAATCCTAGCCTATGTTGAATCCATTTCACTGTTGATGACAGTGTTCAGTTGTTGTACCAGCATCTGAACAAGCTGGACTGAACAATGTCAGCTGATGCTGAGTCTGTCCCATTCTGTCATGTTACAAAAAAGCATTTAGACCTTCAATTTTCTCTGGCCATTTGCAGCGTGTAATCTCCTGTGAGAACCTAAACTCCCTGGGTCATTCACCTTATGTCTTGCTGACCAAAGGTCTTCTCACAATAACCCATTTAGCCATACTTTTGTCACTTTATATGATGCCTATTTATCCTCATTCCTAAATTCTTGGGGTCACATTCCTGTTATGATGATGTGATTTAAATGCTTCTTCTATTTGAATGTAGCTGCACATGCTTGGTGAAGGAAGCCGTGGAGCTATACTAGAGATGACATTGTCTAAAATTCTCTTCACAAGCAGTAAGTACAATCAATGTTCGCACTTTGTAGCATTTTATGTTGTTTTGATTTCATTCTTATCTCTTTGAGTGCATGACAGCTCCCTCCATTTTGCCTTTTCGATGTTAACTTTACTCTTGAATGATGGCATTTAACTTTCTGTCACAGACAATGTGATTTCTTAATTTTATAAGGCCAAAGTTTTATAAGATCAGATGACCTTACCAAGATTGGTTAAAGTTGCTAAGAGATATAGGAGAATAATGCTTCTAATTTTCTATCACCAGATAGCCTGGAATAAATTGAGAATGTACAGAGTGAGGAGGGGACGTCCTCATCCTGCTTTTTATAACACAATCAGGCGTCACCTAAAAAACTTGTCTACAAATTTAACTTGTGTTAAAATGGTTCCATCATGACGCTGGGCAAGCACCCCACACTCCCAACACTGTTAATGGTCACCATTGACCAACACCATTTCCCTAACTAGTGCTGAAGGGTGGATGACTTCATTATTATGCCTCAGTCCTCTTTAAGACCTAATTGACTTTACATAGAATCAGCCATCAAAAAGACTGATGGGATGAGGAGAAATTATTTTAGGTAGTGCCAAATAGAAAAACTTCTCTCAATTCCTTGTGGACAGGCAATTTGTTGGGTTCGATCTGTGTGCACATTGGGCATTCTTCATTTATGTAATTTCTCCCCCTTGATTTGTTTTAATTGCTCATATCAAAGTTTTGGTTCCAAGTTCAAGTAATCTGAAATCTTCAAAGTAGTTCATAGTAGATTTTGTGTTATGCTTATGAAGAACCCTTGAACTTAAGATATTATGTAATTATAATAGATTGATTATGCATTTCTCATTTTAAGAAAATGCTTTGGTGATACAGTCATAAAAGAACAGGTACTTGCTATCTTCCAAAGGGCATTCAATAAAGTGCCATACAACAGACTTCTGAGCAAAACTAAGGCTCTTGGAATAAAAAGGATATGGCAAAATTGGCTGAGTGACAGGAAGCAGAAGTGTTGAACGGTTGCCTTTGAACTGAAGGAACAATTGTAGTGGAGTTCCCTTGGATTCGATGTTAGCCCAACCCCCCCCCCAACCCCCAAACACTTCCTGATATATACTATTGACATAGATTCTGGTACACAGAACACTCCTTTATTTTTTGTGGATAAAACAAATCTTTTGGATCCAGACCAATAACTTCATAAATACATTATGGAGAGAAGTCTGCAGAGTGATATTAGGCACCCAAAGTGACTATCTAGTCTTATTAATTTATAACTGGTTCGAGCTTGCGCGTGTACCAAATCTGAGAATAAAAGATCACTAGTCTAGTTCCAAACTCAACCACTGCCAGTAATATTTCATTAGGTTCAATATTTTCTGCCTATTTTTCCAGAAACAACGCAAATCATTGGAATGAGTGCAACCCTGAATAATGTGAGTGATTTGCAGCACTTTCTGAAGGCAGAACATTTCGCTAGTAACTTTCGACCTGTGAGTAAGATGAAAAGAAATAAAAAATAAAGCCATATCTATATTTAAATTGTATTTGGAAACACAATCTATTACTGGTCTGCATAATTGCAATTCTGTTTCTGTCATCCCAACTTTTTCTATATGGTTAAAAACAGTTAATATTTAACTGTCATGTGCTTTAGGACTACTTTGAGATGACAACTATTCGGTGGGATGTTTTGTTGAATTTACTTCCGAAAGGACTTCACAGAAAATTGTTTGCCTCTTTATAGCCTTTTGCTCGTAATAGCTTTTAATGTACACATTAGAGAATTTAAAACCTGCTTCTGTGTGGGTAACGCCCAGTAGAAGAAACAGAAAGGAAAAATAGAAGGTGAATACGTCAACAAGCGATCTTGCTTTTGTACACCTCCTGTGCAGCCGCAACTTTGAATGCCTAGCTCTATTCAATCATCCAATGATCTGTATGTCCTTGTATATTATGATTTGCCTGTACTGCACGCAAAACAAAACTTTTCATTGTACTTAGGTACATGTGACAACAATAACTAAATCAAATAAAAATCAGATTACAGTGTATAAGAAGTAAAACCAAAGATCATTAAAATAATTTGTTTTTCTAATCTAATAACCCATTTCCAGGTTTCATATTAATGTTAAAAGCAGGAGAAAATCATGGAGAAACTTAAGCAACTGCCCCAGTAAAAAGGCACATTCCCAGAGCATCATCACTAAATTACAACAAAACAAACCAGAAATTAATATGCTATTGTAGTGAACAGAAATGAAAAGATACAAGGATATTTTTTACATGAGTCGCAAGCATGATCAGTTGCTGTGACTGTGACTAACTTACTAATCATTACAAGTTAAGGATTTTTATTGTTATGTTTGACATACTGATTTACTTCTTGAGGCTTTGCGAATATCCAAAAGTCTCACATTTACAGCCTTTTATAGGAGAACCTTTACATCATCCCTACTTGCAGCTTCTCATCTTCATCTACCCAGAGGTCTGGTAAAATTGATGCTGCTGTTTCTCAGTTTCATCTGGAAATTAAAATCTGCTATTGCGTAGATCATTTTAAGCCATTTATTTTCCTGAAAAAATGCATTTCTCAGGATGTCAATGCATCATATTTATGACCTTGTCATACACACTGTACTTCGTGCACACAGTGTGATCAAGGATGAGATACGCACATTTTGAGATTTGATCTCCATTACATAAAATAGCAGAGTTCAGAGGTTTTAAAACAACAAAGATTAAATAGCAATAAGTTTTCACTAACCCACTAACCAACAATAGATTCAGGGAAATGGGTTGGTAATAGGCATAATCAGTTTTTAAAAATCCTGATTATAAATTGACCTTTTTTTTGCATGTTCCAGTAATATTTAAAGAATAATATTACAGAGGCAAAGGTAATGTAGGGTAAATCACCCCAGTTAACAAAAAAAATTGAAAAGTGTTTTTCCATCGGTGCTAATTTTCTTTATTCGGTTTAGGTTTGATAATGTTCTCCTTAAAAGGTTAAACTTCTGATACAGGGGTACTGATGTACATTTGATTCTTAGAGTTGAACATTTCCTTTGCTGCTGTAGAAGAACTCTTTGTGAAATTATTTTGGGTATTTGCAGTCCAGCTGTAAGTGGACAATCATCAACAACTCCTGTTAGACAAGTGGGAGTAGGAAAGTTGTTACACTGGTACAGCAGAGATCTGAGTTTGAACCTGAAGGACATTGTGAGCACAAAGTGTGTACTTCATCTGCTTGTGTTATGTTTGACCTGAGAGTGTTTGGTAACAGTACTTGATGCCTACAATGGTGAAAATTTTCATGTCATATTGCTACTATCTCTCTCCGGATTATTAGTGGTTTTTAAAAAACTGTGATGTCAGTACATTTGGACAAAACACTTCTATTTTTGTGTTCTTAAACTTTAATAAAATTATCTTTTCTAGGTTCAACTAAAAGAATACGTCAAAATTTGTGATAAGATTTATGAGGTGGACCATAAATCAGAAGACTATTTCACATTTTCTCGTGTATTAAGTTACAAGGTTCAGTACAATGTTAAATGATTCATCATTCACAAGGAGAGGTCCAGGCTGGTACTTAGTTACAGTTCTAAAGCAAACTTGTTTCAGCAATTATACTACAAAGTAAATAGAAGCTCATTGCCTTCCTTTTAGAATTTATTTTTGCTTCTCCCTTTAAATTTCTAATATTATCATCCCTAACTTGAGAGATCAGCCTGGTGACACTTTGGAACTACACATTTCATATGATGCAGCTTTTGAGTTGGTTGTGGGTACCTGAGGGATATAATATTATGCAACTATATAGATTTCAGATTTGCTAGTTAATCTCTCATTGTATTGCTTATCATTAAGATCCAAATATACATGTTTAAGTGCTCTTTACACCCCAGTGAAGAAAGGCAGATGCATAAGTAAATGTGTGCCTGTTAAGTTCTGCACTTACAGATATAGATAATTCTTTGAATGTAAGGTGACATTTATTACTCATAAACAAATATATTTAAATATAATTATGCAGAGCATCATCTTTGATACTAATATACTAATGAAAATAGGATAAGTAAGCGTTAGAAAGTCACAATATTTATAGAAATCTAAAAAGGTAGAAGGATTAAGTGACATCCTGGGGAAGAGATGACATAATTTAGTTTTGTTTTATTTTTCTGGTAGTATTCAAGTAATATGGAGAAGATTGATCCAGATCACTTAATTGCACTGGTGACTGAAGTTATTCCAAAATATTCCTGTCTTGTGTTCTGTCCCACCAAAAAGAACTGTGAAAATGTGAGCAAGATGCTCTGCAAATATTTAAACAAGTATGTATGTAATTACTTCATATAAATTTCACATGCTAACTTTTCAGATATTGTAATATAAAATCAAAATGTTAATCTTACAAAGGAATTACATCTTTTTGGAACAGTGATCGATTCTGAGCAAAATGAACAAATTCAGTTTGGTTTTTAATCCAGGTTCATATTTATGTCTATTACTCAAGGATTTACTTTGTAGTATTTTTATTCATTCTCAGAATATGAAAGCCACTGGTAAGATCTATATTTGATGCATAAATCTAATTGCCTTTCTGAAGGTGGTGATAGGCCTTCCTCTTGAACTACTGCAGTCAGTGTGCTGAATACTGTTAGGTAGGAAGTCCCAGTATTTTGATCCAGCAATGGAGAAGAATTGTAATGTATGTCAAAGCCAAATTGGTATGACTTAGAGAGGAACTTTAAGGTGGTAGCATTTCATGCACTTACTGCCATTGTCTTTATAAATATTAAAGGTTGTAGGTTGAGAGGTGCTGCCAAAGTGCTGGGTGACTTGGACTCATAGAGATATACAGTGCAGAAACAGACCCTTCGGTCCAACCCGTCCATGCTGACCAGATATCCTATATAAATCTAGTCCCATTTGCCAGCATTTGGCCCATATCTCTCTAAACCTTTCCTATTCATACACTCATCCAGATGCCTTTTAAATGTTGTAATCTATCAGCCTGCACCACTTCCTCTGCAGCTTATCCCATTTACTGTGTGAAAAAGTTGCCCCTTTGGTCCTTTTTATATCTTTCCTCTCTCACCTTAAACTTATGCCCTCTAGTTTTGGACTCCCCCCACCCTGGAGAAAATACCTTGCCCATTTACCCTATTGATGCCCCTAATGATTTTATAAACCTCTGTAAGATCACCCCTCAGCCTCTGACACTCCAGGGAAAACAGCCCCAGCCTATTCAGTCTCTCCCTTTAGTTCAAGCCCTCCAACCCTGGCAACATCCTCATAAATCTTTTCTGAACCCTTCAAGTTTAGCAACATCCTTCCTATAACAAGGAGACCACAATTGCACGCAATACGCCAAAAGTGGCCAAACCAAAGTCCTGTACAGCCAAAACATGACCTCCCAACTCCTATACTCAATGCACTGACCAATGACTTGCTGTAGTACATTCAGTAGGTACTTTCCAGTGAAACTGCAGGATGCTATTGAAAGGGTGAGTGCATTTGTAAGATGACGATTGGACTGCTGATGAAGCCCGTTGCTTTGTCCTGCGTGTTGTCAAGCTTCTTGAGCATTTCTACAGCTGTACTGTTTCAAGGCAATGGAATTTAGTCTAATGCAGTCCTAACAGGTGATACAGCAGGAGGCTTTGAGGAGGACAATTAAGTCAGAACACCTAAGTGCAGACCTATTCTGTGGCCATGGCATTTATGTCAATAATACAGATCGATTTCTAGTCAATGTATAAAAAGAGAAACATGCTATCTTTTCAGCATCTTTGTTTGGAACAATAGTTTTGTTAATTCAGTATGTTATACTTTTAATTGCAAATTCAGGCATTATTTTAAAAAATGCACCTTATTAGGTTTTCAAAATTAGTCAAGAGTTGCAATAACTTTTAAGAACTGTAAACCTATTATAAAAGTGTTTTACTATATTTTGAGCCATATTTGAAGTGCTATTCTTAGGACCAGACTCTGATCTTTACTTGTTGGCTTTGGCAGCAGAGGCCCCAAGTTAATTTTGTGCAAGGAAGAAATATTCCTGAAACCCAAGTCCAGAAATTATTGTTGGAGATATTGGTGGATTGATGTTTAGAATTGCAGCTAACAATCTGAGACAAGAAGTCTGATTCTACCTCTAGTCAGACACTCTCCTGTTCAATAAGCCTACGTGAAATTTAAGTTCCATTATTCAGAAAAGCGGTGTGCACTGGCACTGTTCAGATGGACATAAGATATTGATCACATTGTGTACAAAGATTTAAATTTTTAAAAATTAAATAGTGGGATGTGGGTGTCGCTGGCTGGACAGCATTTGTGCCCAACCCTTGTTGCCATCGAGATGTTAGGTAGAGAGAGTCAAGGGTTATGGGGTGCAGACAAAGAAAGTGGAGTTAAGACCACAAATCACAAGCTATGATTTTATTAAATGGGTGGGGGAGGCTCAAAGAGTCAAATGCACTACTCTTGTTCCTCGTCTGATGTTAGTACAATCGTTAATCCTTCACCTGTCAACAGGGGGAACATAAACTGTAGCAGTCTCCTTGCTACTAATTATTTGCATAAAAGTACAGAACCAAATTAGCATCTACTTAACCGTTATTATAAAAAAAACCTAGATCAATTTTTGAGTCATTAATGTAATCTGATCTCGGTGATGGTTAATATTGTTTAAAACTATGAAAGGCTAGGTCAAGTAAATAGAAACAGACCATTTCCAGCAGTAAAGGTGACTTTAAAAACCCTAACCATAGATACATATTTAAATCAGGCAGAAAGTGTGTCAACACTCAAGATTAAACTGAAGAAGAAAATGAAGGAATATGGGAATATGGTAATATTACTAGGCCTTAGTATTCACATGAAGGATAAAGTTCAGTATGAGTTGGTTGGGCCAACTGGCCTGGGACCTGTTTCTGTGCCTTAATTTCTGTGTACCTCCAGATATAGGTGCCGTAGCAAGCCAAAAAGATCTTTTAAATGCTAATGTTGAATTGGTACCTGAAATAGTGTTTAAAATATACATTAAAAATTTATGTTTAACCTTCTTAACAATCTGTTTTCCCCAGGTCATTTCTAACCATAAAAGAGAAAGAAAAGTGTGCTGTTATTCAAGAATTGAAAAACATTGGAAATGGTATGATATGTCCCATTTTACGTGACACTGTGCCATTTGGATTAGCATACCACCATAGTGGACTAACAAATGATGAACGAAAACTTATAGAGGATGCATATACCGCAGGAGTACTCTGCTTGCTTGCTTGTACATCAACACTTGCTGCTGGTGTTAACCTTCCAGCTCGGAGGTCAGTGCCAAATCATTAATGTACAACTGAGGGAAAAAGTGCAATTTGAACAGGGGAAAATTCCTATGTCAGATAATGCAATTTTTATGCTGATTATTCTTTCACCTTTACACATTCACAATTTAGAGACTGTTTGTTTCAGAAGGACATACTGCATTTCAGGTGGTAATCCTTCATAAAAGTGTAGATATTGGAAATCCAAAGCAAAATTGGAATGTGCTGGAGAAACTCGGCAAGTCTAGCAGAATCTGTGGAGAGAAAACAGAGTTAACATTTTGAATCCAATTTAACTTTTTAAAACACAATGTTAACTCTGTTTCTTGTTTTTTATTCACTCATGGGATATGGGTAATGCTGTTTGGGCCAGCATTTATTGTCTATCCCTAAATGCCCTTGAGAAGGTGGTGGTAAGCTGCCTTCTTGAACCACTACAATCTACATGCTTTAGGTAGACTACAATGCCCTTAGGGAGGGAATTCCAGGATATCAACCCAGCAACAGTGAAGGAATGGCAATATATTTCCAATTCAGGGTGGTGAGTGGCTTGGAGGAGACTTGCAGATGGTGATGTTCCCACGTATCTGCTGCCCTTCATAAAAATTGAAAGATCTGCAGATGCTATAAATCAGAAACAAATATAGAAATTGCTGGAAAAGCTCAGCAGATCCGGCAGCATCTGTGGAGAAAAATCAAAGTTAATATTTTGGGTCCAGTGAACCAACCCCAGAACTCAGAACCAGTTCTTAGTAAGGGTCATTCGACCTGAAACGTTAACCTGGTTTCTCTCCACAGTAGCTGCCAGACATGCTGAGCTTTCCTAGCACTTTCTGTATTTGTATCTGCTGCCCTTGTCCTTCTAGATACAAGTTGTAGTACATTTGGAAGTTGTCTAAGGATCTTTGGTGAATTCCTGCAGCGCACCTTGTAGATTATAACAGCAGTTTGTACTGAGCATTGGTAGTGGAGGAAGTGGATACTTCTGGATGTGGTGCCAATTAAGTGGGCTGTTTTGTCCTGGATGGTGTCAAGCTTCTTGGGCGTTGTAGGAGTACCACCCCTCCAGGCAAGTGGGGAGTGTTTGGTCATACTCCTGACTTGTGACTTGTAGATGGTGAACAGGCTTTGTGAGGTCAGGAGATGAGTTACTCACCATAGTATTCCTAGCCTCTGATCTGCTCTTGTAGCCACTTTGTTTATATAGTGAGTCCAGTTGAGTTTCTGGTCAATGGTAACCTCCAGAATGTTGATGTAGGGGGAGTCAGTGATGCTAACACCACTGAATGTCAAGGGCAGGTGGTTAGATTGTCTCTTATTGGAGACAGTCGTTAACTGGCATTTGTGTAGTGCAAATGTTACTTGTCACTTCTTGTCACTTGTCAGCCCAAGACCGGATATTGTCCAGATCTTGTTGCTTTTGAACATGGACTACTTCAGTATCTGAGGAGTCGTGAATGATGCTGAAAATTGTGTAGTCATTGGCGAATATCCCCACTCCTGACGTTATGATGGGGGGAAGATCATTCTTGAAGCAGCTGAAAATATTTGGACCTAAAACACTACCCTGAGGAACTCATGTAGAGATGTCCCAGAGTTGAGATCATTGACCTCCAACAACCAGAACCATCTTCCTATGTGCCAGGTATGACTCTTACCAGCAGAGAGTTTGCCCGCTGATTTCAGTTTTGTGAGGGCTCCTTGATACCACGCTCAGTCAAATATGGCCTTCATGCCAAGGGCTGTCAATCTTGCCTGACTTCTGGAATTCAGTTGTTTTGTACGTGCTTGAACCCAGGTTGTAAAGAGGTCAGGAGCTGAGTGGCCCTGAGCAGGTTACTGCTGCGCAGGTACTGCTTGACAGCACTATTGATGACACCTTCCAACACTTTACTGGTGATCGAAAGTAAACTAATAGGGCAATAATTGACCAGCTTGGATTTGACCTGTTTTTGTGTACAAGACATACCTAGGAAATTTTCTGCATTGTCAGGTAGATGACAGTATTCTATCTGTACTGGAAGAGCTTGGCAAGGGGAGTAGCTAGTTCTGGAGTTTTCAGTACTATTGCCGGAATGTTGTCAGGGTTCGACCCACTGAAGACTGGTTTCTGTGGTGTTGAGGTCGTCTAGGGGAGGCCAAGATGGATCATCCACTTGGCAAATCTGGCTGAAGATTGCTGCAAATGCTTCAGCCTTATCTTTCGCACTGATGTGGTGAGCTCTTGCAGCACTGAGGATGGTGATATTTGTTGTGCCTCCTCATCCATTTGTGAAACCTCATGCACTCTCCATTGAATCACTGATTCATCCATTCTTCATAAATGGGTCAAGACACTGAACGCCAGGAGACTTATAATTGTGGGGGCAGTATACCTATGATAGTCAAGACATACATTTTGGTGCACTTTACAACTGCACAAAATTTGTCCAGTAATGGTAGTCTCCAGAGTCAGTTAATTGAGTAACCCTTACTTTTCAAGCTCACATGAAAAATTATAAATAGAATGTGGACTGGAGGCTACTACTGACTGTGTATCCTAATATGGTGGCCAGCCTATGGAGCAGAAGAAGATATATGAAAAAACCACTAAAGATTCAGACTTCTTTCAAGGGTTATTATTTTAAATTAAAAGGGGGAACTAAGGGAGAATTTCAGTGAATTATAGTATCAAGGATAAATCAAGTATATTTCTACCTTGTTTTAGTACATGGCAGTTATAGTATAGCACAAGCCTAATGCAGAGAAGGGCTCATTTTCTCTGCTCCAATAATCGGTTCAAAATTCATGATTTTTTTTTTTCTTTTTTTCCATATCAGCCATTTATTTGGCCTGCCTGGTCAAGATCAGAGAATTGTAGCACTGGTTTTGATATTTCTGAAGATTCCCACATCACGTTGATGGGGGAACTCCAACTAAATCAAATGTCTGGCCAGAGTCAGGCCTTCCCCAGATGTATGCCGCAGGGTTGGAAATCCCACCTCTCCATTGCCAGCAGTGCCACCAGATGCAATCACTGCCACTAATAATATAGCGAGGCTTCACCAGAGATCATTGTGGGGACCCTTGGAAGAGGGAGTGAACAGGTTGGGATAGCCCCCTGCCCAATCTTGGATCCTACCATCAGTCACTGTGTCTTTGAAAGAAGGACCGCCCGGAGGTCTGGCATGGTTTGCTGGCAAATCTCAAGAGGCAGGGGAAATGCAAGCCAGTTTGGTAGGATCCCCAAGCTGTTGTATAAGGCAATTGGCCTAATGGGGTTGACTCAGAAGATTTGGAATAGCTCTGCCACTAATGTATAAATGACTGTCTCTGGAATGAGCTAGTCAAATCTGGTTTATTGTTAATAGTTGTTCAGTTCTGCAGTCTACAGCTATTTGCTATAGACTAGTCCCTATATTATAGGAGATAATAATGCCTATTAGCTAGTGTTAATGTAGTTAGTTAACCAGTCATAAGATCTATAACCTGTGATCTTACTGTAATGTGTTAAACTACTCCTTGTTACTTAAGGACAAGTCTCTTCTGCTGAAGTCATATTAATGATTGATAAATCACCCCTTATTACTAGTAAGCCCTACATACTAGTGTTAGAAGAAAAGCTCATGGCAACAAATCTACTCAAGAAGATCTTATCACAATGAAGTACTAGCTGCAAGTGTCCATTACAACATGAGTCACCGCTAAATTCCAGTGAACTGAGTGATAAAAATGTTTAAGTGGCTCAATAATTAGTCAGCTGGCAGGTGGCCTGCATAAGGCCTGAATCTGATGCTGACATAAAGGGGACTGTAGGAATGGGGCATGTGGCTTCTTCCATGATTATATGGCCTACACACTACCTACTCTGCCCTTGAAGGCTCCATTAAATCTTGGCTTAAATTTTATGCCACTGTCTGATGCCCACTATGAATTGAAATTCAAACAGCCCAAACGCATTTTGCAAGTTATTCAAAACCAATTGAAAGAAGAGATTTTTATCCATCATCATATACTTTGTTTAAACCCATTAGCAGATTAGTAAGCATAGCTCACCCTAAGTCAGTTACAATTATTTTTAATTGTAACACTGCTTTGAAAAGTGCAGAATCTTTCAGTAATTGGGGTGTACTTCCTATAAAAGACTGAGACATGCTAATGCTGGAAGCATGGAGCTAGTCGCTTCTCACCCCACTGTATGAAAACAGCTTGCTCAAAAAGGAGAAAAAGTTTGTTTTAATTCATTTAAAAACTTACAGATTGTATGTTGCAAGAGAATCATTATAACCATATTGCTGAGCATTTTGTGATGGAGACTTATGAAATTTATGTGATGAATTATTTCAACTATTTCATTAAATTACAAATAACATGCTGAATTCTCATCAACCACACTGTCTACCTCATATGACTTCATCCAAGTATTAACCCCCAGAACCAGCTTGGATGCATGGAAATGCTCAGAAGGAAAGTAAATCACGAAAACCTGTATTCTCATAGTGATGATTCATGCTGAATTTCTGTACTTGAGTGTGCCTTTCTGATATCTTCCTCAATATGGGAAGTAATTTCCACTGAACTATGGAACTCAACCCAATATAGTGTGATCTTCTGCTGGTGGGGCATCTGCTCGTTTGTTTGTCTCAAGGTGATATAGGCATCCCCTGTATAGTTCCAAACTGACTAGCTAATGTGATACAAATCATTTCTTATACCTTACATTACACTACGTGGTACATTTGTACAAACAACCCTGAACTAAGCAACACTTAATCCAAACGCAGTAGCTTAACATAACAACTACATTGTTGGTAACAGCCCAACAAAAATGTTCACACTCTACGTAATTCCTCAGAAAACAATAAAATTAAAATAAAAAAAGAGTTTGTGTCCACTCAAGTTAAGAGTCAGGATTGAAAGTCATATGAGCATCAATACAGGGAGAGATTTAGACAAAGTGTTAGATAGAGAAGATGCTGTGAACCATGAAACTTACAGGAGACCAAGGAGAAAGAGCTGTTTGAACATGTCACTGGCAGGTGTTCTTTGAAATGATCAATCTATAATTGTCTACGTTGTTCTGATTTTATTTAGAATTTTTTTTTCAAGGGTCATTCTGAGATCACCTTATGTTGCCAGAGATTTCTTAAAAACAAGTCAATACAAACAGATGGTTGGCAGGGCTGGCCGAGCTGGTTTGGATACAGAGGGAGAGAGTATTCTGATAGCACAAGAAAAGGACAAGAAGCTGGTAATGTCATTCAAAATATTCCATTTCACTGTATTCAAGATGCATAAGCATGTACAAATTGAGTAGATTATTTTTGGCACACTAGACTGTTTCACATGTATAATTATTTCCAAAGACAGAAAAAAACAGACTTGAAAATATATATTTCAGTTAAACTATAATTCAAAACCTCAGTCAAAACAGGGACATCAGCACTCACTCCACCCCATACTCCTCTAAAGAACAATGGAATGGTTACATATTCTTAAGTTGTCGTTCTGCAGCTGTCAGAAAGGCAAATGGGAATGATAATTAACTGGTTGAGAAGTCAGAGGCAGAGAATAGGCAAAAGTATTTGTCCTGTAATTGACAGGATATGACAATTAAGTTCCCAAAAGTCTGTTTTCAAGCATCAGATATTACATCGTACGCACTAATGTCTTTGATGATGTCGTAAAGAGTTGGATATCCAAGATTACAAAAGATGCTAAATTAAATGGGACAGTAAGTTGTGTGGATCAGATGCAAGAAGTTACAAAGGGGTATTGAAAGACCGTGAGATCTTGGAATGACTGTTAAAGGCGCAGTTCAAAGGGAAGAAGTGTGAGATTGTCCACTTCAGATACAAAAAGATAAATATGTTCCAAATTATGTATGACTGTGACCTACAGTAGCAACAAATTTTAGCATCCCATTTGCACAAATCGCAAAAAAGCACAGGTACAAAAGAAAGCAAGAAGGCTAAAGAAATTTTTGGCCGTGACCTTGAGGAGGTTTGTAATTCAACAGTGAAGTGATATGTGAAGTAAGTAGAATTCCCTCTGGAGTACTGTGTTCAGTTTTGGAAATCAGATCTCAGGAAGGATGCATTTATCTTGAAAAGGGAACATTGCAAATTCACCATTATTATACTAAGATTTCAAAGTTTAAATTATGAAGCCAGATTCCAAACCGGATTTGCATTTTCTAGCATGCAGATTATTTAAACATAGTCCAATTAAGATTTTTAAGACAATAAAGAGATTTGGTATGGTGGATGTAGAAAAACTAATTCCTCTGCTTGGAGAATTCAGGCTACCATCAACAAATTAGAGCTAGGACAGTTTTCACACAAAGGACAGTGGAAGTCTGGAACCCTTACCCCAAAAAAAACTGTCAATGCTGTGATCTGATTCAAATCTTCAAGACCAAGATCAATTAATTTTTGGTCAGCAAAGATGCCAACACAATATGGAACTAAGATGCGTCAGTGAAGTTGAGGTACAGATCAATTATGATCTAACAGAATGATAGAACATCTTTAAAGTGGATCCTAAAGTAAAGCAACATCATTTACTAAACTAAAATATTTTCTTCTTATTTGAAGCGATTATCCCGGAGTTTCTGTGAGATTGTGCTGGCTTATTGAGTGCAAAATCCCCAAACCAGTGTCAAAGATAGTAGAATTTCAAGTGCAAGTTCCATCCAACAAGTTACATTTCTGCATTCCTATGATCTAGTTAAACAAACATTGTACTCATTCCAGCCCTGCTCACACAAAACTGATTATGCATTCAGATTCAATCATTATGTTTCTGTTAATGCATTTGTGGACTGATGAGAAAGCTTCCAAAATTTAGCTTTTTATAAAGTACCGAAATGTTAACAAATACATTTTAAAAGCCTTTGAATACGTTTTTACTAAGAAACTGACTACTGTACATCCGTCTTGCAAATTGTTCTGTACGAGCTCTGTTAAATCATATTTCAGCTAGTTGAATGTTGTTAATGTTATAATCTTAACATAAATAATGTTAAAATTATATTCTGTAATGTTGTCCTGTTGCATTGATTAATAGTAGATTTTATGTTTGATGATATGCTCATGATTTTGATGGAAACTATGCACTTCTCATGACTAGCACCGTTGTACAAAAGCAGAAATTCTGCCCCATTTTATCCAAATGTGTTCTGTTATTAAGACACAAGCAAACAAGTTGTTGCTGAGCCACTGCTACTTACACTGACTACCTAACCCTAACCCTAACCCTACCAAGCTGGTTAGCAGGAGGAGCACATGGAAACCACATTGATCAATGTCACTACATGTCTCCTACTATATGGTGACCCAGAGTGGAAATTAGGAACCTTATTTGGAGGAAAACAAAATCACCTTGTATACTCTCACATATATCATTACATGGTTCTCAGCATAACTGAACTGAGATAACTCTTTTATGTTTTTGCATCTCCATCTACAGGTATCAAATTTAATAAGTAAACCTCTGGAAGGTTGCTATAGCAATCTCATACATGACAATGAAAAAGGAATTAAAGATCTTCTGCTTTCCCTGATTGGTCTAAAGGTACATATTCTGTTACATTTTCACCATATGTTGAGAGGGCACTATTCACTTAAACTGGTAATAAATTATAATTAGTTAATATTTTTCTATCTGTGCACTTGATCAAACCATCTTCTTCTAAGGTATTAATAAGTATTAGTAATTAGCATTGTGCAGTATATGCACAATGAATTACATTTATTTATTTATTTATTAATGGGATATGAGCATCACTGGTTAAACCAGCATTTACTGTCCAACCATTATTTCAGTCTTGAAAAGTGATGGTGAGCTGCCTTCTTGAACTGCTGCAGTTCGAGGAGCAGTTCCATGATTTTGACCCAGTGATAGTGAAGGAATGGAGATATCGTTCCAAATCAGAATGGAGTCTGGTTTGGAGGGGAACTTGCAGGTGTTGGTGGTTTCATGTGTCTCCAACCCTTGATCTTCTAGGTGGTAATGGTTACTAGTTTGGAACGCGCTACCTTAGGAGCCTTGTAGCTGGTACACACTGCTGTCAATGTGTGTTGGTGGTGACCGGAATACATGTAGACTGTGGTGAAAGGAGTGCTAATCAAGCTTGATTCTTTGTCTTAAATGATATTGAGCTTCTTGAATGTTATTGGAGCTGCACTTACCCAGGGTATTCCAACAGAACCAGAAATTGCTAGAGAAACTTAGCAGGTCTGGCAACATCTGTGGAGAGAAAGGAGAATTAACATTTTAGGTCCAGTCATCCTGCTTCAGAACTAGTTCTAGTCCTAATTCTAAAGAAGGTTCACTGGACCTGAAACATTAACTCTGCTTTCTCTCCATAGATGCTGCCAGACCTGCTAAGTTTCTCCTGCACTTTCTGTTTTTGTTTCAAACTTTCAGCATCCATGGTTCTTTGTTTAATTTTGGTATTCTGGACTTCAGGGGTTAAGGTATGAGGAGAGATTATGCAAATTAGCCATGTTTCCTGTAGGATTTAGAAGTTAAGGGGTGATCTGATCAAAATCTTCAAGATATTAACAGGAAAAGATAAGATCCGTAATGATAACCTATTTCCGCTGGCTGGGGATTCTAGAACTAGCGGCAAAGTCTGAGAATTAGGACCAGACCATTCAGGAGAGAGGTTAGGAAGTACTTCTATACACAAAGGCTGGTAGAACTTTGGAACTCTCTTCGACCGATGGTAGTAGATGCAGGATCAGTTGTTAATTTTAAATCTGAGACTGATATGTTTTGTTAAACAAAGGTATTAAGAGATAAGCACCAAAGGCCTGTATATGGAGTTCAGCCATAGATCAGCCATGATCTCATTGAATGATGGAACAGGATTGAGGGGCTGAATTGCCTACTCCTCTTCCAGCATTCCTATGTTTCCTATGCCTCTTAACTTCTGCTTTGTAGATGTTAGATGGGCATGGGAGAGTAATGAACTGATTTTGCTCACCACAAAATTCCCAGCTCTGACCTCTCGTAGCCACAATATTACTTTGACTGGTGCAGATCAGGTTCTGGTCAGTGTTAATCCCCTGGATATCGATAGTGAAAGATATAATAAAGCTAATGCCATTGAATATCAGGGGGCGATACTTCGATTTTCTCTTCTTAAAGTTTACTATTCTGATTATCTGAAAACCTTAATAGTTATTGTTTTGTAATTCCGTCAGTTATTCTCTCTGTAATATGTCGAATTGTTTACTTAAGAGCGTATCCAAGAAGCCGTTATGCATTGAAGATACCATTAAGGTTATCGGGCTTGCCCATCCAGTTCTATACCTCATTTCAAGAAAGAGGCTTTTTCACAGCTCAGGAAAGGATGACTGCTGAAAAATATTACCATCCATTTATCATGAGTAAATCAAATGTATTGGTTGCTATCATCTAAAAATCATGTTAACAACTCAATTTTTGTGTGACTAAGGTGAGAGATGTTATTGCTGAGGAATGACACTTGCAAACAATAAGTGACAGCATCAGATACTTGCTATTAAATATAACCTGAACCAAGTGAGGATTCAAGCTCTTCTGCTGTTTCTCAAATTTTTCTAAAACTCAATCTGAAAAGAACGCTTGGCCTCTACATTAATGTAAACTTTTCAACTGGTCACCATCAGGAGCTAGCTCAATATTTCATGTTGTAAAGAATTTACAGCACAGTAACATGTCATTCAGCACAACTTGTCGATGCTGGTATTTATGAACTACATGAGCCTTCTCCAATCCCTCTTCATCTATCTGAAACTATCAGAAAAATATTCCAGTTTGTGTCGTTTTGGACAAACACCCATCTGCTGTTGGGTTTTATGCATAAGAACTTTATATTATTCCACTTAGAATTGTGTCCAAATTGTTTATGTGTATGTAGAGGAAGAACGAAGTCCCAGTACAGGGTCCCTCAGTATAATGCAAAATGTACTTCTCAATTCTGAGAAATAACCATTGTTTCCACTCGTTCCTTACAATCTTTCATCCATACTACGATTTTAATTTTCCTGCAATGACCCTAACAGTCACTTGTGTGACACTTCAAATATATTTTGTAAGTTCAAAAATACTGTTCTGTTTTCTATGAAGTTAACACTTTTCTCAAATAACTTGATTAAGTTATTACCTTTACAGATTTTTTTGTTTCTCCTTTAATGCCCCATTCTTTCGCCAGTGTTGTTCTTCATTGTGGTGTTTGTTTTTTAACTTATTCTCATGAGGTAGCTGATGGCATCAAGACTACCATTATTTGCCATCTCTAATTGTGCTGAGAGGGTGATCATGGGCCTTCTTGAAATGCTGTTGTGCTTGTAGTGACACTGCTTCCACAATGGTGTCAAGGAATTTCAAAATATTGACCCAGCAGTCAGGAAAGAACAGAGATATAGACCACAGACAGTTTGTTATGTTACTTGGAACTGATGGTGTTCCCATGACATCACTGCTCTTGTCTTACTTGGTGGCAAAAGTCACAGGGCAGTGAAATGCTGTTGAAGTATGTTTGAGGAATTACTGCACTGTAATCTGTTTATCGTACTCTAACCTGGAGGGGTAGATATTGAGTTCAGTGGCAGTACAGCCATCAAAGAAACTGCTTTAGCTTGAATGGTGTAGGGCTTGTTGAGTGTTTCAGTATCTATTCTATCCAGGAGAATAGCGAGTGTTCCAGCACACACTCATCTTGAGCTTTATAGAGGTTGAGGTGTTTTGACAGGTTGAGAGGTGAACTGTACATTGCATAAAACCAAGGTTCCTTTCAGAAAGCCATGGTGTTGATATGACTGGTCAGGTGAAGATTCTAATCAGTGGTGCCCATCATGATGTTGATAATGATTGTTGGAGATTTCACAATGATGATGCTTTTGAAAGTCAAAAAGAAATTGCAAGACCCCCTTGCAGTTTGCTGACTGCCAATATTTGCTTTTCCATTTTCTTTATGTTAAATACATGCAAATTGACTGATGGTTTAGCAGCATCATAAAGAACAGAAATACTTTGCGACGTGAGAAACATTTATAGCTGACAAAGACACATAGAAAATAGTAGATCAGGTTACGTTGCTTACCTGGCAGAAGGAAGAAATTATGGCAGCAAGTTGTAAATAAAAACTTTAACATATTCTTGAAATGGTTGGGGTATTGAGAAGATAAGGCAAATTATTTATGTTTTAATCCTGGAGAAAATTTAATACAAGTAAAATTACAGACTGGGAGTTTTGGTCAAATGGTACTTCTGCAAAATTTAAAATGCCAGTTGGGTTCTTTTATCTTCTCATGAAAAACATATATTGTTAAAGATGTATTTTTCATGCAACTATTGCATTGTTGAGGGAACAATGCCTATATCCCAGCAATTTTGTTTTATGTTTTTAATCTACTTGTATTTCAAGTCACTATTGTACTTAGTTTGATCATGATTAAAGCTGCCTTGTTTGCGGTAGCAACAGAATACTGAAGTTATGCTTTGAAATAAAATAAGCTTTCCATAATATTTATTAATTATAAATTGAGACCCCCAAAATCATTTCAACAGTTTGTCATCCTATAGATTTTTTCTATACAGGCATTTACGTTAAAAGTTGGCAGTATATCATGTCAAATAGTTCATTCAGTTGTTCAACAGAATCAAAGCTTAACTTAACTATTTGTTTTCTTGATGTCTGGAAACGTTGTATCATTGTCAACTGAACAGAAAGTGGTAGTTCAATTCTACCCTGGACTGAAATTTGTATTTATGTTCCCCCCCAAGGTTGCTCAGACACTTGATCAAATTGTTGAGTTTATGGCTGGCACTCTTCTTGGTGTGCAGCAGCAACAGTTCTTCAAAGGGAAAAGCTTTTTGGAAGTAATAGAGCAAGCATTGGAACCATTGATGGAGAAGGGTTTAATTAAAGGCAAAATATCAAGTCGTAGCAATGAGGAAGAAATATACCACAAGCTGGAAGTCACAAAGCTGGGTCATGCTACTTTTAAAGGTGAACTGAGCACTTCTGACTTCCCATTTACTAGCACTTTATCTAAACAATATATCTGCAGTTTGAAGTGCAGGAAACTCCCTTTTGTAAAAGCGCGATATATTTTACTTCAAGAAGAATGTTCTTCTGACAAGTATTGTTCAATTAGCCGAGTACTATAAATTACTGTAGAATAATCTGGATCTGCTGTACATGTTTCAAAGTCTGTACATTGGAACATAAGAAATGGGAACAGGAGTAGGCCATTGTGCAATTCCAAAAGATCATGTGTGAATTTTTATATCAATTTCACTTTCCAGTCCTATCCCCACATTCCTTGATTCCATTAGTGCCCACAAACCTACCGATTTCAGTCTTCGAGTCATAGAGTCATAAAGGTCTACAGCATGGAAACAGGCCCTTTGGCCCAACTTGCCCATGCCGTCCAGTTTCCAAATTTAAACAAGTCCCATTTGCCTGCATCTTGAATTGGTTCATCTGTTAAGCATCAACAAACCTCCGATGTATAGATTTACAAAGATTCACAACCCTCTCAGTGAAGAGACCACTCCTCCTCTCAGTCCTGATTGATTGAATCCTCATCTTGAGACTATGACCTATGGTCTTGAATCTCCAGTCAGTGAAAGCAACCTTTTTATTTTATCTCTTCATAAGATGTGGTCATTCCTAACTTACTTTAAGAAAGTGATGGTGAACTGCTTTCTTGAATCACTGCACTCCATGTCTCTCAGCACCTACCTTTTGAACTCATCTAAGAATTTTGTAAGTTCTAACAAGATCACCTCTCCATTATACTGGACAGGCTGTCTAATCTATTGGTTTTCCTCTAGGATCAATAGACTTGGCTTACTGTGATACTTTGAATATGGACTTGAAGAAAAGTTTGGAGGGTTTGGTGCTTGGCAACTACCTTCATCTGATCTACCTGGTAACACCATATGATATAGTTTCCCAGTGCACTCCAGACTGGATGATCTACTTCAGACAGGTAATGTATCAGAAATAGGTGTGACATTCACAGCCATATCTTCATTATAATAATTATTTATTTTTGAATTTCATAAGGACAAATTGAATAAAATGTCAGTTTGTTCTTTAGATAAATGCTAGGAATGAGAGATTTGTACTGACAAGAGCAGGGAAACTTAAAGTGGATCTTGTAGGAATTTTGAATGGTAATTTTGAATACTAATTCAGATTAGCATGAGAAGCATAAAGAGTTTGTTCATGTAAAGTAATTTGAGTACATGAAATGTACTGAAGGTAACTACTAATGTCAAATCAACAAGATTTAAGAAAGAATCGGATAAACATTCTTAAAAAAAAATTAAAGATACTGGGAAAAATAATAAAATTGGATAAGAGTTAGGTAACTGGTAAAGGCACAATTCTCTTTCTTCTGTGGTGAAATAGCTCAATTCAAAGTATCACTTCATGCAATATTACCTTGCAAGAGAGTTCAGGAAATCCACAATATCGTTCACTTCTGACAACGAATTGTTCCCTTAGATTATTTCAACATTTGTACACACATATTCCATGAAGATTATAGTTTGGATAAACTTCGTTCAAAAGCACATTGAAATATTATTGCAGTATTTGCAAATGTTTTGTACCAGAGTTACTGTGTACAATACTTTAGTTTGGAAGGAACTAACAGTTATCATTAGGTGTCAGAATTTTGTATTGCTTTGCTGTGGGTTCAACCACTGAATACAGAAAGTAATTTTTGTGAAGAGTCTGTGTGCAAGCTTGGCTACTCAAATAGTGTTTGCATAAAATAAATACACACGTGCATCCTCAAATGCATGTAAGTAATTGAGAAAGAGAGATACAAATGACAAATGATTATAATGGATATTTTCGTCCAAATTAATTTCTACTGTTCTACTTTGGTTTATGTCCAGTCTCCAAAAGTCCAAAATCCTGAAAAACTGAAAATATCAAATTTAATGCCATACAGATGCTGCTTTCATGAACTGATCCATTATTTCACAAGAAGGATCAGCATCAGCCTGCACCCGCCCCCATCTCAAGTTTGCTTTCGAAGCACAAGCCATCTTAACTTCTCCATTAGTGGGTCAGTTTCCTGGAGTTTCCTACCCAATTCCGCATGGAAGTATTATTGCCAATAGTTCCCCTTGGAGGGAAATAGACAAGCAATAAGTACTGACCTCACCAATGACTCCTAGATGCCAAAAGCCAATTTTGGAAAAATAAGATTGTACTCATAAAAATGTCATGGATCATTTTAAATAATATGCGATCGAAAGTATATTGGAAACAGTATATAAACATTTGACTTCTTTGTATGCGATTCCTTTCTTTCACAACAATCTGCATAGGTATTTTCTAATCACCTTGTGTGGTTCTTACTATACACCTTTGGTACAGAAGGGGCTTAAACCTAGACCCTTTGGCTCAAATGCTGCAACTGTGTCACAAGAGCCTTCTATGGAATTTAAATTCACCAGCTGACATGGTGGGATCTGAACTCATGTCTCAGCAGCAACAATCTGTATATACTTATCATTTTATTGAGGAATCCACTGCGTGATTCAGTTTTGGTATCTTTTTTCAGTGCTTCTGATTGGTCATTTATGGTCTGTTTGGCTACAGTGAAGTACAGAGAAATATTTAACCTGACAACAATATTACAGCACTTTGCTGAAGTAAACTTCAATAAATGTTTTGTTCCGATTATAGTTTCATCAGTTAAATGCAATTGAACAGAAGGTCTTTGCAACAGTGGGTGTACCAGAGAGTTTCCTTACAAAAAAAGCATCTTGCCAAACAGTCAGGAAGGTAAGAGTAAAGTCTGCTCTTTCAAAATGTATTAGGTATTGCACTCGAACCTGTTATGATTTTTATCTTCCCTGAACTCTGGGAGGTGCCAGAAGACTGGCAAATCGTCAACATTACGGCCTTGTTCAAAAAAGATTGTAGTGTTAATCCTGGCAATTACAGACCAGTTACTTTAACTCTGGTGGTGAGGAAACTTTTGGAAACAGTTATTTGGGATGGAATCAGTAGTCACATAGAAAAAGGTTGGTTGATTAGGAAGAGTCAGCATGGATTTCTAAAAGGGAGATTGCATTTAACTGACTTCCTGGTGTTTTTTTGAAGAGTTAACAGAAATAGTAGGTGTGAGTATGATGTGGTACACATGGATTTCCAGAAGGCAATTGATGTAGAGCCTCATAACAGACTTGTGAATAAAGTTGTAGTTCATGGTGTAAAAGGGACAATAGCAACATAGAATCAAAAACTGTTGAATGCTAGAAAACAGAGAACAGTGGTCGATGGATATTTTTCAGCAGGAGGAATGTTTGTAGTGCAGTTCCCCAAGTCAGAACCTTTGCTTTTCTTAGACTTAGACTCCCTACAGTGTGGAAACAGGCCCTTCAGCCCAACAATTCCACACCGACTCTGAGAGCATCCCACCCAGACCCATCCCCCTATAACCCCCCACCTAATCTAAATATCCCTGAACACTATGGGCAATTTAGCATTGTCAATCCACCCAGCCTGCACATCTTCCTCCCACACAGTGGGAGGAAACCGGAGCACCCAGGGGAAACCCACGCAGACACGGCGAGAATGTGCAAACTCCACTCAGATAGTCGCCCAAGAGTGGGATTGAACCCAGGCTCCTGGTGCGGTGAGGAGCTTGTCCTGATATATATTTTAATGATTTAGATCTTGGTGTGCAGGAGGCAGTTTCCAAGTTTACAGATGACACTAAACTTGGAAGAATTATAAACTGTGAGGGAAATAATGTGGAACTCTGAAAGGACATTGACAACTTGGTGGAGTGGGCGGTAGATGATAAATGAGGTTCAGTGCAGAAAAGGTGAGGTGACACACTTTGGTCAGAAGAACACTGGAAGACAATATAAACTAGGGTATACAATTCTAAAGGAGATGCAGGGGCAGAAATACCTGTGTATACATGTGCACAGATCATTGAAGCTGGAAGGACAGCCTAGAGAGAGCAGTAAATAAATCATACATTATTCTCAGCTTTATTAAAAGGGACATAGAATCTTCGAGAAAGGAGGTGATGTTAAACTTGTACAAGACACTTGTTAGACCTCAGCTGGAGTATTGTGTACAGTTTCAGGTACCATAATATGGGAAAAATGTGAATGGATTGGAACGAGTGCAGAAGCAATTTACTAGAATGATTCCAAGCATGAGAAGCTTCAGTTAAGAGGCTAGATGGAAGAAGTTGGGACTGCTTTCCCTGGACAGAGGAAGGTTGAGAGAAAATTTGACTGAAGTTTTCAAAATCATGAGCGGCTGGACATGGGGTAAAGCTGTTTCTGCTTGTAAAAGAAACAAGAATGAGCGGGCATAAATATAAAGTGATGTGCAAATGAAGCAAGGATAATGTGAGAGAAAGCTTTTTCACACAGCATGTCATTAAGTTATGGAATGCGCTGCCTGGAAATGTGATGGAGGCATTCAAGATGGCATTTGCTGGTTGTCTGAATTGTAATGATGTGCAGGGATATGTAAGCAACTGAGGGTTGCAAGTCGGTCATTTGGAATACTTCGGAGACATCAGTCTGGAATGCCGGGGCTAGTTTTTCCTGCAATCAGACGAAGTGAAGGGCTGAGTATGTTGGAAGTGAATGCAAGAGCAGATAGTGACAAGGTGTCTCCAGTGAGTGAGTGGGAAGCAGAAGGCACAGGAAGCGTTAGCAGTTTGGGAGGATGAGGGAGATGACAACTGAGGAATAAACATGTTGCATTCAATAATGTGAGTTTTAGTCCATGAGCCTTGGTGAGATGTGTGTGCAATGGAAGAGTTGAATTGAGTGTTGGCTTTGTGAATGTGAGGTAGTAGAGGGAAGCACTTATCCTTGCAGAGAGCAGAAGATCACTGACCTCCTTTCCAAAGTACCGGACATTGTTTTACACCTGGAACACTGCACTGACCCAGCTGCAATCTGTCCAAGCTGACTGGGTCTGGTGGCGTACCTCCTGTGGTAGTCAGCTGTAAAAAGGACTGCCCTCCTGTCTACCTCTCCACCCACCAACACCGCTAAGTCCTAGTCCTTAAAGCAGGGAGCTAGCTTTCCTTTCCACTCAGCGCTATGTTCAGTAAAAGTAGTTAAGCACCACAGTGTAAGGGCCAGTTTTTGACTTGTAGCATCTGAGAGTGTGTGCAGCTGGGCTTTAAAAATATTGACAAAGGTATGAAAGCTGGAAGGTCCCTTAATAGCAAGCACTACCACCTCTCTGGCTACACGAGTCCATGTTAGAAGGGCGACCCAGTTGCATAATTAATGAGGTGAAGAGCTGAAGAATGCATGAGAAAAATTGCCTTGGGACAATGCTGCCATGAATCTCAGTCAATGGAACAGTCCAAGTGAAAATGGGAGAATTTCCAATCCACGTCCCCGCTTCCCCCAATTTCTTTTTAATAGATACAAAATAGAAATACAAATCAAATTTGATCGAATGACTTTTAGGGGTTTTGTTAGCTCAGTTGGATGGATGGCTGGTTTCCATAGCAGAGTGTAAAAATGCTTAGACTAATGCATGTAATTAATGCTAAAGTCAAAGGCTTAATAGTCAGAGTATCGCAATGATCTTTCCAAAGGCAAATGAAAGCTCAGCAATGTCAGCATCTAACTAAACTACAGGGCTCCTGTGACACAGTGATAGTATCGTTACTTCTGAGCCAGAAGGCCCATATTCAAGCCCCTTTCACTCCAGAGGTGTGTCATAATGTATCTGAACACGTTGATTAAAAATATCTAACTAAAGTATTTACTTTCATGTTTCTAAACAAGAAAAAAATGCATGCTGTAATTGAATAACCCTCAGCAGCTCATAACACCAATATAGACAGCTCATAAATTGAGTCCCAGATTTTAACCAGGCTGAAGCACTCAAATTTGAGTTGAGTACTTTACAGTTGAGTCAATTGACAATTGTTCAGTTTTTAGTGTGGAATTATATTACCTTTTTTTTATTGTGGGATGTGATTTGTGTTTCTAATTCATTTTTGTCTTGAACAGTTCCTTCTGGTATCTCCCAGGGTGAATGGTTTGTCCCAACATAATTCTTATCCAAATGTTTTGAAAACACTGTCTGAGAGCGTCTGTGTTTCTACACGTTCACAGTTGATACCCAGCCTTTTCTCGCCACCACCTCTCCTGATCCCTCCACTATCTCTAAATTGCCACACTGCTTGTCCAACATCCAGTACAGGATAAGCAATTTCTCCCCAGTTAAGTATTTGGAAGGCTGAAGCCAAAGTTATCTGTCCATTTCACTAGTTCTGTCCTCTCACTACTGAACGCAGGCTACTCTCTGACAAGTACCAGAGCTGCACCAGGCAGTTTGCAACCTCAGACTCCTATTTGACCCCAAGACAAGTTTTTGACGATAAACCCACATTATCAGTAACACTGCCTATTTGCACTTAGTAAATCATCTGACTGTGCACCTGTCTTAGCTCAACTGATGCTATAACTCTTATTCATTCCTTTGCTGATTCCAGACCTAATTATTCCAAATGCACTCGTGGCTGATGTCCCACATCATAGTTTTTGTAAAGTTGATTTCATCCAAAACAGTTGCTTTTGGCCTAATGCACACCGAGTTCTATTCAGCCATCACCCCAGTGCTGACTTATCTACAGTGGCTCCCAGTTAAATAATGCTGTGAAATTCCCTCCTAAACCTCTCAGTCTCTCTATCACGCTTTCCTCAGTTAAGGCACTCTTTAAAGCTTATCACTTTAGTTACTGTTTGGCCCCCTGGCCTAATTTCTTTTTGTGTGACTCAGTGTTATATCATGTTTTACAATGCTCTTTGAAGAACCTTGGGATGTTTCACGAGTGAAAAGAATGAAATAAGAACAAATTGTTGTCTCTATTCGCTTTGTGGCAGCCGAGATGCATAAATAAATCTGTCACAGGGAAGTGGGGTTATAGATGCTGACATATCCCATTCAGAAGCAGGATAACATCTCTACAGTCTATTACTGGAATATTATTCCTGAGTGGCACAAATAGTTGTAACATTTGTAAGTGTTCTGTGCAATTTTCTGTCTGTAGACTGTCGATAGCTTTGTTGCAGCCCGATTCTACCTCTCCTTGGTGCTGTATTCCCTTTACAAAGAAATGAACACGTGGTCTGTGGCGCAGAAGTTCAACATGTCTCGGGGCTTTTTACAGAGTTTGCTGAGTTCAGCAGCAACTTTCTCGTCTAATGTGCAACATTTCTGTGAGGTATTTGTGAAACTTTCAGTTAATATTGTCAGTTTACTTTTTCTGCAATTGAAAAGCACCTACGATGATCTAAGTTTATGTATATTTACAAACTTTCTGGCAGAAATAGAATAAACTTAAATGTAAAGAGTGAAAGAACTAGTAAATAACTTACCGGTATTTTAAACTTTACAAACAACTTTGAGCTTTTTAGGCATATTAAAAAGTAGTTTAGACATCATGTAATTTATACCATTTTCCATATCATGTTTGAACACCACCTGTGCTTTTTCTTCTATGAGGCCTTTTGGGCAGAAACACATTGGGACAAAATTTTCTTTTCAATCTGAAGACCAGCCGTGATCTAATTCATTGATAGAACAGGCTTAAGGAACATATGATCATAAGAAATTGGAACAGGAATAGGCTGCTCAACCCTCAAGCTTGCACCCCCATTCAGTGAGATCATGGCTAATCTTCTGCCTCAGCACCACTTTCCTGAAATATCTCTGTTTCCCTTAATAGTAGAAATCTATTGATCTCAGTCTTGAACATTCTCAAAGATCTCACCACTACAGCCTCCTAGGTCAGAGAATTCCAAAGATTCACCACTGTCTTAGCGAACAAATGCTTCCTCATCTTGGTTTGAAATGACCCACCTGTTCATCTGAGACTGTATTCTAGTCTCTAGACTCTATAGAGTCTCTAGTCTCTATTCTAGTCCCTGGTTCTAGATTCTATGAAGAAACATCCTTCCTGCAGCTATCCTGTTGAGCTCTGTAAGAATTTTGTATGTATGAATGAGATCACATCTCATTGTTCTAATCCTCCAAAGAGTAAAGGCTCAGTTCACTTAATCGTTTCTCATAGGACAGTCCCTCCCTCCCAGCATGGAATGGCCTATTTTGGTTTCCATTTTGCACTCGAACATAGATTTATTTTTAGCACTATGATGTTTTAAGAAAAATAAAATGAATAATTTGCTACTGTACACTTTTGCTCCAATATTGGTATGATGTTTACGTATAATGCATATGTTAGTTCATCATTTCAACAAGAGCTTGCAATGCATAGACCTTTTAACATAAAAATTAGTCTGTTTGGACATGTTATAACACACCTAGACATGTTATAACACACCTAGACATATTATAACACACCTAGATGGTCACCATATTCCTGAGGTGGGACTTGAACAAAAACCCTCTGGCCCAGAGGTACAGACACTACTACTTCATAGCATCTTTTATGTTGTATAATAGGCACTTAATGAGAATATTATTAACAAAACCACTGTTAACAGGAACCACTAAAGAAGAAATCAAGACATATGACCAAAGAGTTAGCTTTCAAGGAGTATCCTAAAGGAGGAGAGAGGGAGAAATGCACGTGGGTTTAGGGAAGGAATTCTACAGATTAGGGCTTAGGCAGCTCAATGTACAGCTGCTGTGGTTGAGTGATTAAAATTGAGCCAGAATTAGATGAGCGCAGATATCCTGGAGGATTGTAGGATTGGAGAATGTTGCACAGATAGGAAGGGGTGAGTTCCTGTGGGAATTTAAAACTAGGATAAGTATTTTAAATTTGTTCTGTTTATCAGGAGGCCGTGTAGATATTGGTAGGCACAGAGTTGATGAATGTGAGTTTGATACGAGTGTCAAAGTTTTGGATGAGGATGTAAGATGAAAGTTGGGTTGCTGGCCTGGAGAACATTTAAATAGTCAAATCTAGAGGTATTAGGAACATGGATGAGGGTTTCAGCAGTAGATGAGAAAAATGTCAACAATGGTTTGTTTTTGTTTATCTTATACTTCTATATGTTACATATATCTAAAACATAATTTTTTTTAATGCTAGGATTGATTTCAATTTTGTTTTATTACCTACAGGAATTAGAGGAGTTCTGGGCATATCACGCTCTCTTTAAAAATCTCACTCATAAACTGTCATACTGTGTGCAACCAGAACTTGTCCCTCTCATGGAAGTATCGGGTGTCCAAGAGGTTTGTCATTCGCTCTTAATGTTTTTATAAAATGCTGGGTGAAACCAGGACGAAGTTCTGTCAGTAAATTAAGTATCAGGCACATGAGGTATATTTGTTTAGACATAACAGAAACTGTAAAAGTAAAATGCTGTGAATGATAGATCTGAAATAAAGACAGAAAATGCTGGAAAAACTCAGCAGGTCTGCCAGTATGTGTGGAAAGAGAAACAGAGTTGATGTTTCAAATCCAAATCCAATATGACTTCTTCTAAAGAACAGTCATATCGGACATGAAATGTTAACTTTCTATCCCCTAAGATGCTGCCAGATCTGCTGAGTTTTTCTAGCATTTTATATTTTTATTAAGAAAATTGTACAGCACATGGAGACATTGAGTTTAACCTACCTAAAGTCGCAACTACTGAAAAGGTGACTTGAAGAAAAGGGGCAATACTATACAGTAGGAAACTTTCTACGTTGTCGGACATTGCTTCCAAAGGAGCAAATTCACTGCCTCTGCACGGCCAAAGGCTCAATTGTGCTCACCAAAAACACATCTAAATGCAGGGAACTAAATGGAGAGTGAAATAAAGTCAAAAACAAAGTAACGATTTTCTAAAATAAGCAACGTGCTCGCACACTGTGGTGATTTTGTTATGTATCACCAGGGTTATGCTTGAAGTATTAGTTTGTTTTTACTCTCCACAGATTCTGATTAGCCTGATAATCCAATCTCTTTCTTTTCCCCCAGTTATCCACTGGCACTTTCTCCATAATCAGCATCTCTTTTATTTCCTGCCATCCGATTAATAGCCAGAAAAACATTAATGTGTTTGTAATGTATAATGCTTTGTGTAATTATTTAACTTTAATTTTCAGGCTCGTGCTCGCCAATTGTACAAATCTGGTTATAAATCTTTGACTTACCTCGCTAATGCAAATCCTGACGTGTTAGTCAAGACAATCGAGCATATGTCCAAACGCCAAGCTAATCAGATTGTTTCCTCTGCTAAAGTAAGCACCATTTTGTGGTTTCACATCATTGTTACGTCCGTACTGATACTGTGATAATTCGAGTACTTTTGCTTCTCTAAGTAGATGTGAATGTGCAATGAAGGAATGCCACAATGGAAGTCATGTTACTTCCCCATCATCCAATGACCCAGTTATAAAAAAAAAGCCTTGATTTCCAACCAGGGCATGACAGCACTATAATTGTTTACACTTTTTGTGGGATGTGGGTATCATTTTGCGGTGCTTGAACTGAGTGACTTATTAGACCTTTTCAGAAGCCAGTGAAGAGTCAACTATTGTTGTGGGTCTGATATTACATGTAGGTCACACCAGGTGAAGATGGCAGGTTTCCTGCCCTGCAAAACATTACTAAACTTGATAAAGTTTAATGACAATTAACAATAGTTGTTGGAAGTTGATAGTGATCACCATTATAGAGACTAGCTATCATTCATGTTTTTTTAAAATAAATGAGTTGAATTTAAATTCAACCAACCTTCCACAAACTTCCATGATGGGAGTTGAACCCGTGTCCCCCGGTCTCTAGATTACTATCTAATCTACACATGCACCCCCTCCCCACCTACATTACAGTGGTGGATTCATTTCTTTAAAAATACAGTGGAAGTCTGTTACAACATGGTTCAATATGCTGCAAACTTGCTTATGGTGCAGGGGGTCGTTGTTGCTAGAAGAGTTTTTTTTCATTAAATTTTAATTTTTCTGTTTTAAAAAGGGATCCAAGAATAATGTGGTTTCACTTTTTGGACCCCAATGTCCATGTTATAATGTATTTCCGCTGTACATCATTGTCTGTAAAGTGTTTTGGGGTATCCTGAGGCTGTGAAAGATGCTATTTGAATGGAAGATCCTTCTTTAACTACACAAAATTTATTCAAAGCTAAACAGACACATGGATCTAGCTGTACCACTCATCTGTGTATTTGTGTCACATGCAGCCAATGCTCCATGAGTACTTTCCCATTGATTTCCAGGCCCTGTTGCTTAAGAAAGGCTACATTGGATTTGGATGTATTATCTGAAAAGTTCCATTTGAATTCCAAAACCTCACGGTTTCAAACTTATGTTGCTTATTAGTATACTGGCATTCTGTGACGTTAAGGTTGCACATGGTTCTCTGATTTGGAGTCAACTAATAATTATGCATAGTTGTTAATTTCTAGCATGGCTGAATTACTCATTTTCTGAACTTCAGTGGCAATGAAGTAACCAAATCAGAATGACATTTGTTTACTGCAGAATGAAGAAGGATTGAGGTATATATTCAACATGAAAGAAGCTTAACATTATAAAATCTTCATAGAGGCTTGTGAACAATTTGACTGCAGATAGACAGGGAATGGTGATTCCATATCTGTGCTAAAAATTCTTCAGCATGCGCTGCATTTTCAACCTTTTTACGCATGCAGAGGTCAATCATTCAGATACTGGAATGATCATTTTGCAGAACAAACTGAACCTTTAGTCAGAGTATTTACAATTATATTCGTTCCATTTTAGCTTGATTAAAAAGAGAAACATGTTAAAGCAAATCAATTAAATGTACCCTTGCTATCATTCACTTCCATAAGTTCATTTCAGAAATGTCTGAGTTACTAGCATTTACGTATTCTATGGACAAACACCACCTAGTACATTCAGAGAACTGTTTACAGTGCCAGTAGAATAACATGATAGAGGTTACATTCCAGAAAGCTAAAAACCTCTCTCAGTCACAGATGCTGACTGACCTCACCTGATATTAACCGTTTTTGTTTTTATTTCAAAATGATTCTGAGTTGTTATCTGGTTACAGATGCTGCTAAATGAAAAAGCTGAAGCTTTACAAGAAGAAGTAGAAGAACTTTTGAGACTGCCCATTGACTTACCGAAACAATCTGAATCTACTCTGACTGCTCGTTGACTTACAAATACAGTCTGTTTCTGCTTAGACTGCCCAGTGCTACACAACTACAGTCTGTGTTCATTGAGACTGCTCATGACATATCACCACTGTCTGTATCTACTGATACTGTGAGTTAGTTAGTTCAGGTTGGCTGAAAGCTGGCTTGCGATCGTGATGCCAACAGCATGGGTTCAGTTCTCACACTAAGATCATCACAAAGACAGCTTTTTGCTCATTTTGAGTGATTTAGGAAAAAAGAGTCATAGCTTGAGTGCATAAATACAACCCCTTAACATCTATAAACCATGGTCTGTATATTTGAAAGCGTATAAAGAATATTGAAGTAACCACAAGTAAATCATTAGATTTGACTAATTAAATCTCTATTTCCATATCTTTTGTAAAAGTACACAAAAGTGCAATAAAATATTGGAAATTTCTAATATGGCTTATTGAAATGTTTTTGTGAGGGATATTGGAGAATGGGGATTACAGCAATACAATAAAAAATGTAATATGGTATTAAAATTACAGAAGCCTGCAGGGCACTGCACTGTTTCAGAGTGCTTGTGCTTCCAACACATCTGTATCACTGGAAGGGGCATTCTAGTAGTTTACATGGTGGATGAAAGCATTGTGGGTGGAGCTTTTTACAAGCACACAAGACAACATGTGGTAAACTCACTCCAAATGTCAGGAGAAAGAATTGGCCCAATCTTGAAAAACAATCAGTTATAGAGAGAGTGGCAAAGTGGGGCAAATAAACCAGTTGGTCCACAGTACATTAGTGGGAGGCATGGGGGGAGGTGTTCATCAATTAGAAACAATCCAAATCAAGCCAAATGCAAAAGCGTTTACCCTTATGCCTGTACCCTGCCACACTTCATGACTCCTAACGTCCTTTTCCATGTATGCGTTTCTTTCTGCCCTGCCTACAAGAAAAAGTATATTTTTTAACCATTAGGGCAGAACTTTTTCAGTTAATGGTAAGGTACTGGGGAGTGTTACTCAGCAAAGAGACCTTGGAGTGCAGGTTCATAGTTCCTTAAAAGTGGAGTCACAAGTAGACAGGATAGTGAAGAAGTTGTTTAGTATGCTTGCCTGTATTGGTCTGCATTGAGTATTGGAGTTGGAAGGTCATGTTGCGGTCACTTTTGGAATACTGTGTGCAGTTGTGGTCTCCCTGCTATAGGAAGGATGTTGTGAACTTGAAAGTGTTCAGAAAATATTTACAAGGATGTTGCCAGGATTGGAGTGTTTGAGCTATCATGAGAGGCTGAATAAGCTGGGGCTATTTCCCCTGGAGAGTCAAAGGTTGATCTTAAACAGGTTCATAAAATCATGAGGGGCACAGATGGAGTAAATAGCCAAGGTCTTTTCCCTGGGGTGGATGACTCCAAAAGCAGAGGGCATAGGTTTGAGAGGGGAAAGATTTAAAAGGGACCTAAAGGGCAACTTTTCATACAGAGGGTGGTGCATGTATCGAATGAGCTGCCAGAGGAAGTCGTGGAGGCTGGTACAATTCCAACATTTAAAAGGCATCTGGTTGGGTATATGAATAGGAAGGGTTTAGAGAGATATGGGCCAAATGCTGGCAAATGGGACAAGATTTATTTAGGACATATGGTCGGCATAGACAAGTTGGACTGAGGGGTCTGTTTCTGTGCTGTACATCTCTATGACTCTATGCTTTTCTTAGTACTAGTTCACAACCTCTTCTCTCATCTTTCTCCCAGTTGTTTCATACACATAGCACCTTCATCTTTAGCCATACTCCTACACTCCCTGTCCATTGCTCCCATATCTCAAAATTGCCCTCTTAGGTACCCTGCTACCACTTTCAACCCAGCTCCCTTGCCCCATGCCATAGACCCACGTAGCCATTCCCCATTACTTCTACGCAGAATACTACATACTGAGCATTAGGAAAATACATGAGATAAAATCAATAACGTACTTATTATTTAAAATGGATGAATCTACAGGGTTATAGGCTGAGGCTGTAAATAATGTTCATTCAGACAGTCAGCACAAAAACACTGGGCCAAATGGCCTGTTTCTGCGCTGTAACAATTCTGTGATGTTTAAACAATCCTATAATTCCTGGTGTAACAAGGTGTAGAGCTGAATGAACACAGCAGGCCAAGCAGCATCAGAGGAACAGGAAAGCTGACGTTTTGGGCCTAGACTCTTCTTCCCGCTCCTCTGATGCTGCTTGGCCTGCTGTGTTCATCCAGCTCTACACCTTGTTATCTCAGATTCTCCAGCATCTGCAGTTCCTACTATCTCTATAATTCCTGGTATATTGATTCCGTAGAAGGACACATGGAACCTGTGCTGAAAATATCCCGTGTATAGTTTTTTTTTCCACAGAATGTGGGTGTTACTGGCTAGATCAGTACATTTGAGAAGGTGGTCGTGAGCTGTATTTTTGAACCACTGCAGTCCATGGGATGTAGGTACACCCTCAGTGCTGTTGGGGAGGGAGTTCTCGACATGACGAACCTTCCCCAATACCAGTACACTCAGACAATGAAGGCCGTCAGTTTAACTGAGACAACGTATCCATAGTAGCCCAAGCCAAACATAGACACACATGGGAATTCCTAGAGGCATGGTTCTCAACCCATAATGCAAACAACAAACATACAGAATTGGACCCCATATACAAACCCATACAGAACAGAACTGGAAATGACACTACTCACCATAACGGACCAGACAGTATAAATTCCAAGCAGAGTAGAACATCATCGCTTCATCGGAGACCTCACTGATGATGTTACCTCGCTTGGTGACGAAATGTCCGAATGAAAACAAGCCAGCTTGGCGAGCAAGTCAACAACCTCACACACAATCCAAGCTACAAATCATTGCAAAACCTTAAAGGGACCTCCAAGATTTCAATCCAGCGACAATGAAGGGACAACAAAATACAGCAAACATTTTATTAACAGGCACCTATTGAATCAGGAGTGTGCTGGTTGATCAAAAATTCTGGATAATCAAGAGGTACGCATAACAACAGTAAACGCTGGCCAAGCGAAGTTTCGAGACATCAGAATCCCTCAAAGAATCTATGTAAACCATCATCACATTCCTAAAATCAATGTAAAAACACAGTTAAATTATAGAAACATAATGCAGGGGGTATACACATTATTGTTATGCTTTATTTCCAGCCCAAATACTCAGACATCACAGTATTTGAGGTATATACTTTTTGCCGGTTTATCAAGAGAGCCTGTTGACAGAGTAATGGTTAAAACAAAGTTTGCTGTAGTTCCAGGTGTGACTTGGTGGTGGTTAGTGGTGTTCACAAGCATTTGCTGTCCTTATCCTTCTAGGCGGTCGATATCATGGGTTTGGAAGGTCCTGTCAAAGTAGTTTTGGTGAGCTGATGCAGCGCATCTTGTAGATGGGACACATTGCCGCCAGTGTGCAATTGTAATGAAGATGGCAAATGGTGAAACTGCTGGAAAGAGTGCCAATCAGGCAAGCTGCTTTTTCCAGATGATATTTTGAATATTGTTGGAGCTGAATTCATCCAGGCAAATGGAGAATATTGCATCATACTCCTGACTTAATACCGTATGATGTAGGAGCAAAAGTAGACTATTCAGCCCATTGAATCTCTCTCTATCTTTCAATGAGACCATGGCTGATCTGGTAATCATCAACTCCACATTCCTGCCTTTTGCCCATAACCCCTGATTCCCTTTAAAAATCTGACTATCTCAATCTTGAATATAATCACCCAGACTCAACAGCCCTCTGCAGTAAAGAATTTCACAGATGCACCACCATCTAAGAAAAATTTCCTCCTCATCTCTGTCTTAAAAGTGCGACACTTTATTCTGAGATTATGTCGTCTGCTCTTAAACTCTTATACAAAGGACAGCAATGTTTCACATCTACCCTGATAAGTACCCTATAAATCCTGTAGGTTTCAATAAGGCCGTTTCCTATTCTTCCATTTCCAACTAGATCCCTATCCACTCAACGTTTTACCATAAAACAATCCCTTTATACCTGGTTAACAAGCATGGGGCTGGATGAACACAGCAGGTCAAGCAGCATCATAGGAGCAGGAAAACTTGACGTTTCG
>JAHRHZ010000217.1:12773430-12783493 GCA_024137785.1 Ginglymostoma cirratum
TGAAGGGGTTTAGGCCCGAAACGTCAAGTTTTCCTGCTCCTATGATGCTGCTTGACCTGCTGTGTTCATCCAGCCCCATGCTTGTTATCTAGGCCCGAAATGTCAGCTTTCCTGTTCCTCTGATGCTGCTTGGCCTGCTGTGTTCATCCAGCTCTACACCTTGTTATCTCAGATTCTCCAGCATCTGCAGTTCCTACTGTCTCCGTCAACTTTCCTGTTCCTCTGATACTGCCTGGCCTGCTGTGTGCCTCCAGCTCCACATTGTGTTATCTCTTACTGCAGCATTGGCAGATCTTGCTATCTCAGCCTGCAAGTGTGCTGTGTCTTCCTACTGCAAACTGAACCTTCAAGCCAGTCCAGATGGTGGGCACTTTGACTTCACTGAATAAAAACCAAAAGAACTGCAGATGCTGTAAATCAGGAACAAAATCAAATTGCTGGAAAAGCTCAGCAGGTCTGGCAGCATCTGTGAAGGAGAAATCAGAGTTAACGTTTCGGGTCCAGTGACCCTTCCTCAGAACTGATAGTGCCTGGGAAAACGTCAGTTTATATGCAGAAAATAGGGAGTTGGGTGGGGTAGGGAGTAACCGATAGGATAGAGCCCAAAGAGAGAGAAAGACAGTTGGACAGACAAAGGAGTTGTTAATGATCAGGCTGGAAGGGTGAGTAGTTGTTAATGGGGACTGTAAGTGACTAACAACAGAGGGTGTGTAACGGCAGGCTATGTGGTAACAAAGCCTGGTGTGTGGGTTGGGGGGCTGCAACAGGGGAGAGTTTAGGCCCTAAAATTATTGGACTCAATATTTAGTCCAGAGGGCTGTAGGGTCCCCAAGTGGAAAATGAGGTGTTGTTCCTCCAGCTTGCGTTGGGCTTCACTGGAACACTGTAGCAAGCCAGAGACAGAGATGTTGGCCAGGGAGCAGGGTGGTGCATTGAAGTGGCAGGCAACGGGTAGTTCAAAGTCTTCTTCGTGAGTAGAACGTAGATGTTCTGCAACGCGGTCACCAAATCTACACTTCATTTCCCCAGTGTAGAGGAGACCACATTATGAGCGGCGAATGCAGTAGGCTCGATTCTGGGAAGTGCAGGTGAAGTGTTGCTTCACGTGGAAGGTATGTTTGGGCCCTTGGATACTGGGGAGGGAGGAGGTAAATGGGCAGGTGTTGCACCTTCGCCGGTTACAGGGGAAGGTGCCGTAGGGCTGTGGGGAGGTGTTGTGGGTGAAGGAAGTGTGGACCAAGGTGTCCTGGAGGGAACGGTCTCTGCTGAAGGCGGACAAGGGAGGGCAGGGGAATATGTATTCGGTAGTGGCATCTTGCTGGAGGTGGTGGAAATGGCGTCTGATGATCTTCTGGATGTGGATGCTGGTGAGATGGTAGGTAAGGATAAGGGGAACCCTATCGTTGTTGCAGAAGGGAAGAGAAGGGGTGAGGGCGGAAGTGCGGGAGATGGGTCGGACCTGGTTGAGGGCCCTGTCGACAACGGAGCTGTTGGGTCCTGGGAGGGAAATATGGGGAAGGGTTAAGAGGATAAATGAATGAAATGCTTTGTTGATTGTGGTTTTCTAAGCTTCTCCCGGCTCTGTATTGTTATGGATAATTTCAATAGATTTCAATGTTTTGTTTCTCTGCATTTTTTTTGTGAAGTGCCATATGTTAATTTTGAGGACGCCCCCATACGTCCTTTACTTCTATTGCAAGTTTGAACTTATTTGAGTCAATGAACTCAGATTTTAAGGAGGAAGGGTCTGAGCCAGGGTCAACAGACTTTGATTTCTCTTCACAGAAGCTGCCAGACCTGCTGAGCTCTTCCAGCAACTTCTCTTTTTGTTTCTGATTTACAGCATCTGCAGTGCTTTCAGTTTCAGATTTGAAAATGTCTGCATTTTGATCAAATAATGAATTTTGTCACTGCCAGTTTTTCTCACTATAACACTTGGTTGTGCATTATGTTTGAGATCCTGTGATATTAGTATTTATTTTCCAACACAATTGCATGATATGCCTGTGTGCAGTAATCTGTTTGCCGTTAACAGTTGCGTCTTCATTCTTACTGCAAAAAGAGAATGGGGTGGAGCTTGTATGATAGTAAAACTGAGATTAAGGTCTGAACTAGACCATGGTGACCAATTTTAAAATTAATCTTTCCCCCTCATGAGCTTCAAATTGGCCGTCCATTTGTAATCTGGGATCCCAATTTTACAGATAACAAGATGTAGAGCTGGATGAACACAGCAGGCCAAGCAGCATCATAGGAGCTGGAAAGCTTGACGTTTCGGGCCTAGACCCTTCTTGAGAAATGGGGGAGGGGAAGAGGGTTCTGAAATAAATAGGGAGAGAGGGGGAGGCGGATAGAAGATGGATGGAGGAGAGGATAGGTGGAGAGGAGACAGACAAGTCGAAGAGGCGGGGTTGGAGCCAGTAAAGGTGAGTGTAGGTGGGGGGCTAGGGAGGAGATAGGTCAGTCCAGGGAGGACGGACAGGTCAAGGGGGCGGGATGATGTTAGTAGATAGGAGATGGGAGTGGGGCTTGAGGTGGGAGGAGGGGATAGGTGAGAGGAAGGACAGGTTAGGGAGGCGGAGATGAGCTGGGCTGGTTTTGGGATGCGGTTGGGGGAGGGGAGATTTTGAAGCTTCTGAAATCCACATTGATACCATTGGGCTGCAGGGTTCCCAGGCTGAATATGATTTGCTGAAGAAGTTACCCTCCTCCCTCCGGACAAACCTCGGGGGATGTCCCTCCCACTGCAACTCTCTCATAATCTCTTCGGCCTTGAAACTGCTCGACCATGTCCTGAAGCAAACCAGGTACTACAGCCACATCACCTTTCTTAGTACCTGCCTACGGAACCAGATCATCCCCAATGGACTACAATCCACATTCAAGTCTTCCCAATTTGGCCCCAACCATGACAATATCTACATTCAGAACATTGAGACCCTTCAGAAGCGTTTCTCCCTGCGACTCCTGAAACACACACTTGCAGCAATGCGCAGGCATCTCCAGGCACTACAATCAAGACTACCCCAGCTTAGAGCCTCCCTTTCGCAGACCTGCAAAGGACCTCTCCTGTTTTTTATTCTTCGTAGGATCCACAGCCTGAATTCACAATTCTACTCAGCTTTATTGGACACTAAAAACCGTAAGTACAGTAAACTTACTGGTGCCCACCACCCAAAACGGGCTTTCCCCACCTCCCAAATCCCCAACCCTACCCAGGACCTCCCCCACAATGTACCCGCCGCCATTGGCCACGAGGCCACTGTCGGAGAACCCATAGGTGACGTCACATCCGCCACTGCCAGGTACACCACTTCCGGGACAGCGAACGCCACCACTGCTGAAACCACCGCCTCCATCTCCGAGACCAACACCACAGACACTACCGTCACCGGTGCTGCCACCGCCTACCCCACTCCGCCCACCGCCGACGCCGCTCCGCCCTCCACCGACGCAACTCCGGCCACCGCCGACACAACTCCGGCCACCACCGATGCCGACGCAACTCCGCCCACCGCTGGCGCGACTCTGCCCACAGCCGACGCCGACAACGCTCCGCCCACTGCCTCTGCAGCCAGCAGCTCCAGAGGACACAGCAACACTGAGCCCTGCCGAGTCTTCACCATCCCCCCAGACCTCCCCCTTACTGAGGACGAATGGTCAGTCCTCAGTAAAGGGCTCACCTTTGTCCCCCTCCACCAGGGAATACCGCTCACGCTTGGATATTGAGCAGTTTTTCCGCCGCCTCCGCCTCCACGCTTACTTCTTCAACCGCGAATCTAACCCTCCCTCTACTGACGCCATCTCCCGCCTCCATCACAAGCCCTCCTCCTGGACACCACCCCAAGACCTCCTACCCTCCCTCGACCTCTTCATCTCCAACTGCCGTTGAGACATCAATCGCCTCAACCTCTCTACCCCTCTCAAACACTCCAACCTCTCCACCGCAGAACGTGCAGCCCTCCGCTCCCTCCGTTCCAATCCCAACCTCACCATAAAACCCGCAGACAAGGGAGGCGCAGTCGTAGTATGGCGCACTGACCTCTACATTGCTGAGGCCAGGCACCAACTATCCGACACCTCCTCCTACCGTCTCCTGGATCATGACCCCACCCCCGAGCACCAAACCATCATCTCCCAAACCATCCACAACCTCATCACCTCAGATGACCTCCCACCCACCGCCTCCAACCTCATCGTTCCCCAACCCCGCACCACCCGCTTCTATCTCCTTCCCAAAATCCACAAACCTGACTGCCCTGGTCAACCCATTGTGTCCGCCTGCTCCTGCCCCACCGAACTCATCTCCACCTACCTAGACTCCATTTTCACCCCCTTGGTCCAGGAACTCCCTACCTACGTCCACGACACCACCCACGCCCTCCACCTCCTCCAGAACTTCCAATTCCCCGGTCCCCAACACCTCATTTTTACTATGGACGTCCAGTCCCTATACACCTGTATTCCCCATGCAGACGGCCTAAAGGCCCTCCGCTTCTTCCTGTCCCGCAGAACTGACCAATCCCCCTCCACTGACACCCTCATCCGCTTAGCCAAACTTGTCCTCACCCTCAACAACTTCTCTTTCAATTCCTCCCACTTCCTGCAGACAAAGGGGGTGGCCATGGGTACCCGCATGGGCCCAAGCTATGCCTGCCTCTTTGTAGGTTATGTGGAACAATCCCTCTTCCGTACCTACACTGACCCTAAACCCCACCTCTTCCTCCGTTACATTGATGACTGTATCGGCGCCGCCTCGTGCTCCCACGAGGTGCTCGAACAGTTCATCCACTTCACCAACACCTTCCACCCCAACCTGAAGTTCACCTGGACCATCTCCAACACTTCTCTCTCCTTCCTGGACCTCTCTGTCTCCGTCTCAGGTAACCACCTAGAAACCGATGTCCATTTCAAGCCCACTGACTCCCACAGCTACCTGGAATACACCTCCTCCCACCCGCCTTCCTGCAAAAATGCCATCCCCTCTTCCCAATTCCTTCGCCTCCGCCGCATCTGCTCCCAGGATGAGACATTCCACTCCCATACATCTCAGATGTCCTCATTCTTCAAGGACCGCAACTTCCCCCCCCACAGTGGTCGAGAACGCCCTCGACCGTGTCTCCCGCATTTCCCGCAACTCATCCCTCACACCCCGTCCCTGCAATAATAACCAAAAAAGAATCCCCCTCGTCCTCACGTACCACCCCACCAACCCCCAGATCCAACGCATCATCCTCCGACACTTCCGCCATCTGCAATCCGACCCCACCATCAAAGACATTTTTCCCTCCCCACCCTTATCTGCTTTCCGGAGGGACCACTCCCTCTGCGACTCCCTTGTCCGCTCCACACTCCCCTCCAGCCCCACCACACCCGGCACTTTTCCCTGCAACCGCAGGAAGTGCTACACCTGCCCCCACACCTCCTCCCTCACCCCAATCCCAGGCCCCAAGAAGACTTTCCACATCAGGCAGATGTTCACCTGCACATCTGCCAATGTGGTATACTGCATCCGCTGTACCCGTTGTGGCCTCCTCTACATCAGGGAAACCAAATGGAGGCTTGGGGACCGCTTTGCAGAACACCTGCGCTCAGTTCGCAACAAACAACTGCACCTTCCAGTTGCGCACCATTTCAACTCCCCCTCCCATTCCTCAGACGACATGACCATCCTGGGCCTCCTGCAATGCCACAGTGATGCCATCCGAAGGCTGCAGGAACAGCAAATCATATTCAGCCTGGGAACCCTGCAGCCCAATGGCATCAATGTGGATTTCACAAGCTTCAAAATCTCCCCTCCCCCAACCGCATCCCACAACCAGCCCAGCTCACCTCTGCCTCCCTAACCTGTCCTTCCTCTCACCTCTCCCCTCCACCCACCTCAAGCCCCACTCCCATCTCCTATCTACTAACATCATCCCGCCCCCTTGACCTGTCCACCCTCCCTGGACTGATCTATCTCCTCCCTACCCCTCCACCTACACTCACCTTTACTGGCTCCATCCCCGCCTCTTTGACTTGTCTGCCTCCTCTCCACCTATCCTCTCCTCTATCCATCTTCTATCCGCCTCCCCCCTCTCCCTATTTATTTCAGAACCCTCGTCCTCTCCCCCATTTCTGATGAAGGGTCTAGGCCCGAAACATCAAGCTTTCCTGCTCCTATGATGCTACTTGGCCTGCTGTGTTCATCCAGCTCCACACCTTGTTATCTCGGATTCTCCAGCATCTGCAGTACCTATTATCTCTGATCCCAATTTTAAATATGCTTTTTAAAAAATCCAAACCACCTCTAGCTGTTCATGTGAGAACACTTTGATAACTTGTTATCTGAGACAATAAAAATGTCAAAGGAATGTGAGACTGTGTCCTGGGTTTTCACATGTTAACCTTGACCCACCCACCAGTCTTTGGGGTTAGCATATTTATATCATGGTTAATATAGTCCATGTAATCCACTGATCATTTCTGATTAATTAAAATATTATCCATCTGCACTTGATACCTACAGTATATTTTAATTGCATTCCACTAACCTGTCAGCTCCTAAATAGTTGCCTCATGAACATCTACCATGCTTTTTAAAAGTATTCATTCAGGGAATGAACAGACATCCAAAATGATCAGAGGATTAGATAGGGTGGACAGTGAGAGTCTTTTTCCTAGGATGATGACGTTGGCTAGTACGAGGGGACATAGCAGCAAATTGAGGGGTGGTAGATTTAAGACAGATGTCAGAGGCAGGTTCTTTACTCAGAGAGTGGTAAGTGCGTGGAATGCCCTGCCTGCCAGTGTCGTTAATTCAGCCACATTAGGGGCATTTAAACAGTCTTTGGATAAGCATATGGATGATGATGGGATAGTGTCGGGTGATGGGCTTAGATTAGTTCACAGGTCGGCGCAACATCGAGGGCCGAAGGGCCTGTTCTGCGCTGCATTGTTCTATGTTCTATGTGGCCTTCACTGGTTAGGCCGTCCTTTATTCCTCATCTCATTGCTCGTCCCCTCATCTAAGTTATTGGAGGCGCAAACTTTTAAGGGACCAATAACTCCTTTAAAACAGCAGAGGAATTTGTTTAATAAAATGCCAACACAAGACAAATTGTTGGAAGGTAGCCAGTAAAGAATTGGTGGGGTGGGGTGTCGGGGGTGGTGGTGGGGGGGAGGCGATGGGCATGCAGCGGGGGGGCAGGTCTGCTGTGCTGGAGGTTTCATTTGATTCCCAACTTCTGTTACCACTATAGAAGTTGCAAAATCTCAGGTATTTTCTTTAAATGGTGAGGAGGAACTGATAATGGAAATGCAAATTTGTGTGCATGTTTTAACAAGGACCCTGTCCAGTGTTGGGACTGACCGTTTCTTTGCTTAATCTCCTGGTAGGTGATTGTCTAAATACAGTTCCCTATGACGTAGAGAAGTATCTGTCACATCTCTTGGCCTTGCAAGCTCCTGTCATCCTGAAAGAGCAATTCCAGCAAGACTTTAAAAACATTACAATTTCAGGTAATTTTAGTATTTTCAATTGTTTTTATGCAAAATCTGCAAGGTGCTGTCAACTTTGCGGAAAGACTGGTTTTTCGCACCATTTTCAAACTTGGTGTTGGGATCTTCTTTCTCCAGAGATTGAGTAGAACTTTTGAAATCCCAGTAACTGCATGCAGTGAGTAAAATTGATTGCAATGCTGAACAATGCGCCATTATCATATGTGGCACAAGTGATCACAATGTGATCTGAAGTTGATTTTTTTTTAACTTGCAGAAAGATCTGTGGACATCTTGTACAGTTTTGCAAACTGCTCTGGGCTTCATTTAATCTTTGGTCTCAATGCCTTATTGAGGAAAAACCAAGCATGGGATAGCTCAAACGCCCAAATGCTTCTGCAGTACTGTGCATTGAGAAAATATGACATGTCCTGGGAACTTGGCAATGGTAAGTTAGTATTGATTTTTATCAGAGAAAGGGAGGTGTAAATTATTAAAAATATTCATTTTGAAAAAGCTATAAAAGGTGTTTAAAAAGTCCATGTTCCAATGTATATTAGTTGCTTAGATAAAGAGATTAGGGTAATCTAACTATGATCGTAAAACTTTAGGTGGGATGTAAGCTGTGAGGAGGACACAATAAGAAGCTGGAAAGAGCTAGAGACAGGTTAAGCATGTGGACAACAAATTGGCAGATAGAGTGTAATGTGACTAAGTATGAATTTATTCACTTTGGTAATAAGACCATGAAAGCAAAGGATTTTTCAAAAGATATGAAACTTCTAAATTTTGATGTTCAGAAAGTCTTAAGGTGTGAATGAGGAACACAGGAACAGCATGCAGGAACCACAAACAATTAGAAAGTCAAATGACATGTTGGCCTTTAATACAAAGGTTATAAAGTCTTGCTTAAATGAGGTGATAGCCATGTTGCTAGTAATAGTCACTAGACTATTAATCCAGAGGTTAGACCCTAGAACCATTCCTAAAGATTGGAGGGTAGCTAATGTAACTCCTCTACTTTAAAAAGGGAAGTAGAGAGAAATCAGGGAATTATAAACCAGTGAGTCTGACATTGACAGGGGGGAGTGATGCTATAGTCCATTATCAAGGATGTTACAGCAGACCACTTAGAAAACAGTGGTAGAATTCAACACAGTCAGTATGGTTTTACAAAAGGGAAATCATGCTCCACAAATCTGTTGGAATTCTTTAAGGATGCAACTAGTAGAGTTGGTCAGGGGGAGCCAGTGGATGTAGTTTAGACTGTAGACCATAAGATATAGGAACAGAATTAAATCATTTGGCCCATCAAGCCTGCTCCACCGTTCACTCATAGCTGACATGTTTTCAACCCCATTTTGCTGCCTTTTCTCCAATCTCCTTACTAATCAAGAAACACCTATCTCTGTCTTAAATGCACTGAATGATTTGGTTTCCACAGCCCTTTGTGGTTGTGAGTTCCACAGATTCACCACCCTCTGGCTGACGAAATTCCTTCTCATCTCAGTTCTAACAGGTTGTCCCTTCACTCTGAGGCTGTCCCCTCCGCTCCTAGTTTCTGCTACTAGTGGAAATATCTTCTCCAAGTCCACTCTACCCAGGTGTCTCCGTATTTTGAGAGTTTCAATGGGAATCACCCCTCATCCTTATAAATTGTAATGAGTACAGAATTAGAGTCCTCAAATGCTTCTCAAATGATAAGCCCTTCACCCTCCAGATCATTCTTGTAAAATTCCTCTAAACTCCCTCCGACACCACCATACCCTTCCTTAGATATGGAGCCCAAAAGTGCTCACAATGTTCCTAGTGCAGTCCTACCAGTGCCTTATACTGTCTCAGCAATACATCTCTGCTCTCGGACTTTCAGAAGGCTTTTGACAAAGTCCCACATAAAAGAGTAACGTGTAAAATTAATGCAGGTAAGATTGGGAGTAATGTATTGAGATGGATAGAAAATTAGTTAGCAGATGAGAAACAAGAAGTAAGTCTTTTTCTGAATGGCAAGCTGCAATTAGTGGGTTACCACAGGGATCACAATATATGTTAATGATTTAGATGAGGGAACTAAACATAATATCCCAAAATTTGCAGGTGATACAAACCTGGGTGGAAGGATGATCTGTGAAGAGGATGCAGAGATCCTGCAGTGTGACTTGGACAGGCTGTGTGAACCAGATGCAATATTCTGTGGAAAATGTGAGGTTATCCACTTTGGTTGACAAAGTAGAAAGGCAGATTATTATTTGAATAGCTGTAAATTGAGAGGAGAATGATCAACCACACCTGGGTGTCATCATAAATCAGTTGTGAAAGTGTACATACAGGTTCAGCAGGCAGTAAAGAAAACAAATTATATGTTGGCCTTCATTGCCAGAGGTTGTAAACAAGGATAACTTGCTGTAATTATACATTACAATGGTGAGGTTGCATCTGGTCTCCTTATCTGAGGAAGGAAGCTCTTCCTATAGCCAGAGTGCAACAAAGGTTCGAGATAACAAGGTGTAGAACTGGATGAACACAGCAGGCCAAGCAGCATCAGAGGAGCAGGAAGGCTGACGTTTCAGGCCTAGACCCTTCTTGA
>JAHRHZ010000217.1:12783893-12807473 GCA_024137785.1 Ginglymostoma cirratum
AAGAAGGGTCTAGGCCCGAAACGTCAGCCTTCCTGCTCCTCTGATGCTGCTTGGCCTGCTGTATTCATCCAGCTCCACACCTTGTTATCTCAGATTCTCCAGCATCTGCAGTTTCTATTATCTCTGCAACAAAGGTTTACCAAGTTGATTCCTGAAATAACAGAATTGACATATGAGGAGGGATTGAGTTGGTTAGGATTGTAATCACTGGAGTTTAGAAGAATGGGGAGGGAATTCATTGAAACCTATAAAATTCTAACAGGTCTAGATAGGTTTGGTGCAGAATCTTCCCAACGATGGGGGACTCCAGACCAGAGGCCATAGGTTAAGGATAAAGAGGAAATCTTTTAAGAAGGAGATATGGAGAAATTTCTTCACCGAGAGACTGGTGAGCCTGTGAAATTCCATACCACAGAAAGTGGTTTTAGACCAAAACAATATGTGTTTCCGACAAAATAGATATAGCTCTTGTGGTTAAAGAGATCAAGGGATATGGAGGGAGGTCAGAATTTGGGTATAGATCTCGATGATCAATCATGATCATATTGAATGGTGAAGCCGGTTCAAATGGTCAAACGGTCCACTCCTGCTTCTATCTTCTATGTTTCTATGTCATGTTCTGGGGACCCGGGTTCAAATCCCACCATAGCAAATGGTGGAATCTGAATGCAATAAAAATATGGAATTTAGAGTCTAATGATGACCTTGAAACCATTGTCAGTTGTTGGGGGAAAACCCATGTGGTTCACTAATGTACTTTAGGAAAGGAAAATGTCATCCTTGCGTAGCCTGGCCTATGTGTGACTTCAGACCCACAGAAATGTGCCCTCTGGGCAATTAGGGATGGTAAATAAATGTCAGCCTAACCAGTAACGCCCACATCCTGTGAATGAATAAAAAAGAATTGTCCAGGACTTGGTGAGATCACATCTATAATGAAACACAAAAAGTTAGCACTTAGGTACAGCAAGTAATTAGGAAGTCCTACTCCTGGTTATACACGTTTGCACATTTTTTGTCTTCTTGTTTAACAAAGTTTAGAAGTTCAGAAAAGTAGGAGATGATCTCATTAAAGCTTACAGGATTCTGAAAGGGTTTGATAGAGCAAACACTGAGAAGTTGTTTCCACTAACTTTGTGGTCTAGAATATGTGGACATGATCTCAGAATAAAGGGTCAACCATTACAATTTGGAATTCTCTAACCCAGAGGGTTGTTGAAGTAAATGACTAATACTCAAGCAGTAAGAAGTATGAATATCCAACCCAAATGTTTGATTCAACCCAGTTCTCACTTACAGTCTAGATTAGAGACGCTCCTGCTGCCATTATTACCATTTCACATCAGTGTGAGCTTCCTATGTACCACATAAACATTGACAAAAGTTGGAAATGGTCAGTAACTAGGGCCCTTTAACTGAAACCTTGAATCTAATTTGTTCCATGGAAATGGACATGTGACCAGGCTACATAAAAGGATGCAGAAGTCGGAGTGAACAATGTGCAACTTTGTCACTCTGTTCTTTCTTTATCTTGTTTTCATAGAGCCCAACAGTTTTAGAAAGAAAGCTCACATAAAAATTCACGGCTCTCAGCTTGGACAAGACTTTGAGCATTTGTATAACTTGCTGCACACCTTCAAGGTCTTCGACCACTCTGGACTCTATGGACCTGACATTGGACAGCCTGGAAAACGAGGGATAATCACCTTGCTGAAAGGGTGAGTTCTCAATCACTTTGGCAAATGTCTGTTCCAGAAGCAATGCCACCATGTCTCTAACCCATTCGTTACCAGAGGTTTTACGCACTAATAATAAACTCCTCCTCCAATCAGATGGTATGTAGAAAAGGAACCCCCATGGTAGGATCTCAAGATTTTTGCCTATTTGACTAATTTAGGGACCTTGGGATAAAGAATAGAAATAATTTACCCATGTACAATTTCACATTGTTGGAATGTACCAATGTTGATCATAGCAAAGCAAATACTGATGTAGTGGGCTGGATGAACACAGCAGGTCAAGCAGCATCCTGCTCCTGTGATGCTGCTTGACCTGCTGTGTTCATCCAGCCCCATGCTTGTTATCTCGGATTCTCCAGCATCTGCAGTACCTTTTATCTCAAATACTGTTGTAGTGTTGTCTCTGTTGTAACGTAGAGAAATGCAGAAATACGTCAGGTACAGCAGTGATATAACTAACCAAATAGTCTGTGTCAGCGATAAAGCCTGAGTGATAAGTGTTTACAAATTCATTGAGAGAACTCCTCGGCTCTTCTTCAGATAGTACCTTGTGATCTTTTACATCCACCTGAGAGAGCAGGTAGTTCTACCTGAAAATTAAGTTTAGGCCTATAAATTGACGTAGGCAAAATGACTAATATGATTTTTTTCACATCATACCTGTTTGAGACTGGGTCTATTAATATAAGAATATAAGAAATAAGAGCAGGAGTTGGACAACTGGACCCACAAGCCTTCTTCACCCTTCACTAAGATCATGGCTGATCTTTTCATGGACTGAGCTCCACCTACCTGCCCACTCACCATAACCCTCAATTCATTTACTGTTCAAAAATCTATCTTTGCCTTAAAAACATTCAACAAGGTAGTCTCAACTATTTCACTGGGCAAGGAATTCCACAGATTCATAACCCTTTGAGTGAAGAAGTTCCTCCTCAACTCAGTCCTAAATCTGCTCCTCCTTATTTTGAGGCTATGCCCCCTAGTTCTAGTTTCATCCACCAGTGGAAACAACGTTCCTGCTCTATCTTGTCTATTCCCTTCGTAATTTTATGTTTCTATAGGATCCCCCCTCATTCTTCTAAATTCCAATGAGTATAGTCCAGTCTACTCAATCTCTCCACATAAGCCAACCCTCTTAATTCAGAATCAACCTAGTGAACCTCCTCTGCACCCCTCCAGTTCCAGTACATCCTTTGTTAAGGAAGGAGACCATAATTGTACACAGTACTAATATACTTTAGAAATATTTGCAGCGGTGATGTTAGAACAGTTTCCACTAATGCAACAAAATAATTTACATTGTCTGATAACAAATCTCTATAACTCAAAAGGAGGCTGCAGTGTCAGTTTAGATTAACAATGCAATAATCCAAACCACAGTGCCAAACTGGGGGAAGGGTTAATTTATGTGTTCTTTCCTTGGCCCAGCAGTTTGAGTTTGAAATGGACAGAAATTCTGAGCTTTTTTCTGTTATAAAGAGATCTTTTAATTAACAATATTTTCTATTTTATCCCTAGGTTTCTTAAAACTGGAGGGAATGTCCTCAGTGCAATCACCTGGCACCAGTAGGTAACCCTTTTGTTTTGTACTGATAATGATAGGTTCTGTTGTATAAGGCAGTGGTTTTGCAAAAGTTAACTTTGAGCTGTATTGAACTCTGCCCTCCATCTGATATGTCACAGTCTTTGGGTGGAGACAGTATAGGTCTGCATGAGTACACTTAAGAACAAGTGTGTTCTGTACAGTTTCCAGCAGTGTTTTAGTAATTTTGCCTGGCAAGTTAGTTTAGCCTTTATCTTCTTAAGTAAGGCAAGTGCCTCTTAAACAGAGTTATACAGCACGGAAACAGAACTTTTGGCCTAACTCATCTGCAATGACCAGATATCCCAAACTGATCTTGTCCCATTTGCCAGCATTTAGCCCATATCCTTCTAAACCCTTTCTAATTATGTACCCGTTCAGGAGCCTTTTAAATGTTGTAACTGTACCCACCTCCTCTGGCAGCTTGTTCCATACACACACCACCCTCTGCATGAAAAAGTTGACCCTCAGGTTCTTTTCAAACTTTTCCCCACTCTCCTTAAAACTATTCCCACTAGTTTTGGACTCCCCTACCCTGGGGAAAAAAAAAACCCTTGACTTTTCACCCTATGCATACCCCTCATACTTATATAAACTTCTAAATGGTCATCCTTCAGCCTCTGACACTCCAGGGAAAATAGCCCCACCCTATTCAGCCTCTTCCTATAGCTCAAACCCTCAAATCACGGCAACATCCTTGTCAATCTTTTCTGAAGCCTTTCAAGTTTAACAACAGTTTTCCTATAGCAGGGAGACCAAAATTGAACACAGAATTCTAAAAGTCCTATACAGCTGCAACGTAACGTCCTAACTCTTATACTCTATGCACTGACCAATGAAGGTAAGCATGCCAAGTGCCTCCTTCACTACCCTATCCACCTGCGACTCCACTTTCAAGGAACTATACACCTGCACCCCTAGGTGCCTTTGTTCAGACTCCCCGGTCTGTGGCCTCCCTAGCTTTTCCTTACTACCTTTCTTAAGTAATGGCACCATATTAGCCACCCTCCAGTTTTCTGTGACCTCATCTGTGGCTGTCAATGATACATATATCTCAGTAAGGGGCCCAACAATCATTTCCTCATAATCTAATAATTAGATAAGCCCTTGATCTCCATTGAAAAAGGAGGATAAGTGTTAACAAGCCACCCAGACCAGAAAACCACATTGCTGGTATCTGAAAATCCAACATGGTACCAGTAATGGTGTTATGAAGAATCCCAAAGTCCTAAAACATGACAGTGACATGACACAGAGCTAAAATACCTAACTATAACATTGAAGTGGTGTTGATAAAGACAAGCAGAACCTCCAGATGTAGCAGGGGCTAGGGTGTCAGGTGCCCTTACTAGACGATGGGGGAGTTTTTCCCCCCAATTATAGTTGGCAAGAAGTGGAAATAAGAGGCTGATTTAGTCTTAGGGAGAAACCCACCCACTTCTTGCCACTTCAGCAATTGGGCTGTAGGTGAGAACCTAACATGGGGGAACTTGTTGACACCACTTGAAATCAAGACCTTAATTAGTCAATTAGTAGCCACCAAAGAGCCTCAATTCACCAACAACCCAAGCCTTCCTGGCTGATGAGAAAGATTGCCAGTTTCCTGATTAAGAAACCATGGTGACCTGTTTTCTGGACTGGTGACCAATTGCCCCGTTTTGGGACAATTAGAGGCAATCAGAAGCATGGATAGGGATAAGAGAGTGGCCTCTGAGAGCCAAACCCCATCCTTGCCTTCTACCTCTCCTCTCCCCACGGCAAGAAGATAAAAATTACTTTCTTCCTGCCATTGGATCCCCTGAGTGGTAGGACTCAATGGGCAGACTTTAGGACCTAAATGCTGATGGCCTGTGATTGGCTGCAGCTTCTGGTGACCCAGGATGCCAGTGTCAAGGGTTGTGATTGGGTGAGATGCTTGGCCTCACTAGCATGCCAATTAATTCGTGGGAGATCAGGTGATATGTTAGTTGCACTTCTACAAAAAATATTGGAATTCCACCCAAAGATACCAAGTCTTCACTGGATTCCTTTTTGGCCTTTGGACAATCGCATAGATCACACTGCCTTAGCATTGTCATTGAATAAAGGAATAGACCCCAAATCCAGGAAGTGGTCATGTCAACAGAGGAGCAGGAGTAGGCTATTCAGTCCCTCAAACCTGCTGCAGGATTCTAGATCATGATTGGTCATCTCATTCAACACTACATTCTCGCACTATCCTCCTATCCCTGGATGTCATTGGTAACTAGAAATTGATAAATTTCTGTTTTGAACTTATTCATTGACTGAGCTTCCACAGCTCCCTTGGATAAAGAATTCCAAAGGTTCACCAGCGTCTGAGTGAAAACATTCCTCCTCATCCCATTCCTAAATGGCTTGTCTTTTATTCTAAGACTGTGCCCAGTTCTGACAGCACAGCTAGCGGATACATCCTTTCTGCATTTACTGTGTATACTCCTTTAAGAATGTCTTCAGTTTTGATGAGATTGCCTCTCATTCTTCGAAACTCTGGAGAATACGAGCCCAATCTCCTTAATCTGTCCTCAAAGGGCAATCCCACCCTCTGAGGAATTAGTCTGGTGAACGTCTGCTGTATTCCCTCCGGGTTAAGTATGTCCTTCATTGGGCAAGGGGACCAGAACTGCACACCATACTCCAGGCACAGTTTCAGCAGTGTTCTATACAGTTTAAGTAGGACTTCTTTGCTGTTGTATTGTTATCCACTTGTGGTAAAGTTAAATATACCATTTGCCTTCCAAATTGCTTGCTGTGTCTACGTGCTAGGTTTCAGAGATTTATGAACTAGGAGAACTAAGAGACTTCTTATCATCTAGATCCCTTTGGAAATCAACTCTTTGCAATTTCTCACCATGTTAAAAATACACTGCACTTTTATTCCTAATAACATCAGTGAGGTTAGTGCATGTGAATGTTAGTACACTCACCCTGAAAACTGTGTGAAGTTTTGGATACTGATCTAAATAGGAAACAGCCTGGCCCTGCAGCATGGATTGGCCTTTAGTACTTTGAGGGAAGATTGTGGACGTTTGAAATAAATACACAACATTGAGATGATGTTACTGAGGTATTTAAGATTTTGATCCTTGATCAATTCCTCTGCAATCTGATTTTAATTCATTTTAATGCAAGCCCAGTACCAGAGGGCACATCTCAACGGTTAAATGAGAAGGTGATTACGGGGGCTCCCTGATTTGTGAATGTCCGACTGAGCTTGTACCTACAAGTATAATCTCATACAAGGTGTAATTTTAAAGATCTGACCTACAAACATTTCCTGTACTCATGAACAGCTCCTTTTATATTTTCATGCGTTGTGTTCCGACTTGTGTACAAATCGACTTGCAAACAAACTGAAGATGAAACCTATTCGCTACTTGGGGACTGCCTGTGCACACTTACAAAGCTGTAATATTCTACACAGAAACATGATGAATATGTGTGATAGCTGAGAGAATAGATGCAGCTGTAACTTTTGGAAATGATGGATACATTTTTTTGGCTAATAGAAATATTGAAGAACATGAGATAATAAGTGGGACTTAAAAATTTGTGACCATCCTGATGAATGGAAAGCGGTTCTTCAGTCTCCCAAAGGATAAAGGGGATAGATTTTGGGGAAGGGAAAAAGATGTTTAAGTAATTTTGTTCTAGTTACCAGAACAGAAGCTCTGAAATGAAGCAGCTCATACCTAGATCTTCATTTCAATTTAATTTAATCGCAGCAATTAAACCCTGCTCATGAAAAGGTCTAAATAAGCAACTTTATGTAATTATGTTCAAGCATTCACTGGTTTGCACAAATAAAGTTCTTTGAAATACATGCAGTATCAATAATACGCTCCATCGTTTGCCAGTTATTATGTGAATGGGCGGACCGCATCGCTGAAGGACTTCCTGAACCCTCAGGTGTTGGACAGCCTTGGACTTAAAATTAATCAAATTTTTGAGGTAAGCAGACTTTGTGTTTTTATTTTTCTCTATTTTTGATTGTGATCTTAAATGGGGAAGAGAACCAATTTTAAAACCAAGGACCCTGGAAGGAATTGCCACATGTTTATGTAGTTTTTTTTTTAATCAAACCAATGGGGGAAGTTTACTTGCAGACAGGCTGGAACCAGGGATTGAGATTTAGCCAGCAGCAAATAACTGATTGGTCGGTGTGCTGATGCCCAGTTGCTGATGCCAAAGGCCTTCTGCCTGCCAATAACTACACGATTGGCTCCCAGGTAGCTGAAGAGCTTGTGGTTATGAAAGATTTAGCAGAAATCATCGGAAATCTGAAAAAGAAAGTGCTGCCCTTCTGTCTGCAGCAAAACAAAGCACCTGAAGCTTGAAGAAAGCTAGATTATTTTCCCCCAACAATTGCTGCAAACTGAGATAAAAGGTACTGCAGATGCTGGAGAATCCGAGATAACAAGCATGGGGCTGGATGAACACAGCAGGTCAAGCAGCATCATAGGAGCAGGAAAACTTGACGTTTCGGGCCTAAACCCTTCATCAGAAATGGGGGAGGGGAAGAGGGTTCTGAAATAAATAGGGAGAGAGGGAGAGGCGGATAGAGGATGGATAGAGGAGAGGATAGGTGGAGAGGAGGCAGACAAGTCGTAGAGGCGGGGATGGAGCCAGTAAAGGTGAGTGTAGGTAGGGGGGCAGGGAGGAGATAAGTCAGTCCAGGGAGGACGGACAGGTCAAGGGGGCGGGATGATGCAATCAGACCCCACCACCAAAGACATTTTTCCCTCCCCACCCTTATCTGCCTTCCGGAGGGACCACTCCCTCCGCGACTTCCTTGTCCACTCCACACTCCCCTCCAGCCCCACCACACCTGGCACTTTCCCCTGCAACCGCAGGAAGTGCTACACCTGCCCCCACATCTCCTCCCTCACCCCAATCCCAGGCCCCAAGAAGACTTTCCACATCAGGCAGATGTTCACCTGCACATCTGCCAATGTGGTATACTGCATCCGCTGTACCCGTTGTGGCCTCCTCTACATCGGGGAAACCAAGCGGAGGCTTGGGGACCGCTTTGCAGAACACCTGCGCTCAGTTCGCAACAAACAACTGCACCTCCCAGTCGCGAACCATTTCAACTCCCCCTCCCATTCCTCAGACGACATGTCCATCCTGGGCCTCCTGCAATGCCACAGTGATGCCACCCAAAGGCTGCAGGAACAGCAAATCATACTCAGCCTGGGAACCCTGCAGCCCAATGGCATCAATGTGGATTTCACAAGCTTCAAAATCTCCCCTCCCCCAACCGCATCCCAAAACCAGCCCAGCTCATTTCCACCTCCCTAACCCGTCCTTCCTCTCACCTATCCCCTCCTCCCACCTCAAGCCACACTCCCATCTCCTATCTCCTAATATCATCCCACCCCCTTGACCTGTCCGTCCTCCCTGGACTGACCTATCTCCTCCCTACCCCCCTACCTACACTCACCTTTACTGGCTCCATCCCCGCCTCTTCGACTTGTCTGCCTCCTTTCCACCTATCCTCTCCTCTATCCATCCTCTATCCGCCTCTCCCTCTCTCCCTATTTATTTCAGAACCCTCTTCCCCTCCCCCATTTCTGATGAAGCGTCTAGGCCTGAAACGTCAAGTTTTCCTGCTCCTATGATGCTGCTTGACCTGCTGTGTTCATCCAGCCCCATAATTGCTGCAAACTGTTACTTTTAACTAATAAGTCAGAAGTATCATAAGTTGTGAACCAGTACCACCCCACCAACCTCTGAATACAGCACGTCATCCTCCAACACTACCACCACCTACAATCGGACCCCACCACCAAAAAGATATTTCCCTCCCCACCCCTGACTGCTTTCCACAGGGACTGTTCACTCTGCAACTCCCTAGGCAGTTCTGCACTCCCCACAAATCCCTCCACCACACCCAGTACCTTTCTTTACAACCTCAGGAGGTGCTACACTTGCCTCCGCATCTCCCCTCTCACCTCCATCCGAGGCCCCAAACAATCCTTCCAAATATGACAGCGATTCACCTGCACTTCATCTAACCTTATCCACTGTATCAGTTGCTCCCAATGTGGTCTCCTCTACATCAGGGAGACCAAACGCAGACTCGGGGACCGGGTCGCGGAGCACCTGCGCTCTGCACACACTAACCTTCCGGTTGCCATCCACTTTAACTCCAGCTCCCACTCGCCTGGTGACATGTCCATCCTTGGCCTCCTCCACAGTCAGAGTGAGACCAAACACAAACTGGAGGAACAACAGCTCATATTTCACCTCGGGCACTTACAGCCCAATGGTCTGAATATTGATATCACCAGCTTTAAAACTCTCCACCCCAAACCTGTCCATCTTCAGACTCACTTATCCACTTCACCCTTCCCACTGACCAACGACAATTACCCCCTACCTCCATTCACCTATCTCCATCTCAGCTACCTTCCTCCCAACCCCATCCCTGCTGTATTTAGTCCTGGGCTTCTCTCCCCCTCCCCAGTCCTGAAGAAGGGTTCCAACCTGAGATACTGACTTTCCTGCTCCTTGGATGCTGTCTGACCTGTTGTGTTTTTCCAGCTCCACATTTTTTTTATCTCTGGCCATCTGCTTGCAAGTGAAAATACCTTGAGAAAATAGAGATCACTGAACAAGTCCTGACAAGCCAAAAAAGATCATTTCAGTCAATCCTATGGTCAAGGTATTTGAACAGCCAGTTTAGTTTTCCTCTCCATCCCTAGCACCCTTATTTTTTGCCTGTGTCTGTATGCATGTGTGTGTAGGGTGAGTTTTATAAGGGGGTTAGAGTTTTAACTAGTAGAGTTAAATGTCAAGGATTCATAGTTATTTACCTGTGGCTAGAATCTATTTATTTTCAATAAAAGCATCTCCTGTTAAATACTTAAGCTTTCTGTCAACCTGGGAGTAAAAGGCAGTAAGTTGGGGAGTTTTGTGTACTTTTTATATAAAATCTTTAACTTTTGTGATGCCTCATGAATAGGAGGGCTTGATTTCCAGCATACTATTCTGTGAAGTAGTACAGTGTTCAGCAGTTAGCCAATTTCATGACACCGGTTTAAAAATTAACCCTGCCCTCCCCTGCCCTCTGCCAAATATTTGAAAATGATGGAAACTTATAACTAAAGATTATAAAATTTGCTCCAAAAGACAAAATGCGAGGATTCATTTGTTTCTCTTCCAATTGTCGCTACTAGCTAGCCTCATCTATCAAGTGTGCAAGAGCTGTACAATCTACAGAATGGCACAGAGTTTCCCTATTAAACTTAAAATTAAACAAAATCTTTTTGCTCAGATCATGGATGGAGTTACCGAACAACCTATCCTTAAATGGTCCCCCCATTTTGAAGTGAATCCTTTTCACCGCTTCTTCTTGCATCTTCAAATGTCAGATGCAGTTAAAATGCATGACAACGTTCACTCTTCCCCAAGTGCCTCTATTTCGTACACATTTTACAGGTTGTTTACAAATGTCAGACCAAGGTAATCAACATCTCTTTTAGACTTTCTGACATATTGGGTCATGGAACAATTAACACACTTTCAATGATGCACAATTACTGTACAATGTCTTTAAATGGAAACAAAAAAAGCACTAGAAATATTCAGCAGATGAGGTAGTATCTGTGGACAGAAGTAGGGCTAAAGTTTGAGATTGAGATGTTATTTTATGAGAAAGGAGTAACAGTTGCTATTCTGCTGCTCCTCTGATGATAGTCATCTTGACTTGAAATGTTAATAATCCTGAAGCTCCCTGATCAGCTGAGTATTCTCAACACTGTTTTGTTTTATCTCAGACTTCCGGAATCCACAGTAGTTTACTTCCATCTCAAAATGTAACATTAGTCTTGCTTTGATGATTCAATCACTAATGGTATTGATCTTCACAATAACATTAAGCTCTTATACTTCTCTTGCCACAGGTTGCTTCTAAAATTGCCCCTGAGAAGAAGGTATGGTTAGGGGAGACCAGTTCAGCTTTTGGAGGAGGTGCTCCTGATCTATCAGACAAATTTGTAGCTGGTTTTATGTGAGTAGGAAACATTCATTATCCTGTAAGCCACTTGTAAGGGCTAGTTCCTCCGTCACTTTTCGCACAGTGGTCAGTACATTTGTATCATTCAGAATGAAACCAGATGTGTAATAGAATCGATGCAGAATACAATTCTCCCTTGTCTGCTTCAAAACATGGGCTAAGCCCACCATCTGAAGGCCACCTAATTTTACCTATGCTAATGTTTCTTCTTCAGCAGTCCCTTTTCCACATATTCGCAATTTTTGTTCTGTGACACTCATTCCACCCTGACGTCGAATTGAGGCATCCTAAACTCATCGATAGGTCTAAGAAATTTTCATCCCATTCATCTGTCTGGATTGTGCTAATTTGACCAGAGGGGGATGGTTCAATGTCTAGTACACTGACACGGACCGACACTGAATGGGCTATATCCAAGAGAAAAACAATTTATAAAAGATTATAGAAGTTCTAAAGCTATTCAGAGTTTTTACATTTTTTTGCTCTTCCTCCAGTTTGTGGAACACTGGAAAGAATCCTATTTTGGAAGCTGCTCAGAAATAATTCAAAGTGGATGGAAAGATGTCCCCAGTGTGTCATTACAATTTCCATCCCTCTGTCAAGGTGAACAAGTGTAATAAAATTACCATGAGGTACATCAAGGGTCTTTGGGATCTGTTCTTGTCCTTGTCTTCTTGCTGAGTGAAGTTCAGAATAACCCTTCAGTACCTTCACCAAATGACCATTAATCATAAGTTTGCTCTGACTGACTTGAATAACTATTTGACTGAATCACAGCCAATTTCATAGAATCCTTCCAGTGCAGAAAGGCGCCATTCAGACCATCGAGTCTGCACCAACATTCCAAAGAGCATCCAACCACCCTCCCACCCCTTCTCCATAATCCCACATGTCTTTTTTTAACCACCTAACATGCACATTTTTGGACATGACAGGGCAATTTTTAGCATGGCCAATCCACTTAACCACATCTTTCGACTGTGGGAGGAAACACATATAGACACGGGGAGAACATGTAAACTCCACACAGTCACCCTAGGCTGGAATCGAACCTGGGTCCTTGGTGTTGTGAGGCAGCAGAGCTGACCACTGTACCACCTTAAGTCTTTTCTTTGTCCCAAAATTTGAATCACTTGTCCAAATAATTTCCAGGATTATGATTAGTAATGAGAATACTGACTGTTTATATCCCTGTCCCTCTTTCCTTGATTTGAGGTGGTTGAGATGGTGCTGCTGAGTTGGTTTGTTAGGTACCTACAGTGACCACAACTTAGAACTGCTAATTAGAATGGTAAATGGAAAGTTTTGATAACTGGTCTTTCTGTTCTGTTAATGATGCCATCAAGCTTAAAGAATATTGTATCATACTGTGGAGTCCTGGAGTTTAAATGCATTGTAGACTGCTTCTCACATCTCTTAGTGTGTTAATCCAGAAATCCAGTAAGCGAAGGATAGAACTGGAGCCAAATTTTACGTAACTTTATTTTTTTTTATAAGTTACACAGTACACGCGTATATCTTACAACCCAACAATCACAGTCTTAGTCTGTGTCTATTTGTAAAGTTCCAAGTGAATATCCAGTTTACACTCACAACCTGCAAACATTTCAGAAATAAATGCTGCATTTTTGGGACAGTTTTTTAAAAATCTATTGAGCGGATGTGAGCAGCATTTCATCAGCCCAGGTCCTCATCAACTCTGCATTATCTTACAGGTGGTTGGACAAACTTGGACTGTCGGCTAAATTGGGCATTGATGTTGTTATCAGACAGGCTTTGTTTGGCGCAGGGTTTTACCAGCTGGTGGATAGGGATCTTGAACCATTACCCGTATGTATAATTCAGTTTCTAATTTAAGTAAGAATTACAAGAAACACTGAAACTAACATTCACTTAGCATCTTTTTTAATTCTTTCACGGGATGAGAGCATCACTAGGTAGACCAGCATTTATTGCCCATCTCTAATTGCCCAGAGAACAGTTAAGAATCAACAGTATTGCTGTGGGTCTGGGGTCATGTGTAGGCCAGACCAGGTAGGAATATGGCAGTTTCCTTACATAAAGGATATTAGTGAACCAGATGGGTTCTTTCTGACAATCGACAATAGATTCATGGTCATCAGTCGACGCTTAATTCCAGATTTATTTTTATTTAATTCACATTACACCGTCTATCGCAGCGGGATTCAAACCCTCGTCCCCAGAACGTTGTTTGGGTCTCTGGATTAACAGTCCAGCGATAACACCAAGGCCATCACCTGCCTGTGAGTTAACCAGCACCTAACTTAAAGAATATTGGGTTATTAGAGATGTTAATTAAAGCAAACCTAATAAGTGTATCTTGGTTTCTTTAGCAGTTACCTCTGCACTAAAACCCAGTTGAGACCCAATTTTAAAATCTAAGACCAAACTTGTATGTAGTTATCCTTGAAAGTCACAGCTCTGTTACTTATTAAATAGAGAAAGACTGGACCACAGGACATGCTGTGCCATTTAGTTCAACTGTGTCTACTGGAACAGCAACCAAGGCATGGCTTGTAAACTAAGAACTGTCTGTTGATCTGCGGACGACTTGAAATGGCCACTGTTCCTAGGCATTAGGTTGCTACCTGATAGCAAGTGGGTCCACCTTAAATTCTTTGGTTGGGCTATAATAATTGTGACTCAATCTTTTCTGTATGCTTGTTGGCACTGTTAAACATTCCTGCCTCTGGGTTTAAATGCAAATGATAAGGACAGGATTTGAGATGAAAGTGTCTTCCTCCTTTTCTGAGACCTTACTCCCTCTGGTATGACTGTAAAATCATAAACAGAATATGTTTCCATCATGAAATAAATAGAATCAGGCAATTTCATCCTTGTTCAATAGCCATTTTGTGGGTCATAAAGACAAGTGGGAATTTGAACAATACTGGGAGGATGTGCTTCAGGCTGACTGTTGGGGGCATTAGAAATACTCACAATTTTCACTGGGGTCAGGAGAAATGCCCAAACTCCATCTGACTTGGGAATGTTCAGTGCTACCACATGCAGTGAACCAAATAGCATTTTATGGGTCGGTGGGTAGTCGGGGTGTGTATGTGTATCATTTACAATTTACCCTACTGCAGTTGAGGGCATGATATTCTGCTGCAGTTGGGCAACTTGCAAGAAGATCAGTATTGCTGAACTTACCTCTTGCACTCCAACGCAGAATGCCACTTTAGCCCTTTCAGTGACAAGGTAGGCTGTGAACCTGAGTGGAAGGTAGTGAAAGCAGGGTTGCCAACTCTCTAGAATTTCTCTGGAAGCTTCAGGAACTAGTGAAACTCCTGGATACTGCAAAATAGCAACAATTCACAATTATGCAGCGTAAGTGCACCATTTAGAAAGATGAAGAGGTGCTGCCGGCACCTCAATCATCATTAAGAAGGTAGGAAGATTTATTTGATTCCAAGTAAATTGTTTGTTGATTTGGTACTTAGATGGGAGCTATTCCATTGAAGTAGACAGACAATTGATCTGATCCCAATAAATGCTTAAAATTATCATTGTGGGTGGCTCTCCACTGATTTATACAGAGACTGAAAGATAGTAAGAGCTGTTTATCAAGTTGCAAGTACATTCTATATTATATTAAATTAAATGTTTTAACCTGACAGTGTGAGTAAAATTTATTATTGGGGTGGGAGATTAAACAAGGGAATACAACATTGTCTCTTAGGATTTGGTGCCTATTTATCTTAAAGATAGTGAGTTTCTTTGGCGAAAAAAGGCACTGGATTATCAAAATTGTGTATTAGTGGCGAGAATCGTTGTACTTCACTCGCAATTTTAATCTTTTAAATATTCATTCTTGGGATATTGACATCCCTAACAGGACTAATACTTATTGCTCACCTGCTAGTGAGAGTTTAATGTATAATTACGTGGCTTGATAGGCTGCTGTCGAAGATAGTTGAGTAAACTTAATTGATGTGGGACAGGAGTTACATAGGGCTAGATTAGATTAAAAACGGCAGGTTTTCTTCCTAAAGATTATAGGTGAACCAGTTAGCAATTATTTGTGGTTATTTAACTGAAACCAAATCTTTATTTCCCTTTTTTTTGTTTGCATTAAATTCTCAAACTACAAAGGTGGGATTTGAAGCTGTTTTTGTGTAACGAGATGGGGAGATGTGGCACCATAGTGGATATGCTGGTAACCCAGAGGCTTGAATGAATGCTCTAGAGACAGAAGGTCAAATCCCACCATATCACCTGTGGAACTTAAATTTAGTTAATCAAATGTGGGATAAAAATCTAACATCCACGCGACTATGTAACTATTGGATTTTTTTAAAAGAAAAAGCATGTTGTTCATCAATACCTTTCAGTGAGTGAAATCTGATACCCTTATCTGATATGAAATTATATACTTGGCCCACTCTCAGCTGTCTACTGATTTGGCTGAGTGAACCACTCAGTTTTATTTAAGATGATAAATCATTAGACAATTGGGAAAAGGCAATGAATACTGGTCTTACACGTAACACCAAAATCCTCTGAATAAATTCTTAAAGACTTGTATAGTTCCTATGCTACAAGAATATAGCCGAATCTACTTGATTCGGGTTCTGGAATTGATTGCAGGCTCTCTCAGCATATTGCAGTTTTAGTAAATATCTCCCCGTGTTTAGGAATTCCTGGTTGAAACATGTATATTTATGTATATTATGTATAAACCCTTATGTTTGTTCTCTGCAGGATTATTGGCTTTCTCTGATTTATAAAAAACTTGTAGGTATCAGGGTACTGAATGTATCTGCTATGCACAGAGACACGGCCAACAATGGAACCTTGCGTGTGTACATGCACTGTACCAACCCCAAGAGGTAAAGGACCTTCCTGAATACTTTTCTTACCTGATGCTGCTCTAGAACATTTTGTGTGCTTTGTTCAGAAGCTTATTCATTGCACTAAGTGGTTGCTGCTGTTGCCATGGACTCATGATAGAAGGCCTAGATGACAAATTCAGATTTTCACTTCAGTCTGTTTACTGGGCAGAATTTATACCTTATCCTATGCCCATAAGGAACAGAGAACTTGAATCCCTACAGCAAATTTCACAACCTTGAGGTGTCCCAAGTGCCTTCTAAACAATTAAATGACACAGCAGTGTAATCACTATGTAATGTAGGAAACAACAGCCAGTCTGCACACAAACTTTCACAAACTGCAAAATGATAATGACGACAAACTCTTGTTTAACAGCAAATTACTGCAGATGGAGGAACCTGTACCGAAAACACAAATGCTGGGTCAGACAGCATCCACGGAGAGAGAGCAAGCTAACATTTCGAGTCTAGATGACTCTTCATTGGAGCCAACTTGCTCTCTCTCCGTGGGCGCTGTCTGACCCACTGTGATCTCCAGCATTTGTTGTTTTCAGTCTTGTCTGGTAAGACTGGTTTATGAATAAAGATTGGCCAGGACCTTGAAGAGATTTTCCATTGTCCTTCTTTAAATAGTGTCATTGGATTTTTTACACCACCTGAGATGGAAGTGAAGTGAACTGGACATGAAAACATAATTTACAAATGGTGCAATGACTTCTTTCCTTGTTTTATTTTCCAAAGTGACTTCTATATGTACTTTTAATCCATTATTAATGCACTGTTTTCATAAAGAATTAAGAAGCATTAAGTGGAAGATGAGAGATTTAGCAAACCTTCAACTTAAGGCCCCAGTAATTTTGAAATGAAGTCATAGAAGTTTTATTAAAACATTCAATAAATGCTAAGGAACAGAGCGAAGTCTTGCCATACATACCTCATTGGAGATCTTGCAAATCTGGCTGCTAAGTAGGATGTTATTTCAGTTATTCCACTTCAAAAATATTTTTGAAGACAAGAGATTGGATTTAGAAATCATGTTATCCTGCATGACCCATTTCAGAATAGTTCAATGTCAAGTAAATTCTTTGCAGCAGCTATTTTGTACATAACACTGCCCCACAAAAAACAAGAAGAAACAACTAATCCATTCTTGGTGATGGGGATGGGTTTGAAGGGAGAATATTCAATTTAACATCCTCCTGAATCCAAAAGATAGATTTGCATTTTATATAGCAGCTTTCGTTATCTCATGACAGCCCAAAGCACTTAACAGTCAATGAGTTACTCTTAAAATGTAGTCACTATTGTAAAGTAGGAGAAAGGTGCGGTCCAATGAAAAACAGTAATTCAAACACAAATTCGTTCAATTCGAAATTCAATTGTTTAAAAAAGTAAAAGTTTTCTTGTAAAATATTAAAAGCAAAGGACAGATCAAAAATTTAGCTGTCCAGAATTCTTGTGTGTTGGAAGTAACTGTAGTTAGTTGGAAGTAACATTTGACCACATTTGGAACACTGCGTACAGTTCTGGTCGCCACATTACCAAAAGGATGTGGATGCTTTGGAGGGGGTGCAGAGGAGGTTCACCAGGATGTTGCCTGGTATGGAGGGCGCTAGCCTATGAAGAAAGGTTGAGTAGATTAGGATTATTTACATTAGAAAGACGGAGGTTGAGGGGGGACCTGATTGAGGTCTACAAAATCATGAGGTATAGACAGGGTGGATAGCAAGAAGCTTCTTCCCAGAGTGGGGGATTCAATTACTAGGGGTCATGATTTCAAGGTGACAGGAGAAAAGTTTAAGGGAGATATGCGAGGAAAGTTCTTTACACAGAGGGTGGTGGGTGCCTGCGTTGCTAGCAGAGGTGGTAGAAGCGAGCACAATAGCGTAATTTAAGATGTATCTAGACAGATACATGAATGGGCAGGGAGCAGAGGGATACAGATCCTTGGAAAATAGGCGACAGGTTTAGATAGAGGATCTGGATCAGCGCAGGCTTGGAGGGCCAAAGGGCCTGTTCCTGTGATGTAATTTTCTTTGTTCGTTGTTAACATAGGAAAGTAAAAAATAGGAACTTTACATTGTTTAACAATGTTGCAACAATTTCGATATTTACTTTTAGGTTTTAAGGTGTGGGTAATGAGGATTATAATAATTCAGATAAAGGTCTGAAAGAAATTTCACACTATTAGTTTCAGATAAATCGTTCAAGTATCTAAAGCATTGTGGCCTGAAGTGAACTAGTAGGGGGAGAAGAAATTATAGAAAAGCCTTTGAAGTCAACATAGCATGAATTTTTTTTCCTGACCATTTTCTGGGATATATATGAACTATTACATTTCAAAATTAGTATCAATTGTGGTCCTATATATATTTGAAGGGCACTCCATTCAATATTTCTTCTTTCCTGCTAGAAATCCTCTAACAATTCCTTTTTCTCCAACCCTTCTGATAGGCTCTATCAATGTCCAAGACTTGCTCTGAACTGCCACAAATTTGTTAATGTCCAAACAAGTTTATTACTTAGATCATGTGCAATTTAGAGGACATGAATAATTAAGTCACAACACGCAGATGTAATTCCATGTGAACTTTATTTTTTTTACTACGCTTCAATTTTATATTCTGGTTTCATATAGAGTTAACCAGCAATACTTAAGGGCACTTCTCGATAATCTTAGCAGAGTTGGTGGAAGATACAGAAATGAGATATTATGGCATGAAGGTGTAATTGCAATGGGCAATAATATACATTATAAATATGCGCATAGGAAATTATGGTTGCAGACAGAAAGAACATGTACGCGCGTTGCACGTGTTTCAACTTAACAAGATAGTTGACAGTCAGTCTATAGTTCATTTTGCAGAGCAGTAATTTGACCAATTCGAGTCAATCTATCTGGTTTAAATTTAAATAAAGTGTGCCTGTTAAATGTCAGTCATCATCTAACTGGTGCATTCTCTGTGGCAACACCTCTACCGATCAGACTTCATTTGCCAACAAATCAGCAGTCTTTGCTCATACTGTTATAAAATTTTGTTCTCCTTTTTACATTTGTATTCTTGTTGAACGCTCTGATGAGCAGAAGATGAAATGCTTGACAAAATGTGACCTTTTTCAGCAATACTCAATGTTTGCACTACTGAACAACAATTATCTATCATTAAATTGTTCTTTGAATTTAAAGGTTAACTGTATAAAATGAATATAGTAATACTTCCATTAATGTCTAAAGAACCATACAAAATATTTCTACAATAACATCATTCAGCCTTTGCCAAGCTTCATACCATGTACCGCTGTTATTTGTGTGATAAGAAAGCAGCACAATAGACACTTTTATTTCCAATTTAATTTTAATGGTATAAATCTGGGCAGATATCCATCCAATAATTATTTGTTTTGTGCTTTTCTTTCATTCTAAAGGGTGAGATTGAATTGTCTCATTCTGAACTGCATTTGGGTTAAGCTGGGACTCAAGTCACAGCAGTGTAATGTTTTGCTACTTTCTCGTTTTCTAAATGGGCTGCAAATAAAATTCTTCAATGGAAATGTGCAATCATTTCACTGTGGGAGCATGGGTGGAATTTACTGCCACTGCTGTGGTGAGCTTGGTGATGGATAGGGACTCTGCTGCCATTCAACCTGTGCACTGATTCAGTGCATCGTAGATTGGCCATCTGACTTTCCCACTGTTGACAATTGAGAGCCTCAATCACACATATGGTCCCCATCACATAATTCAGCAGACAATGGACTCACTGCCAGCAATGCTCATGGGCTTCTGAGGTTCCTTCTTTTATATGCACTCAATGCCTGATCAAGGAAACCTGCACTGGGGCAGAGAGTAATTTCCTCTTGTCATCACTCACCAGTGCCTGGGTTCATCAGTGACCTTGTACCTTGCATAGTTGCACTACTAGCAGTAGCCACTCATCCCCAGCGGAGCTGCTGGCCTCTGTCAGGAGGTAGTCTTGGCACCAGGACTTCTGCCCACAGGTGCTTGATCCCAGAGGAAGCCTAGCACTGCTCAGCTGGTACTTAATGCAGCAGATATCTACAATAAAATGCGACACAGAATTATAACAGGCAATCAGTTCGGGGAGGTGGTGGTCTATAGTGTACTGCTAATCCAGAAATTCAAGTAATGTTCTAGGGGACCTGGGTTCAAGTCCCGCCATGGCAGATAGTGGAATTTGAATTCAATAGAAATTTGGAATTAAGATGACCATGAATCCATTGTTGATTGTCAGAAAAGCTCATCCAGTTCACTCATGTCCTTTAGGGAAGGAAGTCTGCCAATTTTACCTGATCTGGCCTACATGTGAATCCAGACCCACAGCGATGTGGTTGACTCTCAACTAGGCAATTAGGGATGGGCACTAAATGTTGGTCTAGCCAGACATGCCCTCATTCTGTGAATAAAAAAAAGGTCCTCCATCACCTTCATTAAATAAAGTTGCCATAGTCCCATAGGCCTGCTCTCTCATTGAAGAGGGAGATGACTAGTGTTGAGTTTAAAATGAAGGTTACCATGCCCCAGGTAAGGGGAAAGATTGAGAAGGTGGAACCTTCATGGTGACCTCAAGTGATCTGGGAATTAAACCAGCAGCGTTAGCACCAGTCTGCATTGCAAACCAGCTATCCAGCCAACTGAGCTAACTGACCCCTCCCTCCATGAAATATCTGCCTGTTTTGTATGTGTGTGTGTGTGTGTGTGTGTGTGTGTGTGTGTGTGAGTTTTTCATTGACTAGTACCAATTGAACTTCACCTAACAAAGGAGCAGAACTGTGAAAGCTTGTGTTTTCAAATAAACCTGTTGGGCTATAACCTGGTGTGTGTGACTTCTGAACTTGTCCATCCTAGTCCAACACTGGCGCCTCCACATCGTGTATGAATGCTTAGTATGTACTAATGCTTAGTATGGAATTTGGGTGTACACTTAATGTTGGGAGGATCAGGAGAAGAACTTGTTTAATGATTATCGACAATAATACGAATTCATCTTTCTCCACTTCCAGCCGTGTCTATCAAAAGGGATCAGTAACGATGTTTGCTTTAAACCTGAGTGATCAAGACAAACACATTCTCCTTTGCTGTTCTTCGTTCAACAAAACTATTCAGTTCTTGCTGCAACCTGGTGACAGTGAGAAAGGATTATACTCACAGTAAGCACACCTTGGCTTTTAACAAATTCAATGACTGGGTTGTCCAGAAGTATTTACCTTGATGTTCTGCATTGAGCCAACATTCCTCTTTTTATTTCACTTCCTCAAATTGCTTGAAGCAGGGTTGAAGAGGCCAAGCTATGGGCCATTTCCACAGAAACCATTTCCATAACCTGTCCCTTTACCTCTGCACCCACATAATCATCCTCCCCTCACCCTCAATCCCCACCAACACCATGTAATCCTGTTTCAACCAGATTTGAGTCCAGCCGCCATTGTTCGGTAGGTACTTGGATACTTACACGTATTCAGTATCTATCGCAGCCCCTGGTCATCAACCAGTGAAGTACTTTCGAAGTTTAAGTGGGGTAACGCAACAAGTGAATTTGCATATTACAAGAGATCGTGAACAGTGATGACCATTGTTAGAAGGATAAAAATGATCAGGACACAGAGAAAATATCTCTCCTCTTCTTTAAATAGTGGAATTGGAAATTTTTCACAACATCTGAAGTAAATGTGCAGCACTCCCTCTGCACAATATTCTCCACATAGTTTATCTACTGAAATCCAGCACTGGGGCTTATATCCATTAATTTCATTCAGAGGCATGAATATAGCTGACAGAACCAAGTAGATATTCTAGCTCCTGAGACTGTATCTGTTGTGTGATGGATGCATTGAAAGGATGTTCTTGTAATTTATAAAATTGATAGTTCCTATGTTCTTTCTCTACTTTTTGTGGGGTGTGGGAGGAACTAATTATAATTCAGTTAATGAGAAAGCAAGTAAATATGGGTCCCCAGGACACTCTGGATGGGCATACTTGCAACAGTTTATTTTTAAAGCAGCCACAAAACAGCCCCATTGAAAGTCAATACATTCATAAAATCAGTCACACCAAGGTATTAATGACTCTTGTTTAAGGTCGCAAGTGTCTGATCTTTGCTGTCATGTCAATAGACAGTTCTTCCTCAGGATCCTATTTGGAGGCCTATGTCTGGTCTGGAATCTTGAGGGAAGCACCCACACTTTTTCCAGGGCAGATAATGCCAGAATCTGGGAAAGTGAGGGACCCAGTGGGTGAGACTGGCAGGCAAAAGAGGAAACTGCAAGCTGATTGTCCAGGGAGATCCATCAAGAGTAGAGGCTGGAATATAATTGAGATGCCTGAAATGATTCAAGGAGAGGGGGTCTGGCTACTACATAGCTGTGTTGGGGCAGCTGATAATGGACTGTATCCTGGTGTCCCTTTTATGATGTTGGTTCTGGATTGGAAGGAAGGGTGACACTTTATACCAAGTGGATTGGTCCATGTGAATGTGTCGCCATTTCCTAGTTAACTGAGGAACCTTTGAGAATAATTTAGTGTCATTGTGCATGTGCATGTAATTACCACAGATTTTATGACATGGTGAAATCCAGTCCAATTTGTTAGAAGGAGGAAAGTGCAATGGACAAGGTGTGGACTGCAAGAGAAATCAGAACTTCTGTCTGTTTCTTAGGTCTGTTCAACTCAATGGTGAGCTTCTCAAAATGGACCGGAAGACCTTGCCAATTATCACTGGGAAAGTGCTTCAACCAGGAAATCCAATCGTTCTCCCTGCACTTTCCTACGCATTCTATGTGGTTCAAGATGCTAAGGCTCCTGCTTGTCAATGAAAGAACATCAAGGCAATGGTACAACCAGCAGTGGTTTGAGCTTGATCTTGCACTGAGCTAAAATATTTCCTGGAGAACATACTAAATTATACAAAACCTCATGGATTCTCCATGACTTTCTTTATCAAAAAGGAGCAAGATTTCTATCCACAAATATAAAATTGTCATTTGGTGTGTTAATTGGGCTGTATTTTTTTATGAGAGTGAGTGAAGGTGAATTGAAATTTGCCTGCCGGAATACAATATTGGATTTTGACTGTCCTTCCCAATTGCAAATGAAGATTATCCAAAAGAAATAAATACCACCTCTCCGATGCTAGGGGTGGTAATCATTGAAAGAACCTGAATGGATCAGACCTGGCATCTGTTCCACTCAACTTTTCCCTCTCTCTCTGAGTCACACCCAAACAAGTGTTGAACTTCTCACTTACATGTTGGAGTTACTAACATCCATTTTAGGCAGGTATCTGGGCATTGATGTAGGTCCAGTGCAACAGTTGGCTCATAAAATTGAAACATGAGCCAATTCCT
>JAHRHZ010000217.1:12831465-12846093 GCA_024137785.1 Ginglymostoma cirratum
CAATTTAAAAAAGAACCTGTGCAATTTCAGCCTGTAGTAATACATATGAATTACTTTGAAAGAAAGTTGAACAAATCATTACCTATGAGTTAGGTCAACAGTACCCATTAGTCTTTACTACATCTGGTGATGGGTCACTGAACTTCTGCCTGTAAACGAAACCCTTATTTTTGTTGTTCCTGATCTCTAACATTATTGTATACTATATTACAGGTATACCCTAAAGATGATCAAACAGGCTCCTCATAACGAAAGTGCATGGAATTACTTAAAAGGGTAATGTTCAGTTTTTGCAGCATCATACATCATATTAGTTCAGAGCTGAACCTTGGTGTAAATCCATCAGAGAAATCAAAGCTTTGAGCTATTTTGTCTTTTGGGTTTGTTAAGGAGAGTGGAAATTGCCTAAAGGTTGTTGTTCGTCTAAAAATAGGATCACAGGCATTGCTGGACGAATTATTAGTTTGATTCATTTCTTTGATCACCCTAGCAGTCGCGTGATAGTGATAATGGAGCTTTTTTATTCATCACAGCAATAAATTTCCGTCAATCACTGTACAGCAGACCCAGATGTGATGTGAAGAAAACCCCTAATTTTTTTTTTGGAAAACAGAGGTGCAAAGTCACCTTTTCTTCCCAAGCATGATAAACCTACCACTCATATAATGAACATAAAATAATTTTTTTGAAGAAAACTGTGTAATATCTAAATGAATCAATACTGTCTATTTCTGCAGTCTCCTCAGGAACATGTTGAATAAACTGACTACTTAACTATTGAAATAATGTTTCCACTAATTAATTTGGATTTACCACCCTTCTCGTCTTCAATCGTAGGCTGTACTTTTATGTTCTATTGATCTGGACAGGGTGATATTCTTCTTATAGTCTGTGTTATGCAGTCCCTTTAATAGTCTATAAACTACTCTCGTATCAATCAACAATTTGAAGTTTGTAACCTAAATTATCATTGATCTGTAATGATGCTGCCAGATTATAAATCACTGTCAGCATAGGTGGGATTTTGCAAAACCACATCTCCAAGATACTTCCACAGTGTGGAAACTGTACTTGTGTCTGCAGTTGCAGAGGCATTTTAAGTTTGTGTAAAAGCAGCTTTCTATTTTCTGTAGTTTTTTTAAATCTTGATACCTATGTGGTTGTGCATTCATATATACTCACATGCAGGTATTTAACGTGGTATAATTCACACATCTAATGAGGGAATTTTATTATTGGAGTATGTTCAGGATATATATTTCTTGAAGTGGCTGTATATTTTGGCAAATAACTATACATCTTTTATAAACAATGCACTATTATAAATGTAATATCATGTCACTGCTCAACTTGAATGTTGGGTACTCATGCAAAGAAAGTCACCTGGCATCAGACTTTTAGAATGGCTGCAGCATTGAGCAGGCTGAAGACAACTTGGGTTTTGTGGTGAGTAGGCTTTGGAAAGATGGTATGTGATTGTCATTGTTGGTTAGAGTTGGCTCTTGATTGTTAATAGATGTTTCGATACATCAAGTGGATAGTGTCAAATAGGTTTCCAAGAATTGGCCCCTGAATATTCTTATCACTTTTGACACCTTTTGGAATCAGGCAATTAGTATAGATTGCTTTTGGTCAGAGAAGACAATTCTGGTTACACAGTGAATGTAGTGCAATTCTGCTTTGTGGTATTTCATTTAACTTGTTCATTTGAAATCAATGGTTTTATCATTTGAAAAATTAATACTTGTTTCTGTCTCTCCTTCCTGCAGAATTCTACAGGACCAGATTCTCTCCAGATATCCCAACCTGCTGGAGCAGATTTTGCAATTGAAGGAACAGTTTAGTTCCCCCTACCTGATTGCTTTCCTAATTGACATATATGAAGATCTTTTGGAGAATAATTGTGAAAACAAGGAAGAAATCCTTAACAAAGCACTGGAGGTCAGTTACTTGGTCATGGGATGGGGTGATAGGACTAAGTTGAACGACGATGGAGAGCAGGTCCTAATTGATTACAGTGCAGGCATCAGTTTTGCCAAGGACGAAAGTCTTTTATTAATTAGTTCAGCTTAGCATTGTGTTGACAAAGGAGTCTCCTAGAAACTGCCATGAAATAATTCTGTGTTAAAGGTCCTGCATTCGTACAGGTTATTGAAATGAGTTTGGGAAGTTAAAATTTAATGAATTTGGGGAGGAAATGGATGAAATTTTATTTTTTTTTAACCTTTTGATTCCGATTTCTTTCAGCTGTGTGAGTGTCTTGCTGTAAAAAAAGACACTATCCGACAGGAGTACTGGAAATACTTTGCAAGATGCCTAAAAGAGAAGTATGGTGTTAAGCAGGAAGATACTGAGCCTACGGAAAGTGAAGCCTCCCTTCAGGAAAGCTGTAGTAACTGAAAACTACTTTTGTAGTTTGTATCTCCTAGTTAAAAGGGCAAAAAGTAGTGATCAGTGGTTGTTTTTTCACATTCCTCTTTAATTTTCTTAACATCAATCTACACAGCACCCTTGTGTATGTAAATGTGTAAAAACATAACATTTTGTACGTGTATATATATTATTTGAAGCACAAAGCTAAGGAATAAACAGCAACTCTACAACAATGTTATTATCACATTTTTGCCTTCAATGCACACTTAGAAACTAAATATGAAGCAAGGGAACATAATTGTTACTAAATCAGCTTTATTTAGGGGGATATTGGAACTTATTTAAAATGTTACTTTTTTTAGTTGTCACAACTACAGTGAAATATTCACAAAGCTACAATGTTGTATAGATTTTACTGTCCGTCAATAAAATCTTGCGAAGTGATAAATGTTTTCTGTCATCTCAATTACTAGTGGTCATGAGTTCAAAGTGAAAGGAGGAAAGTTTACGGGAGATATGCGTGGAAAGTTCTTTATGCAGAGGGTGGTGGGTGCCTGGAACACGTTACCAGCGGAGGTGGTAGACGCAGACACGTTAGTGTCTTTTAAGATGTATCTGGACAGGTACATGGATGGACAGGGAGCAAAAGGATACAGACCCTTAGAAAATAGATGACAGGTTTAGACAGAGGATCTCAATCGGCGCAGGCTTGGAGGGCCGAAGGGCCTGTTCCTGTGCTGTAATTTTCTTTGTTCTTTGTTTATTTAAAAACAATACATGAAACAAAAACAATAAAGAACTGCAGATGCTGGAAATCAGAAACAGAATCAGAAATTGCTGGAAAAACTCAGCCGATCTGTGAAGAGAAAGCAGAGTTAATGTTTTGGATCCAGTGACCCTTCTTCAGAATTGAGGTCCTTTGGACTGTTCTGAAGGGTCACTGGACCTGATATGTTAACTCTGCTTTCACTTCACAGATGCTGTCAGACATGCTTTGTTTTTCCAGTAATTTCTGATTTTGAATACATGAAGCTATTTAATATAAATCATTCAGTAACTAAAAAGGCAGTATTAATTAGTGACTGCATTGCCATTTGGGTCAGAAAGTCTTGTGTGTGAAATTCAGATCAGAAACAGTAGTATGAAGGCAGAAGCCCTCTGCATAGTGATTACAGTAACTCCAGCTTGCGTTTATATAGTATTTTTAGTGACCATCTGACATCCCAAAGCGTTTCACAGTGTAGTCATCTTTGTGACATAGGGAAGGTAACAGTCAATTTGCACTCTGCAATGTCCCATAAACAGCAATAAAATGACCAGATGCTCTTTTTTGTTTTGTGAAATTTATTGAGGGACAAATGTTGACTGAGGCATTGGGGATAACACTCTTGCTGATAGAGTCATAGAGATGTACAGCACGGAAACAGACCCTTCAGTCCAACTCATCCATGCTGACCAGATATCCTAAATTAATCAAGTCCCATTTGCCAGCACTTGGCCCATATCCCTCTAACCCCTTCCTATTCATGTATCCATCAAAATGTCTTTTAAATGTCGTAATTATACCAGTGCCCACCACTTCCTCTGGCAGTTCATTCCATACATGCACCACCCTCTGTGTGAAAAAGTTGTCCCTTAGGTCCCTGTTAAATCTTTCCCCTCTTACCTTAAACTTATGCCCTCTGGGTTTGGACTCCCTACCCTGAGAAAAAGGCTATTCACACTATCCATGCCCCTCATGATTTTATAAATATACATAAGGTCATCCCTCAGCCTCTGATGCTCTACAGAAAATAGCCCCAGCCTATTCAGCCTCTCCCTAGAGGTCCAACCCTGACAACATCCTTGAAAAACTCTTCTGAACCCTAATGGAATCTTCTGTATCTACCCAAGCAGACAGATGGAGCCTCTGTTTAATGTATCTTCTGAGAGACAGCACCTCCAAAAGCACAAAACTCCCTCAGTACTGCAATGAGTGTCAGCCCTGTTTTGTGTTGATGGGGCTCCTGAATTTAACAGTGTTGCTGCATCTTCAAAAGGCAGGCAGAATTTTACCGACATGAACACGCGTGCAACATGTAGCAAACAGCAGTTGCAGTTGCTTCTAGGTCTAAGAGATGACAGGGAAATGGAGCACAAGCTGCAGAGGGGGCAAACTCTTTTAATGCCCCGTCAAATAGAGCTGCATACCTCCCTGCTCCTTAACAGTGACAAGAGGCTCACTGTGCATTCTCATCAACATTCCCTTGTGTTTGTCCTATTAAAGTCCTCAGCCGAGAACCCTGAAACAGAATCTATCCAAGTTCTCCCTTCAGTAAGCTCCCACACAAACTATCCTTTCATTTGGCTATAGCCCCACTTAAGCCCGTTGACTCAACATGTGCAGATTCCAACTTCGTGTGGGCATCTGAAGTACATTCAGTACTAATATCTGAACTGGTGGCAGAGATAAAGATGCAATAAAGTGGCAGAGCCTATTCACTGCTGGACTGTAGTAAGTGACAGCTGTTGTATGATTGAAAGCAGAAAACCAGGCAGGGAGTGAGGGGAGAGGGCTCAGTTGGAAAGCAAGAAGTTTGTGACTACACCACCTGAAATTCCAGGGAGCAGCATAAAGTCAAGCTGCTAATTCAGAATGGAGGAAAATTACAGAATCTTAGAAGAATCATGTTGCTAAAAGAGGTCATTCACCCCATTGTGCCTTCACTGAGATGTTAAATGAGCCCTCAGTCTCAATGACATAGGATGATACAAGCTCTATTCCAGCAAAGCCCATGATGTCTGTAGCACTCAGGAGATGTCAGGTATCCTTGGTAACTGTTGATTCAGTTCTGCTTCTTTTTCATGTATATGGCATTGTCCTGCATGAATGAGGGAAGAACATCAGTAATTGTCTTGCAGTGTTTGGATCTGGACAGCTGGGTGGAAGCAGGAGGAGTTGAATGTGAATTGGACAATTGCAGTTTGTGTGAGAGCTCCTTATTCTTTCTGTTTTGATATTCTCAGCTTCCTTGTATCATGAGGGGTATGGATAGGGTGGATAGCCAAGGTCTTTTTCCTAGGGATGCCACAACCAGAAGGCATAAGTTTAAGGTGAGGGGGAAAGATTTCAAAGGGATCTGAGGGATAATGTTTTCCCACAGAGGAGCAAGCTGCCAGAAATAGTGGAGGCTGGTACAATTACAACATTTAAAAGACATCTGGATGGGTATATGAATAGGAGGGGTTTTAGGTATATGGGCCAAATGCTGGCAAATGGGACTAGGTCAGATTGGGATGTATGGTTGGCATGGACTAGTTGGTACGAAGGGTCTATTTCCACTCTGAATAGCTCTGACTCTAAATGCGCCTCACATCTCTATTGCTAATAGCTGCCTCTATCTCTATTTTCCCTCTCAATAAAACTCATATCTGCCCAAATTTTGATCATCAGACATTCCTGGACAGGTCAAAAGAAAACTCATCTGATGCCTTTTTCATTCTTCTATATCTCTTATTTGTTACTTTGTTTCTCATTATTTGACCAACACTACAGTCAATCTAGCTCCAATTGTTCCTTACTCCTAAGCAACTCTTACCTGTTGATTCTCATTATACCATTGCAGCTGAAATGAGGACTCATGACAAAAGATACTAATGCACTCCTTCCTTGCTTTTCCAGAATGGTTTGTTCTCCCTATCCACCTGTGCTCCTTTGTCTTTTTTCTCTTTGATAATCTAGGTGCTTGATTTCACAGAAACGGTCCTGATTTAGCACAGCATCACCTCTCACATTTTCTCAATTCAATAATCTGTTTCATCTATCCAGTAGATAAACTGAACAGGAAAATATTTACAGCATATGTCTTTATTTCTGTGGAGCTCGACAGCTCATTAAAATCCGATTTAATGTGCCATCTTGGATCTTTCTGACTGCTTATCTGGGTTATGTCTGCCTGGGCCACTGTATCTCTGTGGCCTGGAGACTGCCTTTTTCAGTTGTCCCTCTGTTTGTGTCTGAGTTTGTATCTGTGTCTATGTCTCCCTCTGGATTATTGTCTTTCTGCTCAAGTGCATCCATCTGCCTCTTTTATTGTCTATGTTTAGGTTTGAGTCTTTGTGTCTGACTCAGGAATGGTGTCTGGGTTTGTGTGTCTCTTTCTCAGACTTGTCTCTAATAGGCTTGTATCTCTCTGCTGTCCCTTTCTTTGTGTCATGTTCCTTGAATGAGTCGATGCCTGGCGTTGTCTATGTTATTCATTGTGCCTCTCTCAATTTGTGACTGTTATTCTGTTTTTCTCATTGTGTGTTGAGTTGAATTGCACTGCCTCCCTGTTAGGCTTGTGTTTATTATTTTCTGTGTGTGTGTGTGGTTGGGGCTGTATCTCTCACTGGCTCAGTCTGTGTCTTTGCCTGATTCAATCCCTTAGTGCCTGGGTTTTATCACTTACTCGTTCTCAGCCAGAGTTTGGGGTCTCCAATTTCTCTCTCTCTGTTAGGCTTGTGTTCGTCTTTATTCCTCTCTCTCAGGCTTGCGTCTATCCTGTTCTTTCTCTGTGTTAGGCATGTATCTGTCTTTATTTTCTCTTTCTCTCTGTTAGCCTTGTATCTGTCTTATTCTGTGTGTGTGTATTAGGCTTGTATCTGTTTTATTCTGTGTGTGTGTGTATTAGCTTTGTATCTGTCTTATTCTCCGTGTGTGTAGCCTTGTATCTGTTTTATTCTGTGTGTATTAGCCTCGTACCTGTCTTATTCTGTGTGTATAGCATTGTATCTGTTTTATTGTGTGTGTATTAGCCTTCTATCTGTTTTATTGTGTGTGTGTATTAGCCTTGCATCTGTTTTATTGTGTGTGTGTTTGTATATTAGCCTTGTATCTGTCTTATTCTCTGTGTGTGTAGCCTCGTATCTGTCTTATGCTCCCTCTCTCTCTCTCTGTATAGCCTTCTATCTTATTCTCTCTCTCTGTATAGCCTTGTATCTATCTTATTCTCTCTCTCTGTACAACCTTGTATCTGTCTTATTCTCTCTCTCTCTGAGGCTTGTATTTATCTTATTCTCTCTCTGTGTGGTCTAGTATCTGTCTTATTCTCTCTCTCTCTCTCTGTATAGCCTTGTATCTGTTTAATTGTGTGTATTAGCCTTGTATCTGTTTTATTCTGTGTGTGTGTTTGTGTTCTTCACTGGCTGCGGTGGACTCCCGGGCGGTAGGTACGGCGCCTTGTCTGTGGTCTTCAGGCGGGGACGGGTGCCGGTTAACGGGAGGAGGGGGCAGCTCCTCATTCCTGCTGTCGGTCTGTCTGCAGCGAGCGGGCCGGCTCGGGCTCGGGCTTCGGCTGCTCCCCCCAGACACAGGGCGGGCTTGAGAGGCCGCTTAGGCTCCGGGAGAGGCTCGATCCGGCCCTGGTTCATCCTGTGTCAGACGGAGAAGACGGAACATTGAACATTAGACCCTGCAGGCCGACAACAGAGCGACCGAACGGTGGACTGAAGCAGCCCTGCCAACCCTCCCGGAATTAAAGGAGAATCTCCAGGTTCCTCGTTAGGATAGATAGAGGTACTAACAAAACTGTGTTTGCTTTCTTATCATTTTTGCACTTCAGATTATAGAAGTATTGGGGGGAAGGTAACAATTTTGCATGGGCAAAGCAATTAAAGGTTGAAGGTCAAGGAATGTCTCCCCAGAGTTGGCAACTGTACAAAATGACCAAGAGAGAATCTAACCATTGTTCTTTGACATTTAATGGCATTGCCATTTCTGAATTCCTCACTATTAACATCCTTGGGGGTGGGGTAGTGTGCTACCCCTGATCAGAAACAGAACTGGACCAATCATATAAATGCAGTGGCTACAACAGCAGGTCAGAGGCTTCGAGACATTCAGCAAGTAACTCACCTCCTGACTCCACAAAGCCTGTCCACTATCTACAGGTACAAGTCAGGAGTGGAACACTCCCCACTTGCTTGGATGAGTGCAGTTTCAACAACATTTGGAAGTTTTACATCATTCAGAAACAAAGCAGCCCACTTGACAGGTACCACATCCTCACTCACTCCTTTCAGTAGCAGCACTATGTGTCTTCTAAAGGTGGACTGCAGAAATCCACCGAAGTTCCAAACCCATGACCATTTCTACCAAGAAGGACAAGGGCAGCAGATACATGGGAACATCATCGCCTGTGAGTTCACCTCCAAACCATTCACCATTCTGACTTGGAAATATATTACTGTTCCTTCAGTGTTGCTGAATTAAGATCTTTAAACTCTCTCCTTAACTGCACTGTGGGTCTACCTACAGCAAATGGACTTCAGTGGTCATGAAGGCAGCTCACCACCACCTTCTCAAGGGCAAATAGGGATGGGAAATAAATATGATCCAGTCAGTGAAGCGAACATTTCATGCATAGTCCTTAACGAATGTTCATCTCTGAAATGTCCAATATGAAATCCTCTTCCCCCATTTAAAGAAAGATGCATCCACCACGAGTCTCATTAGTCTCTTTAGCGCATTAATGTTGGAGGAAACCTTGTTCATATTTACATTTTGTGTATATGTATATACAGTATACACTCAAGTATATATACACCCCCTTTTAAAAATTTTTTCACCAAAATGCAGTGGTTCTAGTCACACACAGAGTCATCAAATTTCCTTCCCTCTGCAACAATCAGCTAGGCTTAACATAGTCCTTTGGGTCTCCCAACCTCCCCACCCAGTCACTCTATCCCCATTCACTGGGGACATATATCATCATTCTTAGCCTTAGAGTAAGAAGCTATCATGGACTCATCCTTTTGCAAATGAATCATTTCTATACAGGTGACCGAGAATTTTGAAGATGCCAAGGGCAACGGTTGGTAACCACAGCCCTCCGATGCTACTGAGAGTGACGCTGGCTCTCGTATCTCTTGTTGCGGCTCTGCTTTCAGTCACCACGTTCTTCCGGATGGAATTCCTGCACCATTTGCCATGGACGAAGGGACCAGTAGACAATAGTTCAGATTCATGCTCGTATGGTCACTTCCGGCTGGGGGGAATGAAGGACTGCCTCTCCTGGTTGTCCTGTGAGGTGATTCAGAATGAGGTTACTGTGGTGAAGCTGATTGGTCGAGGTGCTGTCAAGCAGGTAAACTCTTCCCCCTCCAATCCTCAATTAAGACAGAAAGTTCTGAAAATATTCAATAGGTTGGGCAGCATATGTGGAGAGAGAAACAGAGTTAATGTGACAGAACAATAACCTATGATAACAAGCATGGGGCTGGATGAACACAGCAGGTCAAGCAGCATCATAGGAGCAGGAAAACTTGACGTTTTGGGCCTAAACCCTTCATCTGTCTTTCTCTCCCACTCTCACTTCAAGGGTAACCTATGGGCTTCTATTGTTTTGGCCACTTCTTTGGACTATGCTGTGCAGTGGTTTGCTATTGTCTTGGACATGAAACTCTCCTGCTCTTATTCCTTGCCATCAGATGACTTGGGAAGGATTTACAGGCTGATAATCAACCTCAGAAACAAAACAGAAATTGCTGGGAAAACTCAGCAGATCTGGCAGTACCTGTGGAGAAAAAGCACAGTTAATGTTTTGGGTCCACTGACCCTTCTTCAGTGCTGATTGTTGCTAGGGAAAGGTTGGTATGTATGCTGAAGATGGGGTGGGGATAGTGGAGGAGTAAACAATGGATGGAAATGGAGCCAAGGGATAACAGCAATTGGGCAAAGAAATGGGTAAAGGTTCAGCCTGGGAGAATCAATAGCTGCTAATGGGAAGTATTAGTGGCTGACAATGGGTGGTTTGTGGTAGCTGCACCTGTGATGACAAGGTCTGGTGTGTGGGGTTGTGGGAACGACATAGGAGAAGGTGCTCAGGCCCTAAAATTATTGAGTCAGGAAGGCTACAGGGTCCTCAAGTGGAAAATGAGATGTTGTTCTTCCAGCTTGTGCTGAGCTTCATTGGAGCACTGCAGCAAGTCTGAGACAGAGAAGTTGGCCAGGGAAGATGGTGGTGTGTTGAAGTGGCAGGCAACAGGAAGACTGGGATCATTTTTGTGGACAGAATGTAGGTGTTCTAAAAAGCGTATTGCTCTGCAGAGCTTGTTTCTGATTTCCAGCATCTCTGATTCTTTGTTTTTTCTGACAATCATTCTGTTAGCCATGTTACCAATACTCCTTCCCATGGCCAAGAAGTCTTGGTGTGAAATTTGAACGCAGAGTTTTTCAGCTAGAGATAGAAATACTGCCACTGCACCACAAGATATTCCTCAGCTATCATCAGAACAGGGAAAAAAATTAGATGTAGTGGATTTTGTAGTGAAAGGTGGCCCCCCAGATGGTGGAAAAAAGAACAAAAGGGAATATGTGGTAAGATGGAAAACTTGATGTATTAAATACAAAAGATTTGGTGGTGCAGAGCCAGTGGGGGTGTTAATAGAACAAGTAAAGAAAGAAAAAAAAGTGTGACAAGATGAGGTGTGACTGGCTGGGATAATAACCAGTTACCATCTGAGAGCAAAAGTAAAGCACAAACATATAAAGAAAGGGTAACAAAGTGTGGGCAGACATGATAATCAGAAATTGTTGAACTCACTGTTGAGTCCAGAGGCTGTAAATCCTTATAGATGAGGTGTTGTTTCTTGAGCTTGTCTGGAGTCTCATTGAAGGTTGTCTCTTCAAGCCCTACAGCAATGATTTGAGAACGATGACCAAGGCTGAGATTTCAGTGCAGTACTGACGGAGTGGCGTACAGTCAGGAGTACAGCCTCACTAATGAGCTGTTAAAAGTGAGGCCTCAGCTGTCTTCTCAGGCAGATGTAGTAGAATCTGTGGCACTATTTGAAGAAGAGAAGATTCCTCCCTAGTACACTGGTCAATGTTTATCCATTAATCAATATCAGTAAACCGGTTGTCTGTCATGTGTCAATTAGCTTTAGAGATTCTTACATTTTACAATAGTGACTAGGCTGGAGAAATATTGGATATAGAAAACTATGGGGCATCCTGAAGGTATGAATTATGCTATATAAATTCATACTTTGCTTTTACTAGGTAAGAGCAGACTATGGCTTCTCTATTCATCATTTATAGAGGACTTGTTTGGAAGAGTACATGAACTCAGCACTGCCAGAAGTCATTGGAACTTGCTATAAAATAAATAACAATCAATGTTATTATTTATTATTATGTATTATTTATGTTCAACTACAATTTTTCACTTGAGTATTATTACAATGCAGATGCAAATCTCCAAAGCCACGATGGTCTTCTGATTTGCACAGGTTAAGATGATTAGTCTGTCGCCTAGTTTATAGATGGGGGTCTCCTCAGTACGGTGGCTCTACACAAGTGTATAAAGGTTTTGCACTGAGAGTACAGGAGTGGAGGTTGGCTGCGCAGGGGCCCTAGCTTGTCCTGAACCTGCTAAGTTAGGACCACTCTAAAGTTTTTGAGAAGATGTGTAGCTTGGGTTGTGGACGAGGTTGCAGATTTGCTTGCTGAGCCGGTGTGTTTGGTTGCAGACGTTTCGTCACCCTGCTAGGTAACATCGTCAGTGCACCTCCGGTGAAGCTTTGGTGCTCTGTCCCGCTTGTTATTTATGTGCCTCGGTTTGCTGGGATGGTTAGCATTACTTCCTGTTCTGTTTTTCAGTGGTTTGTATATTGGGTCCAGTTCAATGTGTTTGTTGATGGAATTCCGGTCGGAATGCCCAAGATACACTAGCCAGGGGTCCCCCTCAGACCCATTGTCTCACCACCAGGCACATCAATATATAGACTAGCCAAAGAACTACAACAGAAACTGAAATACTTAGTTGACAACACTACCTGCTCTATCCACTCCTCCCAAGAATTGCTCAACATCATCAAGGATATCTGAATAGAAGAGGACGAGATAATGATATCCTTCAACATAACAGCACTATTTACATTCATAAACCATCACCCTAGCCAAAAAGACAATTGCCACATTGCTGGATGAATCAGGAAGGCAGACACCCCACGACACAAACAGCATCAACAAGGACAGCCCCCTGAAACTGCTGGATCTGTGCCTCACTACCCACTTCACCTTCAATGACCGTATATTCAAACAAACCAACACCAATGGGATCCCCAATATCAGGACTGATTGCAGAAGTGGTAATGCAAAGTTTAGAATGAACAGTGCTTCCCACTATTCAACTATGTAGATGACACTTTTGTGATTATCAAATGCACAAGACTAGAAGAAACCCACTGACACATAAACAACATCCCCACTGGAATAAAATTCACAAAAGAAGAAGAGAAAAATAACCGACTACCCTTCCTAGACATAATGGTAAAATGTAAGAACAATGGGAAACTAGCGTAAACAGGAAGACCACACATATGGACCAGATACTTAATTACTCCAGCAACCACCCCAACACCCGTAAATGGAGCTGCATCAGGACATTATTCAAATGGACCACAACACACTGCAGCAACCCGGAATTGTGAAAAGCCTAACAGGAGCATTTGTATGGAGTTTATAAAGGAACGGATACCTAAAAAGCACAATCCGCCACTACCTCCACGACAGCCCACAACAAGAAGACACAACAAGGCCAGACGCACTATTCATCCTACTGTACATCAGAGACATATCAGAGATGACCACAAGACTACTCAGACCCCTAGGTATCAGGGTAGCCCACAAACCAACAACCACTCTGTGAAACAAAACAGAAATTGCTGGTAAAGCTCAGCAGGTCTGGCAGCATCTGTGAAGGAAAAAACAGAGTTAACGTTACGGGTCCGGTGACCCATCCTCAGAACTCAGAACCACTCTGCAAATGCTACTGACGAACATAAAGGATCCCATACCTACAACCAATAAAACTAACGTAATGTACAAGGTACCATGCAAGGACTATGAGAAACGTTACATAGGCCAACCTAGAAGAAAACTGACAATAAGGATACACAAACACCAAGTAGCCACCAAGAGACATGATCAATTCTCAATGGTCTTAATACACACAGACAAAGAAGGACAGGAATTCAACTTGGACAACACATCCATAATAGCACAAGCCAAACAGAGATATACCAGTGAATTTCTGGAGGCCTGACATTCCAACCGGAACTCCATCAACAAACACATTGAATTGGAACCAATACACAAACCACTGAAAAACAGAACCGGAAGAAATGCCAACCACCCTCGCAAACCGAGGCATATAAATAACAAGCGGGACAGAACACCAACGCTTCACCAGAGGCGCACTGACAATGTTACCCTAGCAGGGTGCTGAAACGTCTACAACCAAACACACTGGCTCGACGAACGTGTCTACAACCTTGGGACCACACTCACCATGGTAGTTTAAAGCCTGTCATTTGATAGAAGGGTTCTGTCACAAGAAACTTCATTAATTGGAGCAAAAAATGTGTCAAGCCTCCATTCTAAAGCATGCTACCCTCAGTCTCAACTGAGCAGAAGGGAACTTGACCTCAAACAGAATGAAGCACATTCAAATGAAGGTGTAGGCTGGAAAGCTCTCTGTTTCTGAGATTTGTACAGATTTATTAAGTTCGCTTCTGCAAGTTGATTCACATATTTGGAGCTTGTTCCAGACAGGAAAGAGAATGTGGAACTCACTACCACAAGGGGAGGTGGATCCAAACAGCATTGATCCATTAAGGAGAAGATCAACACATTAGGGAGAAATCAGTGGAATATTATGCTGATGAGGTTATCTAAAGTAGGGTGGAAGGGAGCAGGTTCATGTTGAGCATTAACACTAATATGGACCTGTTATCCTTGAACGGTCCTTTTCTGGGTTGTAGGTAAAGTCATCAGAGGACAATAGGGCTGCTCTCTCGATAGAGAGAGATAACTGCTGGTGGGTTTAACCTCAGGGTCACCCTACCACAGTCAAGGGGCAAGACTGAGAAGGCAGTGCCCTCATGGTAACCTCAGCTGGTTTAGGAATTGAACCCACACTGTTGGCGTCACTCTACCAACCAACTGTCCAGCCGCCTGACCTTGACTGAGTTGCAACAGCTAAGTAATACCATTTAAATCCACGAATTATTTTTATCCATAAGGGTAATAATTTCCTATTTGACTAAATAGTCCTGTTACTAAGGAAAGCAAAAGAAAAGTCAGAAAAATACAAATGATTGTCACTTGAGAGGGCACTCGTGAGTACTATGATTCAAAGGTGATGATTACTGCTAGTAATGACAGATCTCAGAACTCAGCAAACTGTGATACAGTACAGTTGTTATTGAAGGTCCTTGTCTTTTTCCTAG
>JAHRHZ010000217.1:12851093-12897838 GCA_024137785.1 Ginglymostoma cirratum
TAGACAACTACCGCCTATCAAAACGAGCTCCGCCCACAGAGACCGGCCCAATTGGTGAGACAAGCCCCACCCGTTACTTTCAGCACTGCCCATCACAGGTCCCGCCCATAGAGACAAGCTCCGCCCGTTGAGACATGTCCAAACCGTCACAACAAGCCCCGCCCACAGAGATCGGCTCATTTATCGAGACAATCACATCCGTCACAACCAGCCCCGGCAATTCAGACCGGACCATTACCAAAATAAGCCCCGCCCACCTGCCTAAGCCCCGCCCACAAGGGCCCCGGCCACTGTTACGCCCCGCTCAGTGATCCCGTGAGTAGGAGTTGGGTCTGGCGTCGTGGATGAAGCGCCGAGTACGGCAGAGGAGGGAAGGGGAGCTGGATTCACCGGGCCGGAGTTCAGCGCGGAGACAGCTGCAGCAGGAGAGCCGGGTAGCCTCAACCTCAGCGGCCGAAGCAGGAGGTCCGATGGAGCCGGGCGACCTGAGTGTCAGGCTGGGCCTCGGCGCTGTGCTGCTGTCCGCTCTGGTGGTGCTGCTGGTGGGCGGCCTCACATTCCCGGGAGCCATGTCGCAAGGTGAGGCCGGAGGGACCCCGAGGCGCGGGGGTGAGGGAGGAGGGTCAGGTCCATCCCAGACTCAGTGAGGAACTGCGGGGATGTGTTCGTGTGTGGGCCTGCCTTGTTGCGGTTGGGGAAAGGGAGGGTTGGGGATAAGGGGGGTGTTGATTGGGGCAAGGGGGGGGGTGGTTTTCCTGAGATTTTTTTTGAGGGGGGTATGAGGTGGACAAGGCTGCTGTTGCCAGACTGGGTGGGTCGGTGGGTGAGTGAGGAGAAGATTGGCAGAAAGGGTTTCTTTCCTCACTTGGGTGGGTGCAGTCAGGGTCCTGTGTTAGAAGGTCTGTGTATTGTGCATTGGCTCATAGGTGAGACTGTGATGGATCTGGCTATTGGTTGAGCTTGTGGAGGGTGCGGTTATTGATGTAGGCTGCCTTTTCAGATCTGAGGGCCTGCTGCATGTAAGTAAATGTGCTGGCAGATATTTGGATAGAACGTACTTTAAAAGAACCCATAGCTCATGGAATGGGGCATTGTTGGCTAGCTGAGGATTTATTGCTGATCCCTATATCCCCAGAGCGCAGTTAAGAATCAACTGCCTTACTTTGGATCTTAAGGTACATTATGTTCCCTAAACTGTGTTGGCGAACAAGATGGGTTTTTACAACGTTCAGCAGTGGTTGCATGATTACTATTAGATCAGCTGTATATTCCAGACTCTTGTTGAAATCACATTTCCCTATCTGCAGTGGTGTGATTTGAACCCATATTCTCAGATTGCTGCCAATCTAGCTTCACTAACACTGTTACTGCCACCTCCACCTTGCCATGTATTTATAGAATGCCTGTCAGAATCCCCCTCCCCCAACAGTGTTCCAAAATGCTTTACAACCTGTTAAATATTTTGATGTTTGGTTACCCTTGTCGTGTAGGACATGACAAACTTTTGCACAGTAAGTCCATGCAATGGGGAAATAGACCAGAAATCTCCTTTTCAATTTAAGAGCTAATTGAGGGTTTTAAAAGAGATGCTGTTTCATGTGTGTATTTCTCCCTTTGAGTTGAATCAAGAACCTTCTAACTTTGATGTAATAGTCTCATCCACTGAACTGGGGCTGACATATCTTACAATTAGCAACTGGTGTAGATTATTTAGGTATTTATTCCATGACCATTTGTATTGGTTTGCTGTGTTTAAATTAGCTTCCAGGTTTACAATGTAATAGTTGGGTGGGAGGTAGTGGTGGTGTTAGCAGATTGTTGCGATAATCTTGCACATAGCATTTAATGATTGTCTTTCGATCGTGTCCTGGATGGACAATAATTGATAATGTGACTGTGTTTGTCTGCCTATATAACCTTCAGTCAGGAGTGAAGTCTAATATCTTTTTAATAAGATCTAAATGCACCTGGAGAAATTAGACTGCTTCTCATGTGCAGCTTCAACAATAATCAAGAAGCTTGACACCATCTCGGACAAAGCAGCCCACTTGATTGGTACCATGCCTGCTCCCAATGTTCAGGAGCACATCTGCAAAGTCCACTGTAGAAATTCACTGAGATTCCATAGACAGCATTTTCCAAACCCATGACCATTAGCCTAAAGAACAATAAGAACAAAGACAGCATACATATAGGAACACCAGCACCTGCAGCGTCCGTTCCAAGCCACACTCCATCTTGACTTGGAAATATATCTTCACTGTTACTTCAGTGTTGTGGGGTCACAATGCTGGAAATTCCTCAACAGAATTGTGCATTTAATTGTAGTACATGGAGTGGAGCAGTTCAAAAAAGCAGCCTTTCTCAACCTCGTTGAGAGCGAACAGGGACGGGCAATAAATGCTGGCCTGGTAAATGAAGTTTTAAAAAATTGATGACTTGCTCAAAAAAGTATGCAACATTGAGAGGAATATGCCTCTAAAATTTGTATAAGTGCAGTGGGAGTTGTACTGGCTGCCGTGAAGTAGAAATTAAATTGAAGATTTGGTTGTTGGTTGGAACACTTTAGCTTGGTTAGTATTGAGCGGAGTTAAATGCTGGATAAAGAACATGGGGATACACCATACTTCCTCTACCACAGTTGAAGGAAAAGATTGATTTAACAATCAATAGTGTTTTATTTACCTTCTACCTAATATGTGAGGAAAAATAATTTTGTATTCCCCAGGAAAAGGGCTATTGGAGCAGGATCAATGCTTGAACATGTGTTATACAGCGTATTGTTCAAGTTATAAGATTGAAAAGGAATTGTAAGTGCACAGCAACTACAGCTAAAGCTGTAGTTAATATTTGAACTTGGCTGTTTATAAGCAATTGTTTGTGCAAAAAGGTTACTCAGGTTTTTGAATTATGTGATAGTTTAGTTGCAACTCAGAGGCTGCTGCAGTACCAATGATGTCTTCCATTTCTGTGCCATGCTGAGTTTTGGATGAGTTGTTAAACTAGAGCTTGGTGTGCTTTCTAAGCTTAAAAATAACCCACAACTATTTTGATGAAGAGCACAGGAGTTATCCCCTCTGTCCTCATCAATATTTATCCCTCAATTAAAATCATTAAAACAGATTATCTGGTCAGTGCACTGCTGTTTGTGGGAGCTTTCTGTACACGAATTTGCTGTCTCACTTTCTAAGTACAGCAGTAACTGTACATCAGAAGATGCTTCATTGGGTGCAAAATGTTTTTGCTTGTGAAGTCTGCTTTCCTGTTTAATAAGAATTCTGATCTGATTGGGGCTTGAGTCTACTTCCTTGTCTGTTCGTCGTAACCTTTTAACTCTTGTCACATAAAAATATCGTACTCAGACTTAAATATTTTAATTGCTCATCTCCCATGCCTCTGACTGGATTTTTAAAAAGATACATGGGAGGATAACGGTTTATAATATCATGCGACTTACAGCACAATATATATCAAAGTCAACCTGTCAATCCAAAGTCCTGGAGCCAGAGTCGTGGGGGTTTGTTAAAAGAATCCGATTTGTAATCCAAAGGTCACTGGATATTGCTTATTTAAGTACTTCTTTCACTATCCAGAGTGAAATCTGATAATAGCTAGTTGCTCCTAATTCAAAAGAAAGGAAAAGGTTGTACTAGCAACTTTTTAGGATTTGAATCACTGTTGGCATCAATGTGAAGTAGCTTCTGTTTTGCCTGGTGCGAAGTGAGGTGAGAACCTTGCACATGGGTTTATTTTGCTTTAGGAAGCAAGTCTTTGAGTGTTATCTTGAAGGCACTTTGAAAGGCGATGCCATCCAGTACATTAACTGCCCAGTATATTAACCCCACGAGTCTGATTAGGAACCTATTTAATTATATTTCTGATTTAACATATTAAATAATTAGACATGAGTTTTGGGCATATAGTTGCAATCTATTGCACTGGATCCTTTACTTATGCTTTGTAAAACAAATAGATGAAAAAGTAGATTTTTGTTTGAGTAGTTTGTTTTCTGTGTAGATTTACTGTGTATCTACCACTATCTAGTAACTGGTGTGCTTTGTACTAAAATGAATGTATGTGGCTAACGTCTCTCATTGTAACCACTTAGCGGTCGATTAAGCTAAACTGAAGTTAGGTGATGCAAATATTGCAGAGAAGATGAGCAAGTGAACTGAGACTGTGGTACAGGAATCTGATCTGGCTGCTGTTAAATTGTTGAAATATCTGCCAAGAGCCACTATGATGAATTTGTATTGTCCATTCTGTACGTTTTCTTGAAAAATCTGAACTGTTCTCAGTATCCTGAGACCCTTACAATTAATTAGAATGTACCAATCAAAACTGTACCAGAAGAAAAGAGGGCTGACAGAAGTTGAGATTTATTGCTTATTGGGGAGGCAATGGCCTAGTAGTTTTATCGTTGGACTGTTAATCCAGAGACCCAGGTAACGTTCTGGGGACCCAGGTTTGAATCCCGCCAAGGCAGATGGTGGAATTTGAATTCAATAAATATCTGGAATTAAGGATCTAATGACCGTGAATCCATTGCCAATTGTCAGAAAAACCCACCTAGTTCACTAATGTTCTTTTAGGGAAAGAAACTGCCATCCTTACCTGGTCTGGTCTACGTGTGACTCCAGACTCTCAGCAATGTGATTGACTCTGCAGTTCAGAGGAAGGGTCATCGCACCCGAAACGTTAACTGTTTTCTCCTCCACAGATGCTGCCAGACCTGCTGAGCTTTTCCAGCAACTTTGTTTTTGTTCCTGATTGAGTCTGAACTGCCCCCTGGGCAATTAAGGATGGACAGTAAATGCTGCCTAGACAGTGACATCCTCATCCCGTTATTGGATAAAGATTTTAAGCATTTGTGCTTGTTTTCTTTTTGTTTCACAACAGAATTACCAGAAAGAAGACCACCAAAACTTGAGATGGATCAAGCAATCTTAAAAGTCTATAATGAGCTTCATGAAGACCTGGTAGTCTCCTGGCTATCAGATCACTGCTATCAGGTGGGTTTGAAGTAGTGCAAGTCAACAAAGTTGTGTTTTGTCACCAGTGTAGGTGCCAGAGTGTGTCTTCCATACTCAGCGTGGTGCAATTCGAACTAGGGCAGAAGTAGAAAAGAAGTATCAATTGCAAAACCTGAACAATGTTCTCTATCCATTATTGATGCAGCATTGAGAGAGGACACTCTTAATGGGAAAACAAATCCTAACTGCTTGTGATCAATTCTGTTAAGACAGCTGCTCTTTACATAATATAGATGCAATAAAGATATTTATGCGTACATATCTTTATATGTTGCATATTCATTCTCTGGATATCGGGCACAAATTCATTGAAAGTTGCTCTGGTTAGCTTGTGCTTCAAATTCAGACTAAAATTATTCACAAAGAAGTAATAGCATTTCAATGTAGCATATAACAATTTTTCTCTTCTTCCGTGAAAGTATACCTTAATGTATTTTGGAGTGCTAACCTGGTTCAATTTTATCAACAGAGCTGAGAATAAATTTATTACTGAACATAAGCATTTTTATGAAGTGTGGTCAATGAGAGCAACCTGATTTTTTTTAAATTGTTGAAAGTTACTTTGTTAAACAGAACCATTAAATACCTTCATTGCTATGAACGAATCATTTTTGTAGTGAATCATGTTTTTTGACACAGTCACAAACAGAGGGAGAAAGGAATAGAAGGAAGTATTGATTGGAATAGATGGAGGGTGGGTGGATGCTCATATGGATCATAAACATTGGCATGGACCTGGTCGATAAATGACCTGTTTTGACTTTGTAAATAATTGTAATACAAATGAGTTTTGCATGTATTCCATGTGTGTTCAACATGAGATATGTTCCCAGACTAGCTGAATGGTTCCAATCTTGCATTTTTCACCTGGGGGTGAGTCCAGTTTTCTGGGTGGTGTCTGATTTGGGTGAATTAAATTATGCGTTAATAGATCACACGGCAAACTCAAGCACAAATTGCTTCAGGCAGAGATTGTTTGTTTGTTTTGTAATTTGTCTCTGCGCTGGTTAGGTTGATTCTGGTGCACCACTCACTGGATTTCCAGTCAGGATAAACAGTTTTTAACCATTTGTTTTAAGGTCTGCACATTAGTTCGAAAACACTGTAAAGCTAAATAGTAAGGTTAAATGTAAAACTGATTTTGTTATTTAACTGTCTCTCTTTCTTTTCTGTGTATCTGATTTTCTCAGTGTCTGTACCAGGAACTTGGAAATGTACCTGCAGAAAAACATATAGGGCACCCTAAGAATTCAACATTTGCCATTGACACAAAGTATCCAGTAACACTACAGGTGAACAGTAGTGTCAATAAGGAAGTGTGCAGGTTAGTGGATATATTTCCTCATTGTTGCTACTGCAATTGAAAGTATATGCATTTGGAGAAATTCCCTGCTCCTTAGTACATTTCCCAAAAGAGAGCATGAGCATCTGCTGCGTGACGTGGTTAATACGGAGAGTCAGCTGGACATTTTGATTCAGGCAGCAGTCACAGTCCTTCAATTTGGTTATTAACCAGGGACAAGAGAAGATGTGATTTCATAGATAAAGGAGCCACAGGTACAGTGGTGGAGGAATCAACCCCTGATGTGTTGCTTGTTATCATTGGAGGTGAGAATAGAGATTGCAGAGAGGATGGGGGAGTAAACCATGACGCTGGTACAGGAATCCACTCAGTGGCTGTAGAAAAGAATGTTGGAGGTAAAACATTCAAGAAGGGGTAGATACTGTTCTCTATTCTTAAGAGTTCTAAAGCCCAGCTTTAAAGGTATCTTGTAGTTAGAGGTGAAGGATCTAGTTGTCCATGCAGAAACCAATGCCCTAGGTAGAGGTAGGTGTGATGATTTACTGATGGAGTTTAAGCTCCAGTGTAAATTAAACATTTGAAATATCTAACTGAAAGAGTGGAGGTTGGGATTTCAGTTCATGGGGTACTAGCACTAGAATTCGAGAAACTGTTCTACTGAAAGAAACTGCATTTAAACTGGATTAAGTCCACTGTCTTGAAACAACGACTAATAATGTGGATGAATTGCTGTGCTGTGTTGACTTGTCAGTGCTTAGATCTGCCTGATTGTATTAAGGCCTAGCAGCTAAGGCCACATACAGGAAAAATTGTAAAAATGTAACAAAGCACTATATTTGAATGCTTATTGTTTTTGTAGCATAAGTGAAGTAATGAACAGAGGGGTTTAGTGAGATGTTGTCACAGGATGACTAAGGTTCAGAACTAAATATTCAAGGATACTGGACTTTAGAAAAGAAGGGCAAACTAGGAAATGACGTGACTCGGCTGAACATGTTGTGGCAAAGGTACAAAGAACGCTCAGCCCAGAATGTAGAATCAGCCTGGATAGAGTTAGATAATGGGAAAAGTCCAGAAGTACTTGCAAGAGTAGGTTATAAACTTGTAAATAGTGACCATCGTGTTGGACAGGGAAAGTTAGAGGGGCATATACCACAATAATAATTGTAATAATGTTTTCATTTTGAAGCTTACGATTTTAATCTTGTTCACTGGCCAAACCAAATTGCAAAAGTAACTTGGAGGGTAAGTTTATAAAATACATTCAGAGAAATCCTACTGAGGAAACAACTAAGCATTAGGTTATTATCAAATTACATCCATCCCTCGGTTAACATTACAAAAAGAAATTGCTGTTTGTTTGTGGGTGTTTTGTGTGTAATTTGTCTGCATTTTCTACTGTACCACTATTTCAGATTAGAAGTACTACTTTGACTTAAAGCACTTTAGGAAGTCCTGCAACCAAGAAAAATGCTATATACACTTGTTAATGAAAGTAGGTAAATTGTAATCTTGTACAGGACCATAATATGGAGTGTCATATTAAGTGTGATAAAACCTGAAACTGGGATTGTAAATTTAAACAGTCAATTGTAGAGATATAAGCAAGTTTGGTGAAGAAGTTTGAATTAGATTAAACATGTGAAAGTTAATTCTTAAAAATGCTCTAAGAATTAAAAGCAAATGGAAACATGGGACAGCCTGGCTAGCTAGAGAAGTTAAACATTGTAAATCTCTTCTTTTAATCTAATACAATGAATGTTGCCAAATGAGTAGCAGGTTTGAGTGTGAGGTGGATATTAAAATCAGCAAGGAATGACTCAATTTGAGGGGGAAAAGAAAAGTAAACTAGCTAAATATATAAAAACAATGAGAGATTTTGCAAAGGTGTTTAAAGGGAGAGTATTTCAGAGGTAAATGTGCGCACCTTAGAGGCAGAGATGGTGACATTATAGAGAACAAGAAAATGGTGAACGTTAAATATTTGTTTGTTGTGACAGTACAGGTAAAAAATTACTAAAAATTGTGGGGAAGCAGGGCTTGAAGAGAGTGAGAAACTGCAAGTGATTTAATTTTTTTTAAGTGAAAAGTCCTGCAGACGTTTAATGAGACTAATAACCAACAAATCCCCTGGACCTGATGACCTACACTTTTGGAGTTTTCGGAGATGATTACAGAATTAGGAGTCGCATTGACTTTTCTGTTACAGAATTTGCTTAATCCTAAAGCAGCCTCCATATTTTGGAATGTAGTAAATGTAACTCTGCTATTGAACAGAATGGAAATTGAAAAGGGGAGCCATTGAACACTTAGCCAAGCATCAGTCATAAAGAGAAACACTCTAATCTAATTTAAGGATGTGGTAACAAAGAACTTGAAAAACCACTAATTAGGCAGAGTCAGTGTAATCTTGTTGCAATTATATAGGGGTTTGGTGAAACCATTTGCAGCATTCTGTACAGTTTTATGTCATCATACCTAATTACAAATATATTTTTCATTGACATTGATTAAAGTTTACCAGGTTGATTCCTGTGATGAGAAGGATGCCTTACGTGAAGTCATTAAGTAGAATGGTCCTGAAACATTCTTTGTTCGTGTCTACACATGCTAAATAATAGCAGTATTCTGTTTTATCTCTGAAATCTGACTTGCTTTGTGTCTCTTGGGAAAAGCCTCTGGTCTGCTCTTTGGAATTTCTAAACCGATGAGTGTATGGCGCCTATAGCTACATCACGTGAATAATGTGCACCAATCAAATCCAAAATAAATCCAAATATGTAAGCTTATGATTTATTGTTTTGATGGAGTGACTAAAAAGTTTCTGTCTTCAGTTTTCCTTGCTGTAAACTTTCTATTTTTGTTTCTTGCAGGGTGCATGAAACCTTTGGTGAATTTGGACATTATTCTTTATGGGTGACCAAGGCAAACCTGAGTAATGCGAGTGGACCAGTCAACTGCAAAATCATCATTGACCAAGAATCCATTAGCAACAAGCTTCGTATGTATACTTGTGAAGAGCTGCTGCAAATTGACCTGTTCAGAGTCAAAAGGATAATGTTCTAAGCAGTTGAAAAAGATCAGTAACCATTTTATCACTGTCCATAAGTGATACAGCAAAATGGTTTCCATTTCTCATGAGGTGGAATAAATTTATCATTACAAGCCTTATCTGTACTGTGTCTATGACGTATATCTCAAACCAATAATCTAAGTAGTATTGGATCGAAGCACTGGCTGTGGTTTGTATTTGCAAATTCTGGTTAATTTTGTTAGTTTTCTGGATTATTTTCTCCCATTTTAGTTTTGAAATCCTGCATAATGCTTTACCATCTCAAAATTTTAAAAATATTTTCATCTTTCTCTGCAGCTATTTTGTATGCATTCCTTGCCTATGGTGGATTAGCCGTTTTGATGTGTTTAGCACAGTTAATAATGGGGTAAGTGCCATAACACATGACTTACAGTATCAATTAAATTACAGTTTTAAACCACTCCTTGATAAAACCATGTGGATAGGGTTAGGCTGCTGGTCAGTCCTCCATCCATCCTCCATTTTTGATGGACAGGCATAGTGGGATAGGAGGTAAGTGACAAGTAGTTGGGAACTCGGTCACTTTTACAGTCAGTGTAGGTGTCGTGCAGAGCAGTCACACAGCCTGTGTTTTGCCTCCCCATTGTAGAGGAGACCCATGTCATGAACAGCAAATACAGTAGACTAGATTGAATGGAGTACATCGTTGCTTTATCTGAAAGATATATTTGGTGCTTTGGATGGTGAGGAGGGATTAGGTAAACGTGCAGGTATTATATGTTCTGCAGTTATGTGGGAAGGTGCTGTAGGAGTGTGAGGATATGATAGGAATAGTGTACGGAATTGCAGAATATTGACAAGAATCAGCGGTTGATCTTGGTGTCCCTAGAGAGGGCAGAGTTGCGTAATCATCAGATCAAAAGCTGAGAAGGAACCTGCTACATCACTTTGCTTGTTTTCTAAACTCTTTGAAATTCATTATTTCCAGTAAATGTTCAAAAGTTCAATGGATTCTACTTCTAGCATTGGTCCCAATGACCCATTTCCTGATAACCTTGGCATAATTATTGATTATTTATGCCCTTGTTACCTACTGAGTAATGATTCTACCTCATCAAAATTGCATAATTTTAGATTCCTCTGTTGGAAATCCTTTTAAACACTGGCCTAATTTTAAAAAAAGCCCCAATTTTCCTAGAATTTCCATCATAACTAAATCCTCTCATCCAACTTGTTACAGTAAATCTCTACAGTTCTCTTTCCAGTCTGGACACTATTCAGAGTTTCAGCCCCTTCTCAATGTCCGAGCACCTCATGTTTGATAGTTGAGAACAGAGCAGGAGATTTGAGGGTAACTTGTAGCTATACTTAAAATTCTAAAGAAATGAGGCAGTAGCATGTACACGGTGAGTGAAGGGACTAGAACAAGGGGATATAGGTACGTGTCAATGTCACAACTTCTACATTGCGCAATGTCACAACTTTTTTTGCCCCAGTTAAAAAGAACTCTTTGTATCTCCCTTAGTTCTAAAGTGGATGCCCTCATTTGTTTAAGTTGAAGTCAATTTCCCCAGTTTGCTTTGTGCACAGAATGCAGTGAAGTATGCTGCTAGATTTAGTGATTGAAATGGTGATTGCATATTTTTAAAGAGTGTTTGGTAAATGTTGAAGGAAAGATGGGTAAATGAAGCTTGAGAATAAGACTGTTAGTCGTGTGATGTAAAGATTGATGATACAGATATGAACGTATGAGTAAAGAGACTTTTAAAGGCCAAACAAGTGGCGAAAAACTGCTGGAAACAAATTTCACTGTAGATTCATCAGACCATCAACTTTGGATCAAATGAGGTTAGAACAGTTCTTTTTAAACAGTGCAGAGCTAGAAATAGTAAAGATTGAAGGAGACTTGGAAGAAGGCAGGCTGCAGGCACAACATTAAAATGAACATGTGCAGAGAATAATCAAAAAAGTTAGTGGAATACTGCCCTATCTATCTAGAAAAAGAATACGAGGGTGTTAGAAATTGTTTCATCTATACAAAACCCTAGTTAGACCACACTTGAAGAACTGAGCTGTTCTGGGCACCACACCCTTTGAAGTATAATCTTGGTTTATTAGAATGATGCTGGGATTGCAAGTTTTAAGTTACAAGGAGAGAAGAAACAACTGTGGTTGTATTCCCTGGCACCTACAAGGCTAAAGAATGAGTTTGAGGGGAACTGACAGGGTAGTTTGGGAGAAATTACTTGCTGTTAATTAAAATGAAGAGGATAAAAAAAGTGACAAATCAGAAGTTAAAGTTGGTAGAGGTAAGCAAGAGTGGTAGAAGTTTAGAAATTTTTCTGCAGCTGCAGTTGATGTTAGATAAATTGCTAATTTTAAAATTATTACCTTAAGTTATTAAAAATTAAGGGAGATGGGACAAGGGAAACTTTAGAGATCAGCCATGTTCTAATTACAGAGAAATGAAGGCTCAACACTGATAATAAATAAGCTGAGCAGCTTGTTTTTTGCATTTTATAATTTCAGTAATAGTGCAGTTGAATGTTTAGTGAGATGGTTAGATTCTGTCATTTCCTGGTACTTGTGTGGTGCATATTGACCATCACCAACAAGTTAGAATCTAAACTTCTCCCCATGCCATTCAATGGCATTACCATTACTGAATTCCACAAGGTCAAAGTTCCGGAGATCTCCGAAAGAAATGCAGATGCTGTAGCTCAAGAACCAAAACAGAAGTTGCTGGAAAAGCTCAGCAGGTCTGACAGCATCTGTGAAGAAAAGAAAATCAGTTAACGTTTTGGGTCCGGTGACCCTTTTGACAGTTCCTTCCAAACCTACAACCTGTCTTGTTTAGAAGTACAAGGCAGCAGGAGCAGCAGCACCTCCAAGCCACCTGTAAGTTGCCATTTCCATCACCTCCAACAGGATGCTGCAATCAGACACCTGCTCTTTCCCTCCCTTGTCAGCATTCTGCAGGAACTGTTCCCTTCGTGACACTCCAGTACATTCTTTCGCTATTCCCAACATCTCCTCACACTTCCACAGCATTTTCCCATGTAACTGCAGAAGGTGTAATACCTGCATGTTTACCTCATTCCTCCTCACCATCTGAGGCCCCAGACATACCTTTCAGGCGACGCGGCCACTTACTTCATTCAGTCTAGTCTACTGTGTCATCTCATTCCTCTTTAAACAAGTTGCAGACAACTCCGACCAGAATGTTATGAATGAATTTGCCCAGGTGTCCCACAATACCATAGGAATCAAATCAATACGAGCACAAGCCGGTACCAAAGCAAAACATTCTCACTTTATTAGGAACAAAATTACAATAATCTTTAATCCTAATCATACTGTCCCTAAACCTACTTAGCCCCTTAAGATTACTATACTTCCCGAGTGTCACGTAGAATGATGCAGTTGCTCTGGCTCTGGGTCTGCGAAGCTGCTTTCTTCCCCTCCCCCTCTTTGGATGGTCAGCTGGTTGCTGCCTCTTGCCATGCTGGTCTCCTCAGAAGGCCTCAGACGATTCCAAGAGCAGTTCCAAAACTTGGAAAAGAGGGATCTGCAGTGAACTCTGTTTTCATACCTTTTGAATTTCTGGAACTTCCTTTAGTCCTGGACAATCGGGGAGATAGTTTGAAACATGAGTTAATTGTTTAGATGACATGCCATTATCAGTTTCTTTGTATAGCAGGACCCGGTGCCTTTCTGTTTGGGGCTGTGTTTTGTTTAGCGGATAAGTTGTTGTGGGTGCCTGTGCAGAGATGACTGTTGCCTTTACATTATGCTGGTTGGCGTTCACACTGTCTGGTGCGTGGGTTTTGTGAAGCATCCCTTGCTGTTCAGCCAAGTTGGCAATCTGTGTTTTAGCAGCCAGGAGGTTACAATAACTATTTGCTGTTCTTGAGGTGGTCTCCTCTTCCCCTCTACACCGGGGAGATAAAATACAGGCTGCATGACCACTCTGCAGAATACCTACATTCTGTTTGTAAAAGTGACCAAGTTTCCAATTTCTTGTCACTTCAACATGCCACTGTTTTCCATGCCAACATTTGCCTTGGTCTCGCTGCATTATTCTGCTTTCTCTCCACGGATGCTGCAAGACCTGAGTTTCTCCAGCAATTTCTGTTTCAGGTCTCCAGCGTCTGCTGTTCTTTGTTTCATTGTAACAACACCTTCAATTTCCCTTCCAAGCCACGGGCCATCCTGACTTGGTACTTGTATCACTGTTCCTTCAATTTAATTCAGTCAGAATCCTGCCACACTCTACCTAACAGCACTACTGGTGTCACTTCATCCCGTAGAGTGCAGCACTAGAAGACACCTCATCTCCACCCCCTTGAGTCAAGATGGGCAATAATTTACTTAAATGACCTGGATGTGACTGTATAAGGTATGATTAGTAAGTTTGTGGTTGATACAAAACTAGGAAGTATTGTTGATGGTGAGGAATGTTATCAAAAATTAGAGGGATCTTGATCAGGTCGGGAAGTGGGCTAAGGATTGGCAAATGTAATTCAATACAGGATAAGTGTGATGTGTTGCACTTTGGAAAGTCAAACCAAGGTAGGACTTACACAGTAGATGATAAAGTCCTGATGAGTTTACGGAACAGCAGGACCAGGAGTACAAGTACATAGTTTGTTGAAAGTGGCGTCACAGGTAGACAGGGTGGTGAAGAAGGCAATTAGCATGCTGGCCTTCATCGGTCGAGACACTGAGTATAGGAATTGGGATGTTATGTTACAGTTGTATAAGTTGTTGGTGAGTCTGCACTTGGAGTATTGTGTACTGCTTTGGTCACACAGTTGTTAAACTAGAAAGCACGCAAAGAGGATTTACAAGGATGTTGCCAGGACTAGTCGGCCTGAAGTATAGGGAGAGGTTGGCCAGGATAGGACTTCATTTATTGGAATGTAGGGGAATGAAGGTTGATCCTGTCGAGGTGTATAAAATCATGAGGGGCATAGATAGGATGAATGCATATAGTCTTTCCCAGGAATGGGGAATTTGAAAACTAGAGGGCATATGTAGAGGGGGAAGATTTAAGGAGGACCTGAGGGGTAACTTCTGCGCACAATGGTGCGTATATGAAATGAGCTGCCAGAGAAAGAGATTGAGGCAGGTACAGTAGTAATATCTTAAAAAAAAATTTGGATAGTTACATGGATGGGATGGGTTTAGAGGGGTATGGACCAAATGTGGGCAATTGGAACTAGCGGAGTGGATACTGTGGTCAGCATGAACCAGTTTGGGCTAAAGGGCCTGTTTCCAGGCTGTATTACTGTGACTCTAAATTCTACCACATCTCGAGGCAAAATTTTAAAAACAGGTGTTTGAGTGTAGGGTGAAAGTCGACCAGGAGCTCCCCTGTGATGGGTTCGACCGTCCTATGATCGAGTAGCTTGATGTTATCCAGACTTTCACGTTGAAAATTGATTATTTTGGAAAATTGTCAATTGTGATTGTTGGCTGTAGGATGCAACCAAGGAATGAATACCTTCAAGATAAGGTGGAGAGGGAGAGGAGATTTGAATGGACCAAATGGTCTTTTAATCAAAAATCTTGTTTCTTGCTCCAGGCTTAATTCTGTCAGAAACCTGATGTCCAGCCTTTCGTATCGGGTTGAGATGGAACGGCTAATTAATTCTGTAAGTAACAAACCACATCAGAATTAATTGTTTCAAATGCATATGAGTAAGAAAAATGGGCAACATTTACTACATGGATCCTTAGACTAGCTGAGGATGCAGATTTGAGATCTATTGTCTTAGTAGACTACCTAACCAGTGCTCAACACGCGACTAGAATGTTGAACCACAAGCAAAGTACTAGTCAAGAGGAGGTTGACATTAAACTGGTTAGACCCCATCACCAGTCGTGCTCTGATTGCTGAGATACAAAGGAAATAATCAAACTCTGGATGTAGTGCAGAGAAGGGCCATAAGGCTTATCCCAGAGTTGGGGCTCTGGATAACGAGGAAAGACTGGAGAGACGCAAGCATTTCAGCCCGGGAAGGAAATATCCGAGAGCCTAACCTTAATTTTTGGCGGGAGGAACGTATGTTTCTTTAACTTTTGTTTGATAACCAGCATCTGTTCATAGAAACTTTTTTATTTCCCCTTCCTCTTTAAGTTTTTGCTACAATTTGATTAGAGCATCTCTTTTAAAAATCTAAAATGTTTGTGGCTTGCTTCAAAAGGAGTTGGGATCAACAAACCGTGTAACGGACAATGCGCCTCATGGTAATCTGGTGCCAGGACGCAATCCGGGGTCCTACCGACTTCGTTCACTGGATACTTTTCGAGGGTAACTTTTTGATTTTGGTTTCCTTCAAAGCTCTTGCTGTTATTGAACGCCAGTGTATGCCTGCCAACTCCTCTAGCTGTTAGGTTTGAGCAATTCTTTTATTGAAACAAAGACATTAAAGACAACTCATTTTCTCTGCCTAATTGATTTTGTAACAGGGTGTCCCCACCAGAGGCTCATTAATCTTGATGTGCAGCATCTGGGTTATTTCTGAATGCACTGCTGTTGTGGCCTCTAGTCTTGAAATCCCCCATCCTAGGGCAATGACAACTACCATTCTATCTATCTAGAGAGAACACCGTGGAGCTGGAGGAACACAGCAGGCCAGGCAGCATCAGGAGTAGGAAAGTTGACATTTTGGGTTGGGACCCCTCCTCAAGGAAAAAAAAAAATTAACTCTATCTATACCTCGTTATTTTATAAACTTCTATCAGGTCACCTCTCAACCTCCTACGCTTCAATGAAAAAAGTTGCAGCTTAACCAGCCTTTCTTCATAACTCACTTTTCATACCTGGCAACATTCTGCTAAATCTCTTCTGAATCCTCCAGCTTGATCGTATCCTTCGTAGGATGAGGTGGCCAGGACTGGACATAGTATTCCAGAAGAGGCCTCACCAACATCCTGTTCAGCTTCAACATGACTTCCCAACTCCCACACTCAGGACTGAGCAAAGAAGGCAAGTGTGCCAAAAGCCTTTTCAACTACGTAGTCAGTATGTGACGCAAAATTCAAAGAATTATGAGCCTACGTCCTGAGGTCGTCCTATTCTACAACACTACCCAAGGCCCTACCATGACTTGTATATGCCCTACCCTTTCTTGTATCAAAATGCAATACCTCGCATTTATCCAGATTGAACTCCATCTGCCATTTTTCAGCCCATTGACCCATTTGATCAAGATCCCTTTGATCTCAGAAAACCTTCTTCACCGTGTACTGTGCCACCACTTCTGGTGTTGTCTGCAGACTTGCTAACCATGCCTACTATATTCTCATCCAAAACATTTATATCAGTGACAAACAAAAGAGGATCCAGGACCCAGAACCCATCCCTATTGAACACCTCTGGTCACAAACCTCTAGTCCGAAAAGCACCCCTCCACCATTCTGTCTCCTGCCATTAAACCAATTACGTATCCAGTTTGCAATCTCACCCTGTATCCCACGTGACGTAACTTTACTAATTAGCGGAATCTTGTCAAAGGCTTTACTAAAATCCAAATAAACACGTCTACTGCTCTGCCTTCAATCTTTTTGATAACTTCCTCAAAAAAAAAACTCAATCAAGTTTGTGAGACAGAATTTTCCTCACACAAAACCATGCTGATTATCCCTAATCAATTTTTGCCCCTCTAAATGTCCATATGTCTTATCTTTTTAATTATCACCTCCAACAATTTACCCACAACTGAAGGCAGACTCTCAGGTTTATAATTCCATAGTTTCTCCTTGCAACCTTCCTTAAACAAGGGTACAACATTAGCCACCCTCCAGTCATCAGGCACCTCACCTGTAGTTACAGAAGATGCAAATGTTTCTGCAAGGGGTCTCGTAATTTCCTCCCTTCCCACAACATCTGGGATACACTAGAGCGCGTCCTGGAGATTTGTCCTCCTTTATAGTCTCTGAGAACTCCCGAACTTCCTCTTCTGTAACGTGAACTGTTTCTAAAACATTAGTTTATTTTTCTGCATTCTCTGGGCTGTATTCCTTGCTCCACAGTTTAAAAACTGATGCGAAATATTCACTTAGTATCTCTCCCACCTCCTGGTGTTCAACACAATGACAACATCATTGATCTTCAAGAGGCCCATGCTCTCTTCAGTTACCGTCTTGCTCTTAATGTATCTGTAGAATCTCTTTGGATAATCCTTAACTTTACCTATCAATGCTATCTCATATCCCCTCTTTGCCTTCCTGATTTCTCTGTCAAGAATGCACCTGCACTCTCTATATTGATTAAGGTATTCAATTGAACCAAGTTGTCTTTATCTAAAATAAGATTCTCTTATTCTTGACTAGAACCTTAATATCTTTATTCATCCTTAATCTTTACCAGCCTTACCCTTCTCCCTAACAGGAGCAAAATACCTCTGCTCTCGTCATCACACTCTTAAAGACCACCCACATGTTACATGTCTTTTTACTGGCAAACTGTCAACTCCAATCAACTTTTAAAATTTACCTTACTCCAATTTTAAAATCTTTCACTTTTATGGAAGGCTTATCCATTTCCATAACCATTTTGAAACTAATAGAATTGTGATCGCTAGACCCCAAAGTGTTTCCCCACTTTTACTTTAGTCACTTGCCCTGCCTGATGGCCCAAAAGAAGGTCTAAGTTTGGTCCTCCTCTAGTAGGAGCATCCACATATTGATAAAGAAAATTTTCTTGAACACATTTGATAAATTCTTCACTATCCAAACCTTTAACATTATGGTATCCCCAGTCAATGTTTGGAAAATGAAAATTCCCCCATTATTATAACCTTATTATGCTTAATTATGTCTGAGATATCCCTACACATTTGTTTCTCAATTTCCCTCTTACTATTTGGGGGGCCTATAGTAGAATACCATCAAAGTGATCTATCCTTTATTATTTGTAATTTCTACCCATATATTTTTCACTGGATGATTTTTCAGAAATTTCTTCACTAGTAACAGAAATAATTTATTCCTTAAACAAAAACACCATGACCCTCTCCTTTCTTGTCTCCTTTTCTATCCTTCCTGTAGTATCTGAAACTTGGAACATTGAATGGCAATCTTGTCCATCTTTCAACTAAGTTTCTGTAATAGCTATGATGTCCCACATATTCTTAAACATCCTTAAGCAGGGGGAGGCAATGGCCTAGTGGTATTAGGACTGTTAATCCAGAGACCCAGATAACATTCTGGAGACCCCGGTTCAAATCCCGCCATGGCAGATGGTGGAATTTGAATTCAATAAAAATATCTGGAATTAAGAGTCTAATGACTGTGAATCCATTATCGATTGTCAGAAAAACCCATCTGGTTCATTAATGTCCTTTTAGGGAAGGAAACTGCCATCCTTACCCGGTCTGGCTTACATGTGAGTCCAGACCCACAGCAACATAGTTGACTCTTAACTATTAGGGATGAGCAATAAATGCTGCCTCACCCTCATCCTGTGAATGAATTAAAAAAAAAAACCCTGAGTTCATCGACCTTACCTGCAAGACCCCTTGCATTGAAATAAATGCAGTTTAGTTCTTTAGGATTGCTACATACTCTGACTCTCTTGTCTGTCTTTTTTAATTCACTTGTTCTCCTCGTATTCACACCTTCCCCATCACTCCTTCTGTTTACACTGCTATTTGGAGCAGGGGAGTGGAGAAATTCTATCAGTATAAAGTTGTAGTACCAGCAGCTCACGTGGAGAATTGCTGACAAAATTGACATCTTCCCTACTGGTTTGATGCCTAGCATATGGAATCACGTTACTACTGTTCAACAATGAGCAATCAAGACTACTGCAGACTCTGCAATAGAAATAGGCCAATCAGCCATTCAGTTGGATTGCAGCTGATCTGTATCTCCATTGTATAGCCTTAGTAACCTTAAGACCTAATATAAACATCTGATATTATCAAATGAGCTAGTCTCTCTAACCTTTTGAGTGAAAGATCCTGATTTCCACTGCCCTGTTGGGTGAAGGACAGTCATCACTCTTGAACAATCCAGCACTAATTTTAAGATTACATACTCATGTTCTGGGCTCCACCCAGACGCTGAATTGCTACTTTGCTGCGAAGCAGTCTAATTTTGGTCCAACGCTGTAATATCCCAGGTGTCTCACAATGGGAACAGTGTTCTTTTGAGGGGGAAAAATAACTTGCATGTGACCTGGGAAAGGTCTTTAAAAATTCTTATGTGGACTGGACAGGATAAATGTGAAGAAAATTTTGCCAGTTCTGGGAGAATCTAAAACTGGTGGTCATAAATACAAGCGACTTATCAATAAATCCAATTAGGGAGATAAAAATCTTCACTTAGTGTGGTTAGGATGTGCAACTTTCTTCTGTAGGAAGTGATTAATGTGAATAACTTCAGTGCTTTTGAAAAGAAACCAGAAAAGTTTCTCTAAATTAGAGGGAATAGAAAGCTTTGCTGAAATCTGAAGTGAGGCAGATAGGATAACAGGATACTGCTGTGGATGGAAAACAGCAAATGTTAGTTGGTTCAAATAGCCTGTTTTCGTGCTGTACGTCTGTGTAGCTCTCCATAGTCTGGATTACAAGTGAGTCTGCTTGAAGGGAGATGTAATAGTTGGAATTTAACTGGATTTCTGTGTAATCTTTTAGGCTGGCTTTGGTGATCATGATCTTTGTTAACTATGGAGGTGGGAGATACTGGTTCTTCAAACATGAAAGCTGGAATGGTAGGTCAGATTTTTTTTTTGTGTATCTGTGTTTACAGTTACCAAATACTAATCTGGTCCCTGTTGCTGTTACCATTTGTTATACTGTGAATGAAGTGCCCTTTGCAGTAAGGGTTCAGAGGGCCTCCTTCTTAAATGTTCTTGTTTGTTCAATTCATTGTGTAAGTGCTGATTTACTCCTGTCCATTCACTAATTTTAAATACTTTCATTTGGACACAGCACAGGAAAATGTACAATAAAAACAAAATACTGGTGGGTGTTGGAAATCTGAAATAAAAATAATGCTAGAGAAACTTGGCAGGTCTGCCAACGTCTGTAAAGAGAGAAACCACGAACATCTCCAGTTCTGGTATGACTCTCCAAAACAGGAAAATGTATATGTGTTTTAGTTTAATTTTTAAAAAGCTTTCCTCTCATGCAATTTGTGCAAATTCTGTCTCGATCTATAATGCTTTTGTTTTCTGATTTCTAATTTTGTAGGATTAACAGTAGCAGATTTGGTGTTTCCATGGTAAGCATCTTTTGTGATTTTTGTTTTTAAAATGGATTGTGCTAGAGAATAGATTTCCAGTCTTGGACTGACAATTACCCTGTAATTGCCAATAAGCTGTTAACCATTATTTAGTTGGTACCACTCTGTCTTGGGGCCAGAATGTTGTGGGTTCAAGTCCCACATCAGAAACTTGAGTTCAGATTCTAGCCTGACACTCTTTAGTACAGTACTAAGGAAATGCATTAATGTCAAAGATGCCATCTTTCAAGAATAGCCATTAAACAAGCTACCAGATGGGTATAAAGTTTGCACAATGTGAAGACCGTGGAGTTTTCCTCCATCTAGCCAACATTTATCTCTCAGCTAACATTGACCAAATAATCTATTTTTAACATGCTCGTATGAGTGCAAATTGGCAACCACATTTCCTAAATTACAACTTTACTACATTGGGTGTAAAATGCTTGGAGCTATCCTGAAGTTGTGGAAAATGCTGTATAAATGTTTGATGCAGCACATGTGACTAATAGAACATGAAGTGAAAGTCTACGAAATACCCTTTATATTGCATATAGTTTCCTGTGAATTTAGCAATTTTTATCATAGCAGTTTCAATTCTTCAGAAATACAAAAGCATTTTTAATTAAACAGCGCAGGAGTTTTTTTTAAATTATTCAATTTAAATAGATGACATGAATTAAGCAACTTGAAATTTAACAGGAAAATTGAAATGCATATTTTCAGAACATTCTTTACTTTAAGCAGTTTAGACTTTTATTTAAATTAAGGCAGTAGAAAAATACCTCCATTGCAGTTCTATTAAAAATGCATCACAATTATTATGGGGCAAAAGGAGGAATGGGCTGGGGCTAATTTGCCTGAGGCTGAGGCGTGACCCTAAAAAAAAAAAAAAGAAAAAAAAAATTGTAAATTCATGGGGGCCATGGATTGGGTGAATAGTCAAAACCTTTTCCCCAGGGTAGAGGAGTCCAAAACTAGAGGGCATAGGTTTAAGGTGAGAGGGCAGAGATTTACAAGGGAGCAACCTTTTCAGAGGGTGGTGCGTATATGGAATGGGCTGCCAGAGAAAGTGGTGGAGGTTTGGTACAGTTAAACATTTAAAAGGCATCTGGATGAGTGTATGAATAGGAAAGGTTTAGAGGGGTATGGGCCAAATGCTGACAAATGGGACTAAATCTATCTAGGATATCTGGTCAGGATGGGTAAGTTGGACCAACTGGTCTGTTTCTGTGCTGTATAACTCTGATTCCGACTATTTATACCTGCACAGTGTTTCTGAAAACTGTAAACTGTGGCTAAATTTAAAAGCAAGTTGACATGCTGGTTGTTGTTTTGAATGTGTCTAACCAAGGTTGTACTGGATGTTTCTGCTCTAGGTTTGTGTTTATCATGGGAACATCGATTGCCCTCTCCCTGAACTCAGCATTGCAGGCTAACCACTCCAGGTGGAGACTGTTGGGTAAAGTTGCTTGGAGAACTGCAGCCCTAATACTACTAGGGATCTTTATCATCAACCCAAACTATTGCAAGGGACCAAGTAAGTGCTTATTTGGGCACATGCTTGAATGTTTGACAATTTGCTTTCTTCAAGTAGTGATAATTGTTCGCAAGATAACCGTCTCTTAACTCCATTTTACTATGTCTCCAGTGAAAACCTGTCTTGCATACATGAAGTGGGATAGTATGTGCACCTTTTTTAAAGACATTTATATTTCTGTCCAGGATTGAGAAACAAAGGTCATTTTACAGATGTGTATATATATTCCTGCGACATGGATGAGGCAAGCATAATCAATTTATTGGCCACAGGGCATTAAAAGTCAACCACATAGTGGGACAGGTGTCACATGCTTTATAGACAAGACCGGGAAAAGAGATGTCAGTTTCCTTACTGGATGGACATTAATGAATCTAATATATTTTATTACAGCTAAATTAGCATTGTGATTTTCTGGCGTGACAAGTGACTGTATTTGTTGAATTTAACATGGCAGATTTGAATTCCCAATCTGTTGGGATATTAGTCCAGCACTAGGTTTCTTGCATCCTTTTGAAAGATACATGGCTGGAAGTAGATAGCTAGTGAAGCAACAAATGCGTACATAATGAATTTGCTCCTGATGCTTAGAAAATAAAAGAATTTATTCTGATGGATTTAGTTTTCTGAATCTGCTAAATACGAGGAAGTACTAAAATGATCTCGATACAAAGTGGCTGTGAAAGAATTATTCTGAATTCCATTTTGCATCTCTTGATACATAATACTGTAGGTTGGAATACTTCAAAGTCAAGTTTTTTTTTTAATGTGCTGATGATGGTTTCTGCCTCTGCCACCCTTTCAGGCCATGAATTTCAGATACCATCACCCATCTCTGGATGCAAATTCTTTCCTCCAATTCTGCTCCAATTATTTAAAACCGATTCACCCTGGTTAAAGACATCTCTCTAAGGGAAATGAGTCCATCTAATTTAATGCCCTTCGATTGCATCTCTCACTGCATGTAAAGCTACCTCTGCGAAAGAAACCAAAAACAGGTTATGCAATTTTTCATTATATCTAAAGTTTTCCAGTCCTGATAACATTCTCCTGATTCTCTTCTGTATCCTTGTGTTCATGTCTTTTCTGTAATGCAGTGACTAGAGCAGGATGCACTATTGTAGCTATGGCATAACTAGTGTCTTACACTGTTCTAATCTAACACACGCTCCTTACTGTTAGCTTGATCAAGCTGAAGATATAAGTATCCCTATTAACGTTAACTGGTTGTCCTGCCACTGCTGAAATCTGTGGATGTGCACTCAAAGATTCCCGTGTACGTCTACACTTGAGTCCTCTAACTTATTGTGCATTCAGTCCCTTTTGTTTGCTTTTCTCAAATGAATTGCCTTCCATTTCTCTAATTTGAATTCCATTTGCCACTTTTCTGTACACCTGTCTAGTTAATTCATATCTTCCTGCAATCCATAGCCACTTTTGTCAACCAGCTGCGTGGTCAATTTTCATATCTACAAACTTCATAATTGTGTTTTTTAATATTGCAAGTATGCAGGTGGGATACCAGGGAGCTGTTTTGAATGAGAGAATTTTTCCTAAAGTTTTGTGCAAAATATCAAATGTAATTATGAGCTCTCAATATGCACATCTCACTTGAACATGTGCTAGCGAATCTATCATAAAGACTCCAAACTTGTTGACAAGCTGTTAATTAAATGCTTTGAAGATGTCTTAATCTTCATCGTGGAGAAAAATGAGAGGGGCTTTTGAGGTGTCTAACGTACTAAGTTTGGCAATGGCCTAGTGGTATTATTGCTGGACTGTTTATCCAGAGACCCAGAAAGTTCTGAAGACCTGGGTTTGAATCCTGCCATGGCAGATGGTGGAACTTGAATTCAGTAAAATATCCGGAATAAAAAATCTAATGAACACCATGAACCCATTGTCGATTTGTCGGAAAAACCCACCTGGTTCACTCATGTCCTTTAGCGAAGGAAATCTCTCATCCTTACCTGGCCTGGCCTACGTGTAACTCCAGACCCACAACAATGGAACTCTCAACTGCCCTCTGAGCAATTAGGGATGGGCAGTAAATGCTGCCTGGGTCAGTGATGTCCTCATCCCATAAATGAATAAGGGAAAAAAAGATTAAGACTAAGTGGAATGGAATAAGTGAGCCCCAAGACACTTCACCTTTGAAGGTGAGCTAAGGATGAGGAGAGCTGGGCAAACTAAGAAAAGGCAGATTTGATAAGCCCCTGAGCCCATGGGTCTCATTCCAATGTTATGCCTGCTACCGGACATGTTTACAAAGTTGGCATGAGCTCTGTTTCTCGGACTCTACGGCAGGCTAATATGGACTCCTAAAAGGAACCAGTTAGAGAAACCCTGCAGGCAGGTGACATTTTTAAGATTTCACATGAAGCCAGATGAAACAGGTTTGTTCTTAATTCTGTAATAAAATTACAGGCACTGACAGCCAGCATTTACCTGATCTTGTATTTGGGACGTTGAAGCCAATTGATGGAATTATTTCTGGAATATACAGACTTGATGAGCTGATGAGCCATTTTTGATTCTGTGCTTTCATTACATAGTTTTCTGGGATACCCTGCGGATCCCTGGTGTACTTCAGAGGCTGGGTCTTACCTATGGTGTGGTTGCTGTCATGGAACTGCTGTGTGGAAAATGTTGGCCTGAAATTCTCTTTCTGGTAAATAAACTTTGAATTTCTCTGCACCCTCTATTCACACGTGAGTAATTTGAATATTTTTGCTGTTATTATTTGGACTGAGTATTGGAGGAATTGGGACTACCTATTGACCAGTCAGCAAAGCGGTTTGGCTTTCAGAAATTAAGATCACCTTCTGATACTTTTGTTGGCCAATTGTGATATTAGTAATGCTGTGTCTTAAAATGGAGCACAGATTGAGCTGTGTGGACATACTGGACTCACTCTTCAGTTGCACGTTGTCTTTCTGCTCATTTTGCAGAGGAGCGCGCTACCGGAGCAGTAGTGTAGTGGTTGCTGGATTCATAATCAAGAGGCCTGAGTTTCATTCCAAAGAATGTAAATTCAAATCCCACTGAGCATTTGAAATCTGTTTTACTAAGAAAAACCCAAGAGTTGATGTCAGTAAAAGTGACCATGACTTCATAATGTTGTCATTAAAAATTTGACTGGTTCACTAGTGGCCACGTTTCAGGGTGATAACCTGCTATCTTTAGCCAGTCTGGAACAGGTCCAATCCCAGCTTCTTGCCATTTGACTCTTAACTGGCCTCTGGCATAAAGTTTTTTTTTCAACCAGTGGTTCAAGATAATGGTCCACCACCTTCTCTGGGTTACGAAGGATAGAGAATAAATGCATGCCTTGCTAGTGATGCACACATCTCTAGAATTCATTTCCTAAAAAAGTTGACTTATAAATTTTACAGTGCCTCGTTTTCCATCAGATCTGTGTGAATGTGGCATAATAAATAGCTTTGGGATAATAACCTATGCAAGTTCTCAATTAACGGTTAGTTTGGCTCCTTCATGGTGTAAACTTGAAAGATCCTTGGTAACTTAAATGGGTTATAATTCTTGTCGCTTGTTTATTTTTAAAACTTCTGCTATTGAGATATGATTTCCAACTGCAAATATCTGTGCAGAAAAAAGAAATGGGAAAGATAAGTAATTTGGAATAGTTTACAGGCCTCCATCAGTAGTCTAAATGTGTACAGTATACAGGATGTAATAAATGAGACCAGGTAAGAAAGGGTACTGCAGTAACCATGAATGACTTTGTTGTTATTGATTGGTAAAGGTTGCCTGGAAAATGAGCTAGTGTATTTGGGACAGTTTCTTAGAGTAGTATGTTCTAAAGGCCACCAGGAACAAGCTATTCGTGATAACAAGGTGTGGGGCTGGATGAACACAGCAGGCCGAGCAGGAAAGCTCGACGTTTCGGGCCTATTTTATCTCTGATACAAGCTATTCTTGACCTGGCAATCTGCAATGAGACAGAATTAATTTATAACCTCGCAATAAAGGGTGACAGTGATTATAATATGTCAGAACTTCACTTTCAGTTTGAAGGTGAGAAGTGAGTCAAAAGCTAATATTCTAAACGGAAGTGCAATTTGAAAGCAGAATTGGTAAAGTGAACTGGGAACTGTATTACAAGGGAGAACAGTAGAGATGTTTAACTCAGCAAAAATTGATTTCGTTGAGAAAGGACCTTTTGAGAAGGATTAAGTAAAGAAGTCAAGGATAATACAAAATGAATGAAACATAACAATTCTGTGTAAATTAATTTAGGTCCAAATTGGAAAGATTTTTCAGTGAAGAAAGACTTAGACTGACAAGTAGAAATAGAAAAACAGAATTTATACAAGTATTTAAAAAGGAATGGGGTAGTAATAATAGAAATAGTGGATGTGCCAAACACGTATTTTGTAGCTGTCTCTCCTAGAAGATTTGGAAGCCTTCCTAAATAAATAAATATATTTGAAAATCTGCATGTGAAAGGGAGGGAGGAACTTGAAAATAAACATGACCATGGAAAAAGTACTGGGAAAACTGTTGGACCTGAAGGCTGACAAGTTGGATTATATGTTGGAGAAACCCAGTAGGTCTGGCAGCATCTGTTGAGAGAAAGCAGAGTTAAAGTTTTGTGTCCAGTGACCGTTCTTCAGTTCTGAGTTTCTCCAGCAATTTCTGTTTTTGCTTTAGATTGCCAGCATTTGTAGCTCTTTGTTTTATTTACTGTAGATGTGGTAGTTTGGCCATTTGCTTAGAGTTGAAAAGCTACAGAACCCTCTTCTAGATTGGTGACCGGCAGGAATACTGGCTGACTTAGGTGTTGTTGGGTGATGAATGTCTGAGTGGTTGCAGGCAAGCTACAGTGGATAAGGCGATGACATGACAGGTGGGCGTGGCATACCATGATGCAGCAGAACTCATGACCGGAATAGCTACAGGCAACAGTCAATCTGGCATACTTGGATTTCCAAAAGTTATTTGAGAAGATGCTACAGCAAAAGTTGCTACGTAAAATAGTGGATGGATGTATGTTGTGGGTCCAAATCTGAAATTTAGCAGGAAAAATGGAAAAGCCATATACTATTTAAATCGAGAGTGATTGCAGTATTAATAGTACGGAGGGATTTGGATGTCCTGGTTAATGAATCACCAAAGGTTTATATGAAGGTACAGCAAGTGATTCAGAAACCAGATGGCATGTTGACATTTATTGCAAGAGAAATGGAATTAGGTAAATGTTACTGCAGCCTTGGTGAGACCATATCCCGAGTCAGTGTAGAGCTTGATATCATTACAGTATTTAAAAAAAAAAAAACTGCACTGGAAGCAGTTCACAGAAGATTCACTCAACTCATTTCTAGACTGAAGGACTTATCCAATCAAGGAAGGTTGAGCCAATTAGGCTATTATCTAATTGATTTTAGAATAATGAAAAGTGGTCTCAATGAAACGTGTGATTTTGAGGGGCCTTGATGGAGTAGACGGAGTCTCTTGTGAGAGTGCCTAGAACTAGCAAATTCTGTTTAAAAATAATGGCTTTCCCTTTTAAGATGGAGATTAGGTTTCTTTTCTGTGGGTCCTTAATCTGTGGGATTTTCTTCCCCAGAAAGCATTGAAGGCTGGGTCACTGAATTTATTTGTGGCTGAATTAGATACTCTTTTGATTGACAAGGGAGTTGAGGGTTATGGGGGCAGACAAAAACAGAATTGAGACCACAGCCAGATCAGTCATTTTTTTTGCTAAATATCCTTGCATTATATTGACATTCACTCATGTTTTGTAGGATAGCTGGTGGTCTCCAGTCAGAGATGTTCTGATCTACTGGCCCCAATGGATCATGATTCTAGTATTGGAGTGCATTTGGCTTTGCCTGACTTTCCTTTTGCCTGTACCTAATTGCCCACGGTAAGTCTCCATTTTCCTGTGATACTAAGGGGAGAACAAAAGACTTACTTTCCAGGGAGGTAAATATAGTGTCCAGCAAGAAGAGAAGAAAGGAGGGTCACATTCAATTAGTTTCCAAACAGGGGTCTTGGGGCTTGAAATGGTTACCCAAAATTATGTCAACACTGATAGCGTCCCTGCGATTATACCACAATTAATGCAAGCTCGCAATAGGTAGGATGGGTGGAGGTGCCCCTGAGCAACTGTGTTCAGTAGCTCCACCACTGTTCAGTCTGTCCTCAAACAATATGAAGAGTATTTTGAGGCATTTTTTAATATTTTAAGGTTTTATAAATGCTTTTCATTTAAATTTGCATTCATTAAATCTTTTATTCTTGACACTTGCCAGGAATGATTTTCTCACCATTGATGGTTTGTGTGGTTTTGGCTACTCCTAATCATGATCATTTGCAAGCTTCACAGACTACAATGACTCTTTAATGTATTCATTTTCAGAATGTTAATATTGCTGGCATTTATTGCCTATTTTTTGTTTCTCGCCTATCCTTTTTCAAACACTGAGTTCATCCTGTCTGAGAGACCCACGTTCTCTTGACCCTATATTCAACAATGTACTGACCAGATTAGGTTTGTTAGGTTCCATGTTAGTTTACGTTGTTGCCAATTCTCCATTTTTGGACTCTCTCCCTCTCCTCAGTTCAACCCCTCAAAAAGCTAACCCATGACCCCTTCATTCTTGCAAATGATCAGCCCATTTCTAGTCTCCTTTTTCCTCTGAAAAATCCTCGTGATATCACCTCCCAAATTTGTATCCGTCTTTCCCATAATTCCCACATTTGAATTCCTCCGGTGTCAGTTTTCCACCAATTCTACTAAAACAAAATAGTTATTCTCAGTCACAAATGGGATCCTGTGTGATTGTGACAAAGGGAAATTATCTTTCCTTGTCATTCCTGATCTGTTTGTAGCATTTGATGCAATTGATCACACTATCCCACCTCCAAGACATTCTAAAGTTATTCAGTCAGATGGCACTGGTTTCATTCTTATTGATTTGTGACCTCTTTCCCACTCTTGTACACTTACCTCTGACCTCCTGATGATCTGTCCTTGAACTCCTCCTATTTCTCATCTGCATGCAGTCCCTTGATCGTATATGAAAATATAATATCAGTTTCTACATTTTCCCTTAACTGCTTTGTCTCATTACCAGGTCTTGTGACCCCTCCATAGTATCTGAATTTCACACTACTGCTGGCGCCCAAATAAATGTTAAGAAGGAAACCGTGGTCTTTGGGTCCACCACAAGCTCACTCCCTTTGCCAGCTACTCTCTACCTCTCCTTAATAACTGCCTGAGGCCGAACCACTTCATTTGTAACTCTCAGACCTCAAGATGAGCATTTTATCAGCAATTTCTGCTGTAGTTTCACCCGTCTCCACTTCTGCCTCAACTCTTCTTTTGCTGAGTACCTGATTAATTTACCTCCAGAATTTGTTCTAATGCACCTCCTGACTGACCCTCCATCTTTGACTTTTTGTGAACTTGAGGTAATTCAGAATTGTCCCTGGATCTTGACTCTCTTCCATGGTAATGAGAATCATTTGGGACTTGAAACAGCATTTCTACCTGAATACATTTTCTTTAAGACCCCAACACACACAGTTTGAAGTAGATAGATCATTGGATTTAAGGATTGGATTTAATAGACCATATCTATTTATAGCTCAATACTCCCACCACCTTTGGAGACTGTCTAACTGCTTTAGCAGAAGCTGCTACCGTTGACTCCAAATATAAACACCTTGCACCCTCTTCCTAGTAAAACAGTCTGGGTCCCTATTAATCTGATTGCCTGATCCTTTTTTAAATTTAAAGACAGTCAGAAAATGTCATCTTCTCAACCTCCATTGTAAAAACCTTCATCTCCCCATGTCGAGTCTTGCTGTGTGACTGCTACACTTTTCTAGTTTGCAACAGTAAACTATGCTTTAAACATATTTCATTGACCGTAAAGTGCTGTATATTGCAACATTTTCTTATGGTGCCAAAGGAATGGGAGGTGTGTACTTTCAATACCAGAATTTCATTGGCCCCCATTCTTGCCCTGCCTGAGACAAGCAAACTCTGCTTGCACCCACATGTGAACCAGTGACCAATCTTGTTCTGTCTATTGTCAAGTCTGTGCTACTTATGTTGTTTTTTGTCCCTCATTAAAAGCTGTAAGTGATTGTATTGCTTTTCAGAGGTTATCTTGGTCCTGGAGGAATTGGAGACTTTGGACAATTTGTTAATTGTACTGGAGGAGCAGCAGGATACATTGATCGGTGGCTGTTTGGAGAGAAGCACATTTATCAGCACCCTTCTTGCAAAGTAAGCTGCTGAATTTTACTGGGCATCCTAGAAATAGTTTTTTGTCATCTATTTCTGAATAACCACTATTCATTACAAATTGTGAAGATGATAATGGCATGGAGTTTTCTGTTTTCCTGGATTAAATAGGATGAAGATAAGATCCTACAATTTGGTGTTTTTTTTTTTATAATTACAGAACTCGCCATCAAACAGAATAGTTGGGTAAGCTAGGTGCAACAATCTTTAGTATTCCCAATCAACCATCAGCTCCCCTCTGGCTCACCCCACATTGTACCCTGTGTAACTTCGGCCTCAGGTCAAGTTACAGATTGTGTTTTTGTGATAAGGAAAGGATTCCTGTTGAATTCCCCTGATGCTGCTGTGCCATCCAGAGCAATGTGGTTGGGAGAAACATTCACAATTGAGGACCAGACTTGTATGTCTTTGATTTAATGTAGTGGACTGAGGATGTCCATATCTCTCTCGATTAAGTCTAGTGACTAATTTTGATAAATATCATCATAAGATGCAATGAGAGAAAAACAGTAAAGATAGCTAGCAGGTTCAGAACAAGACTTGTTGATAACGTTCTGAAGAGGGGAAGGGAAGCCACTGCTCTGTGTGGTGACCTGCACTGATCAGTCCTTTATAGCCAGTCCCGTAGTACAAGTAGTCACGCTGTCTTGGAATTGTATCACTGTTCTTTCACTGGGTCAGTTCCTTATCTAATGGCACTACGGGTCAGCCAACAGCAAGTGGACTACAGCAGATTAAGAAGGCAGCTCACTGTCACCTTATCAAAGAGAGCTAGGCACCGGCAATAAATACTGGCCAGCCAGCAACACCCAAATCCTATGAGTGAGTAGGAACGAAAATCAAATAAAATAGCACCACAGACTTGGCAGCTAATTTTATGAAATTTTAATTTTTAAGACATGAAATCAAGCTCTTAGAATGCCAAGGTGACTAAAAATGATCACCAACTGTTTCTAAAACCCAGAACAACTGTTTAATTCCTGTTGTAATGCAGAAGAGAGGATGTTACCACTCTCAACACCACTCTCCATTGTAAGTAGTGGTCGATCTTGCAAGAAGGAAGTACTCTGCAGACACTTCGGAGCAACCAGACAGAATAATCGGTTCATTGTCAATGCAGAAATCAAATAGTGTACAGAGGTTCTTACTGGAAAGAAGTGATCCTTTAAATGGCAGATGATTCCCTTGGGCAGGTACAGTACAGTACAGTTGTCCAAAACTGGTTATCTTGAATCCATGTACTTTTATAATACCCCATATGTCCAAATCTAGTTGTGCAAAATTTTGAAAAACAACTTCCCTGGACAATTCAGCTGGGGGCTACATGAGCATAGTGTGGTTCCAGATATCATCTATGTTTACCATTGTATCCTGACTCTAAGGTAGCCTTGACTCTGCCCATCTCCGGCTGAAGTGACTGCTACCGATCCACCTGATCTGAAATTCAGGAGCCAAAATTTGGCACAGCCTTGGTCTCAAAGTTTCTGGCTTTGAATGAACCGATTAACACTCAAGCGATTAAACATTAATGCATTGGATTTTAATCATGTCTTCCCACACCCACCTACAACCCTGCCATTCTCTACAATAGGTACGTAGTGCAATTCCAATACCCGAGGACCGTAGGCTTGAAATCCATTATAGTAGGCATATCACTTTTGACTGAACTGAGTGACAACATTTTGTGTCAGCTTCTTTGAATCTCCTTTCGAGTTTCTCATCTGCCCTCCCCTCTCTTGCAGCCACACCTTTCTTTTTAAATAAAATGATAAGACATAGTAGCTGAGTCAGACCATGAGTGATCTGATCCTCAACTCTACTTTCCTGCCTTTTGCTTATAAGCCTTGATTCCCTTACTAATTAAATGTTCAAGGCTGAGATGAGCAGTTCTAATAAACCAGCATCTACAGATTCTCTGCAGTAAGGAATTCCACAGATTCATGACTGAGAAGAAGTTCCTCTTCACTTGTGTCTTAAAAATATGACTCCTTAATCTGTCCAGCCCTAGACTCCCAGAAGATAAAGCAACATTTCTGTATCTACCCTGTCGAGTTCCATAAGACCTCGTATGTTTCAATGAGATCACCCCTCATTCTTCTAAATTCCAATGAGTACAGGCTCAAACTACTCTGCCTCCCCTCAAATATCCTGTTAAACACTGAATGTAATGCAATCGGCTAACTGTGCTCGGTCGAGATTTAGTGTTGATTATTTGGGCAAAAGGAGGAAACAGCAACACTTGTTGTAATAATCCATTTAACCCTCTTTATAGTAAACAGCCATTTACCTCCCAAACAAATTCGGTTAGTTTAAAAAGAGTTAGTGTAGAAAGGATGAGTTATACGAAAGACTGGAACACCTTCTGTTCTTCTCTGGAAATAAATCAACTGCACAAATCAAATATTAATTAGTATGGGTTAGGTAAACTCAGAATTATTTCAAATTTTTGAAGAAAATTAGAGGGAAGAGAGGTCCGAGGGGCAGATATTTGGAATGACCTGCCAAGTAGATTTAGAAGCAAGCACCTTGGGATTATTCAAAATACACAGTGAAAAAGATGTTGTGATAAAGCTTTCAAGGGGTTAAGACACCTTTTCTCATCTTTAGCTTCAGTTAGAATGTACGACACAAATAATGAGAGGAATCAATACAAATGTGGTTTTTGATCTCTATGCATGCAAATAACACACATCTCCTTGAGAATGACGACAAAGGATTGAGCTTCCACAGGAACATGGATGTCACAAAATAACAATTCATTTAAACACTATCAAAGTTTTTTTATAGCAAATTCACATTTAGAAATGCTTGCCATCCTTTGTTCCTGTTGGGTTTATTCTGGGTTGGAGTTTCATGAAGCCTGTTCTATCTGCTTTAAAATAATTTTGAGCTACAATAAATTGCATCTTTTTGTTTCTTAAGATACTTTATCACACTACGGTGCCATTTGATCCAGAGAACTTGCTGGGACTAATCAATTCAATTGTGATGGCATTTCTGGGATTACAGGTAAAAGCTGCTGAGTAACAGTGAGGGTTTTTGAATGGTACGTAACCATAATACATGTTGTCTTGATGTGAATGTACTGCATCCGCTTGTACAAATTCGTAGTGATATTTCTGTGCCGACTGTACTGTCTGAGGAAGTGAGATGAACGTTTGGGCTGTATTGTATCCTTTCGGGTTGAAGGTTGAGGAAAAAGAAGCTCTTCCCAGTTCATGCAATCTTGATGGATGAATTGATTTTTGTGATTGGGTGTTGCTAAGTAACTGGGAGAGTGGTCCTTAATGACAAATGACATACTAATCAAATGATTTTTTTTTTTTCCTTTCTTCCTTGTTATACTGATTTGTTAGATACCTGCATAGACTTAGCTTGCACTTAACTGGATTAAGAAATGCTGACTTATGTTGATATAAAGTGTTTTTGATTTTGGGCATCCATAAATATTTATCTGTCAGTTAAGTGTGGTCTGTATTGTTACGTACAAATGATGCAAATATGCGTGGAAGTAAATGGCTGAGTACAGAAGTCGAGAGATGTGTCCACCTGATTTAAATAGGCAATGTGTTCAGAACCTCGGTTACAACTTTGTATCAGGCAAGAATTAGCTTCATGTATCTTCTCCCCCTTACAGGCTGGGAAGATTTTCATTATTTACAAAGGTCAAAATAGACAGATTGTACTGCGATTTTTTACTTGGAGTACACTGCTGGTGAGTGAATTTTAAGTAGGTCAAGATCATCCTGGTGAAATATTCCTTGTTTGTCTAATCCATTGATTTGCTTGTTGACCCTAGGGTATTGTTTCAGCCATCCTGACAAAATGTTCGAAAGACCATGGTTTCATTCCAGTCAACAAGAATTTGTGGTGCGTATGTCCTCCATGAAGTGAGTCGGCAATTTAGTACAGCACTGCAGTCAACCAGAAATGTTAGATATTCCTCTAGTCCCATGAAATCTGGCCTGTATGTAAGTGTGTTGCAGAACTAATGTAGTTTATCACCGATAAATGGCTCTTTCATACTAATTATAACTATATCTCCAAGTTGTCTGCTTCTGCAATGAGATCCTTTTGCAGCATCACAGAGGAGCTCAGGGGTCTCTGCATTGAGGGCTACTTCTGTAGAGGTTTTTTGTAAAATGGGTCATTGTGTAAGTTTATTACAAGTTGTGACACAGTGCTATCCAATGTTCCCTTCACTGCCATTGATGTTGGAGTGTGAATGCCTGAATCGTTTAAGTAGAAGCTGGTTAAACAGCAAATTACAGTTGTAAATCCCAATTAAACAATTGTTTAAAAATCATCTGTAGGTCAACTATCATGGTAGGAGATGTGCAAGGAAAGTAGAACAGGAATTGAGTTCCTAACTCTGGCAGCAATGCTGGCTGAAGGCTCTTTCTATTTGGGAGAGTGTGGATTGTTATGTAACAGAACACCATGAGTAAAGCAGACAGTGATATAAAGCTGCAGAAGGAAGCGGTTTAGCAACAATCAGAATTTCAAAATTCTGTCTTGATCCTGTGGCAGGAGAAGACGACAACTGAGATTTTCAAAAGAAAAAGATGTGAGCAAAGGTTCTGAATAATGTGGAACTTTGTAATATGGAGCTCAGGCAGTCAGCAATGGGTTCAGGTGGGCGCTGGTACAGATGTAGTTGAGCATGTCAATATAAGTGACAATGAGTTTAGGATTGGACTGGAAGATGATGTTGGAAGTAGGTGGATGGTTGGATTGGGGGGGGATAAAGTCACTGAGGCTTTGATTTTGAAATTGAGGTACAGAGTGGTTTTTGTTAGTTCAGGGTCTAAATGGGGATGGAAACTAAGCTTGAGATATCCGGAAAGGGGTAAAGTGACAGTGGGACAGAGTTTTAGTAGGGTGAAAAAGAAGGCAAGCAAATTGTGCTGTGAATTTTCTTGCATGATTTAGTATTGGCTACAGTAACAAAGATGTGGAGTTTGTGATGCTAATGTGGTAAAGCTTATGGATAATGTTGCTGAGAGTTAAGCGCGCAAATTGTGGACACTGCATTATGCGACATTTCTAAAATTAATGTTTTGCATTTGGAATATGATTTGACTATCAATGTCATACAAGGCTGGAGGAGAACCAGTTGAGTTACAGCAATTCACTCCTCAATGCCAACCTCTTTTGAGGCCATAATGAAATAGTTTTTCAGCACTTATCACCATGTTTTGAGCCAAGTCGTGTTTTCACCTGATCTTCAAATCCATTTCCCTTTTGTTCTGTATTCTAGGATGATAGAAAGAACTAAAGAAATTGTGTTACTATTAGTTAAAATTTTTCATGGAGGTAAGCTGTTGGTTTACTTAAATGCTTTCTTCTAACCTTCCAATTTTACCTTCCATGGACAGGTCCATCTCTTATGTTACCACACTCAGTTGCTTCGCTTACATTCTCCTCTTGCTGATCTATTTTCTGGTAGATATAAAGAAACATTGGACTGGAGCTCCCTTTTTTTATCCAGGTATGGAAAATTCCAGAATCCCTTTTTCAGTTTTTCTTTCCCACTGTATTATTCACTTTTCTCCCTCCCATGCTGGAAAAGTATGTTCAATCAGGGGATGGTGTGATAAGCACAAATGTCAGTCCAATAGAGATGAGAAGAGAGTATTTTGTCTTGCTGTAGAGGCGGAACTCAGTTTGTCATGGCAATGACGTCTTCACATAGCATGCACTGGCACTCATGAGATTTTCTCTCCTGTGAGTTTTCACACTTTTCTTTTGCCATAGATACTGTTTTAGCGGAAATATGCAGGTTTCTCAATATTTGAGAGAAATTGCTAAATTTGATATTGGGCTGACCCAATTGGTACATTTAGCCTTCACAATTCATGTGGCCCTCCTCTCTCGGAGTAGCTGAAAACTAATGAGACTCTGATATTAACAACAATACCTGTGCCAAGAATTCTTATGATGGTTTTACCTCTCTGTCTTCTAATTGAATTCAAGAAAGACAGCTGTGAATTTTGGTGCCTGAATCCAGACATGAATGGCTGTCTGGGCAAGCAAGCCAGCTTGGTTTCTCAGTTGCTCGAGTCACTCTGCCCTGGTTAATGGGTGCATTTGTTTCCATAATGGAAATGTATGAACTAGGGAAAAATTTCTCTGCCAAAAAATTACTTTTTTGGAAGACAATGAGCATGATTGGGAGTTAACTGAACAGATATTCGGGACTTGGATTGTGTTTCATAGTCTCCTAATTCACTAGATTAATAAGAATCCCAATTAAACATTTCATTGCTTCTCAGCTGCACACAGTTGTGATATTTCAGCTTAGTTGTCTGATATCCGGTTTAATTGTAGGTAAACTGCCCGTATAGGGTGGTAGCAACTTGATCCAGCTATGGTTAAATATTCTGATGCAGACAGTTTGTAGGCTTCAGGTGAACACTGACATTCAGTTTTGTTTTCTCTAACTCTTCAGGGATGAACTCCATTCTGCTGTACGTTGGACATGAGATGTTTGAGCATTACTTCCCCTTCAAATGGAAAATGCTCAATGACCGTTCACATGGTGAACACTTGGCCCAGAATCTCCTTGCTACCACCATCTGGGTTTTTATTTCTTACGTTCTTTACAAAAAGAAGATATTTTGGAAAATTTGATCTGAGATCAATTTTTTTTGGCAAATTTGTGACGTAGAGTATATTTTTCTATATGTATGAATAAATGGACAAGATGTATTTGCATTTTGTATTAATAGTGGAAACACAAGTCTGTCAGTTTTTAAGTTGTCTAATGGCCAGTAAACCAATGATTGTATGACCAATTTCTGTTAATCCTCAACCTGGCCTACTTGCAAATCTTCACAACCGATATGTGCCATTGCTGTCAACTGGTCTACTTGGACTTGTATAAAAGTGTTCTGATCAAAGCATTAATGCACAAGCTCTCTGCTACTATATCCCCTTGCTATGCCAATATCCTAGATTTTATATATACTCAATATTCTACCCTATTCAATGCTTCATCACTAGTATTTTGGTTTTGTTTGCTCATCAACTGCCTAATCCAGGTTGAAACTTCACCTAAGCAAATTGGTCACAGTGGGTTTCTATTTGTGACATGAACTTTGCATGTTGATTAGCATTCTCTTGTTCACTTCTGTGATGTAGCTGACCTCTTGAAGTTATGACAGTGGACTTCTAATCGTTTAAACCACTTGAAGCAAGAAAGAGTTGGCTAACTTCAAGCTAGCAATTAAATTGGGATGTGTGAATTTATGAAGAGACAGCTTTCAAAATTCGTCTTTTTGCTTAACAGCTGAGTTTGTGAAGAGCCCGGTGTGAAATGTTGTGTGATTGTTCAAAAATGGGGAAAATGTACTGTTTGAAAATCTCACTAAAATGTAATCATTAATGTCTTGTTATTTCAGGTATTAAGTATTGCTGACTTGGACAATGCAAGACTTTTGATCAGATAATTGAAAACCAGGGCATTGAAAAAGAAATTGTTTAACTTATTTGTGTTAACTAGGAAATTAAATTTAATGTGTTTTGACTTTTTTAAAAGGTGTCTACCAATTGCATACGATCATGCTAAACTAAATTCTTGTGCGCTACATTGCAGTTTCACCAATCAGATTTCACTGTCTTCCACTTTAGAGTATTTGCTGAAAAGAAAGCTTTGACAAAATGTCTGTCCTGATGCTTGCAAAACAAATGTGCATGAAATACCAAAGTAAATGAAAACCATGTTTTATACTGCAGGAGACTGCTGATTACTGGGCAAGTTGTCTCTGGCTGTTAATGACAACTAACTTATGTCAGGGCTTTGCTTAACTATTAAGCCAGGCAGGTTGACTGGCCAGGCATTGAGCATGACCAAGAGAATGACTGTCATCTATTTTTTTGCATTGAAACAGGCAAGCTATGTACATTACATTTTGTCTACAAAAATGGCGCACTGTATATTAATACTTGCAGTTTATCAATACATGCAAGTGCACCACTCTGCATGCCGAAATGACAAGCCCAAACTGTTGTCTGTGCAATTCTTTGCACAGTCAAGATTGTTTAGCAAATGCAATTGATTAGTGGAATCACATTTACTGTTGGACATTATGTTGAGTTTTGTAAGTATGGAGCAACATTTAGATGTCATTCCATGATCAGCTAGCATTTGCTAAATAGTGCTGAGTGCAGTTAGACTCAGTGTGAATCACTTGCATGCTACATAGTCTTCAACAAAGGGCCCTGTTCTTTGCCAGCAGAATATGTACACACTGCACCTGTTTGAATGCAATAAAATAGGTGACAGCCTTTTTCTGTTTTGGCCAAGATACTACCCTGAGAAATCAGTCAATCTGCCTGGTTCAAAACGTAATCTAAACTTGAACCATTAACTGGTAGTTGTCATTGGTAGAGGCATGGAGAATGCATCAGTTAAAGTCCATTTGCCAAACTCTCAGCACTCCTCTCATGTAGTATAAATGTTGGTTTACCCCTTTAATTTGTATTCTTGCAAGTTGCCCTGATGAATGCTCTAAAGCTTTGACAAATTATGTCTGTTTTTCAGTGATACTCAAGTCCTGTACTACCAAATGACAGTTTCTGCTTCCAATATCAAGTTTTGACTTGTTTACTGATTTTCTCCATTTGACCATTGTTGTACCTAATTTGTATTTGTTGCTCCTGGCCTTGCCTTGCATTCAGTTATTGACTTATTGTTTAAAAATTTGTGAACAAATTGTTGAAATGACCAGAACATCTATTTGCACCATCTTCTGATGCAGGTCAATAAAAAAAAAAAATTTGACAAGGTGGCTGAGCACCCTGCCACAGTCCCTTGAGGTTTGATTTTGACTAGCACTGAGTAAAAGATTAAAAACTTTCTTCATCTGATGCATGTAAAGGAAATTGCTGAGTATAAACAGTGTGGATGGGGAAAGCTCGTCCTTTCCTCCCAATTCGTTACCTGCTGTCATTGATGTCCACTTGCAGGTTCCAAAGATGGCCAGAGAAATTGAAATGTCTCATTGCAGAATGTAACCAGTTTGAGAATGTTGATCGTGTGTCTCACTGTCTAGTGCAGTATTTGACCTGCAGCTTGATATTTATACCAGGTGCCTGAAACGTGCAGATGCTTGCCCCCAGTTCCCAGTCTCTGGTCCTTGGCATAAATTTTATCAAAGGTAAATGATTACTGAATGCAGGCAAAGATTGGGAGTGTAATATTGGTTTTTAGCTGGGACCTTCACATTTGAAATTAAAAATGCGTTATGAGGGTTTTGAAATCAAGTCCACCTATTAATGTTGGAGAATGTTCACTGGCAACCTGAAATAATTTGTTTGTTTTTCTGTACTTAAAATGTGTTTAACTTGTACTATTAATTTGGTAGTCACCTAAAGCACGTGTCACTTTTCAGATACCTCATGGGGGAAACTTAATGTTGACATATTTCAAGCTTGTGGAAGTTATGAACAAACTTTTTTAAACTGCTCAGATTTGAAAAAACTACTTTCCCTGAATATTTACATTGAACTATTCTTAAAATGTCTGAAACCTACTGCCTTAGTTGACCTCTAAATGAAGCACGGTGCATTTTACTTTGGTAGGCCTGTGCTACCAGCTTCAAACCTGGAAAGGTATCTATAAGCACCTGAGCACCATGCCCATGAGACACTTGCCTTGCTCACTGTTGGCCAGTTCTTCATGTCAGCAAAGTATTGATGGATTGTTAAGTTCTTTAGAGCTCATTATTTGGATCTGAATTATTTGTTTCTACAAAAGGGACATTGTAATGTTTTTTAAATATTTGTTTGACAAAATGTAAAGCTTTTGTACTTGATCTCTTCTATAGCCCAGTTTGATTGCTGTCACTTACTTTAGTTTAAATGGGATTTTACTTGATGAAAGAGATTTTAGATTTCTTACCAACATGTAAAACATTGGGGTTCAGTCACTGCAATGGAGTTTGTGGTTGTAGCTCCATTTAATTCTGTATGCTAGTGCAATGCAGTACGATCCATGGCCATGTATTAATATATCCCATTATTACTAAGAATAAAGCTATGGTTGTGTCAGTGAATATCTCCAGTTAAATCCTTGTGAATACAGCTTCAGTTATTCAGTTTCTAGCTTTGCAGCACTCATTTTCTTGCTGTCTTTATCCATCATCACCCAATTATACTTTCATCTTTAAAATGGAGAACACAATTCATACAATATACTCAATGTATCTAACACTGAAAATAAGAATAAAGATTATTGATTTTGAATGTTAACTCTAAAATAAGAGGAGGGGAAAAGTGAACATGACTTGGGTAAATGTACACATCTCAGTAAGGCTGCAGCAGTGGAAAGAAGTCATACAGAATCACTTGCAAAGAATAGAACCAGACGTGTATAGTCTTGACTGTAATCCAGGTCATGGGGGTCAAAACATTTCAGGGAGCTTTAGTGAATTTCTGCACTGGATCTTGTAGATAATATGTTCAATAACAGTTGTTGTTGTTGTATCTGCAGGATTTCTAGCTGCTGACTCCACCCTTAGAACCACAAGTCCAGTTTTGTTTCTGGTCAACAGTAACCCTGAGGATAGCGGTGGTTGGGGGCGGGGGCGGGGGCGCTTCAGTGAAAGTAAGTGGTCAAGAATGGTAGATTCCCTCTTGTTCAAAATGATCATGGTCTGATACTTTTATAGTGCAAATGTTACATGAGTTATCAGCCCAAACAGTGGTATTAGCTAAATCTTGCTGCATTGGACATGAGCTGCTTTAAAATTTGAATCATCTTGGAAGGTCACTGATGATGCCAGAGTATTCTACAGAAGTTCTTCAGAATAATGTTCAAGATGACAGACCCCCACCGACCACACCCGTCTTTTGTCATTAACTAGCATAATCAGCCTCTTATAATAGGGGCTCTTCACCTGCTTCTCAAGCTTTAAAGTCTTCCATGCAAAAAGTTTTTTTTAAAAACAATAGTTGCAGCTTTGCATTTCTGACTAATGCCCATTTTAACAAAGAACCAAAGTCTGCCAAGTTTCTATTCTTGGATTACCACCAGTTGGGAGCAGTTAAACTGTACATCATCCCAGAGTTTAGAGGAAAATAAACCAAACCTCCAGAAACAGGACAAAGTTGTATTTAGCTCATTTATAAAACAATAAGTGTAGAAATAATGGATTTTAATGGGAGCCATTTTATTACATGGTAGAAAAAAATATTCAGCACAGCTGTTTAAAATTCAATAAACTCTAGACTACATTAATTCCTACTATTACAGTGGGAATGATGCTGTAATACCACATACGAGATTGCTATCAAAGCTTTATACATCCTCAGTAGAACTGAAATACATTAACTATGCAGACATGATGAGCATAGACAATTCAAAGTTTTAGTTTCTTTTTTCGACCACGTCCGTCTGGTGCTCCATCCGATTTACGTTTCTGTGCCTGAAACAAAGGCATTAACAGCTCTGAATATTAAAAGTTGCACATCTAATTTAGGTATATAACATGGTTAGTTTAAAATATTTAATAGATACAAAAATAGGAACAAAAAAGAAACACCATTGGATCTGTACCAATAAACATCCTTGTCAGCTTGTATACAGAACAGCCTAGGTTTCAGAGGGACATGGTATTGCAATCATCGTATTACAGAAGTTGGAGTATGGAGACTTGTGCTAATAATCTAGGTACTCAAATCTGAGAGAGTTAAAAACAAAACATGCAAATCAACTAATATGAAATTCTTGGATTGTGGTCAAAAGCAAGATAGGCTTACTCTAAGGGAAGGAAACCTACCATACAGAGGCGAGGCTCTGACATGAATTTGGTCAAGTACCTGCTTTCTAGCAATTTAGGCAATTATATAAAAAAACAGTAAAGATGGGCAAAAACCAAGCATATAGTTTTATTTTTAATTATAAAAGTTGAAAATTTTCTTCAATTGAAGATAATACTCTTTACATTCTATGAAACTCACCTCTCCTATCGCTAGTTGCAAAAGGCAGAGCATCAACAGATAATCAATTAATAGAGCCAACACCAACTGTTTTGCAAAACTAATGTCAACCAGTAACTTCACTCTACTGCTTGCATTTAGGCTACTCAGCCCAACCAGTCCATGACAGCATTTTCTCACCATACAAATTATAAACAGGTTTTCCAACACCGCTCCTACATTCCTTTCCAAAGCCTGTTTTTTTTTTTTTTCCAAATTCAGCTAGTAAAATTGAAGTGTTAGGAGTCAGATATGAGCTGTGTTAGGAGTCAGATATGAGCTGTATTAGGAACATAGGAATAGGCCATCAGCTCTTCAAGCCTATTCTGTCATTCAATGACATCAAGACTGATATGATTTCCGACTCCATACACTTGCCTTTGGCTCATATCTCAAAAAAAACTCTCAAAATTAACTGAAGCATGCACTGCTAGTTGTGGGAGTGTTCCAAATAAATTTGCATGTAGAAGAAGTGTTTCCTATCATCTCTCCTGAGCAGTTCTGGCCCTAATTCTCAAGCAACGCCCCCAACTTTTAGAATCTTCAACAAATGGGGGGAAAAAGTTTATCTATCCTATCTTTTCCAGTTAATTTCTTGGAAGACTTCAATCAGATCACCTCAATCTTTTAAATTCTAAGGAAAACAAGCCTAATTTGTATGATGTCTCCGCATAACAATTCCTAAAGTCCAAGTATAATTCTTGTAACAAAAACAGAAGTTGCTGGAAAAGCTCAGCAGGTCTGGCAGACGTGTGAAGAAAAATCAGAGTTAACATTTTGGGACCGGTGACCCCTTTTCAGAACTGAGTTCTAAGGAAGGGTCACCGGACCCGAAACAATAACTGATTTTTCTTCACAGATGCTGCCAGAGCAGCTGAGCTTTTCCAACAACTTCAGTTTGTTCCTGATTTACAGCATTCACAGTTCTTCCAGTTTTTATTTAGTATAATTCTTGTAAAATTACATTGTCCTGTCTCCAAGGCCAATATATCCTTTGTAAGATATGATACCCAGATCTGTTCAGAGGGATACTAATCAGTTTTGCACAAATGCATAATAACTTTTGCATCTTTGTACTAAAGGGAGGTGATGAGCTACTGGTATTATCACTAAACGATTAATCAAGAAACTCAGCTAATTTTCCAGGGACCCACGTTCAAATCCTGCCATGGCTAAGATGGAATTTGAATTCAATTAAACAAAAGTAAAAATCTGAAATTAAGAATCTACCGATGACTAGGAAACCATTGTTGATTGTTGGAAAAACTCCATCGAGCTCATTAATGTTCTTGGAGAAAGGAAATCTACCTCATTCACCTGGTCTGGCCTACACATGACTTGAGATCCACCGCAATGTGGTTGATTCTCAACTGCCCTTTAAAATAGCTTAGTAAGCCACTCAGTTCAAGGGCAGCTAGTGACAGGCAATGTGTGCTGGCCAGTCAGCTATGCCCACAAGTGACTATATTTTAAAAAGTCCTCTAGGTATAAAGGTCAGCATTCCATTCATTTTCTTGATTATTTTCAAAGAATCCCTACAGTGTGGAAGCAGGACATTCGGCTAATCCACACCAACCCCCCAAACAGCATCCCACCCAGACCCACCCCCTACCCTACTCCTGTAACCCTGCATTTCCCATGGCTAATCCATCTAGCCTTCACGTCCCTGGATAATATGGGCAATGTAGCATGGTCAATCCACCTAACTTACACAGCTGCGGTCTGTGGGAGAAACCGGAACGCCATGTGGAAAAACATGCGTAAATTCCACACAGACAGTCGCCCGAGGCTGGAATTGAGTCTGGGTGAGGCAGCAGTGCTAACCAATGTGCCACCCCTGGGCTGCTTCAACTTGTGACATTTTTAAAGATCTATGCACCTGTATGCACAAATATTCAACCTAATGTTGCCCCTTCCACAGAAAGTATGCAGTACCAGCAGAGCAGAGCAAAGCAAAGCAATCTCTGCAAGATAGCTACAGCTTCAGAAAGGGAGTTGGGGGAGATAGGAAGTACAACTGGAGGGTATATTTCATGCTATTACATCTAAAAGAAGCTTAGCATAATGAATAAGAATGTTACCGATGTAGTTTTTGGTCCACGCTTTTTCCTTTCTGCTTTCTCTTTTTCTTCGAGTTCCAAGTTTTCTCTTTCTATTAGAGTGATTAAAGTATTACATCGTCTTTGCAGCTCCTAAATGTGAAGCAACAAATGCATGTAATTCTTTTTAATGTTACAGTATGTTGATGGAATATTTAGATATATAAACAAACTATGACTCTGACTAGAGCTGGAACAAATTTTTAAATAGGAAAATCTACTTAGCCAAGTTGCAAGGTGGTTACCATAGCAGTCCTTGATTTAAGGAACCAGTCAAATCTGAATTGTGGAGAGTTGCGAATGCATTGTCTAAGCTCATCGTAAACATTTTCTTTGTCGAACCCCAGCTTATGTAACATGCAGATTAGAAATCGGTCTTCCTCTTCTGTATAATTCTTCCCTTTATTTGTACCATATGCTATTCTCAATTGGTGGAAAGGTGCTTTGTAACGGCCAATCTGTTGGAGGATAGGAAATATTACTGTAGGAGAAATAGCACAGCCAGACAGCAAACTGGTGTGTGAATTATGATACACACAACGTTTGACTATTACTTCCATTAAATGCACTTTTATTTCTAGAACTGGAACATAGCTGAACATTACCTTTGTGTCTAGTGCTTTCTTAATGCTGATCCTCCTCTGGATTCTAGCTTCTCCCCTTTCTATTTGTGCCATAATCTTCTCAATGTCTTGGAGTTCATTACATCTTTCCCAGAACACAGCTAGAAGAAACAGTAGCCAGTAGAGAATCTCCAACAAGAGCAATCCATAATACAAGTGGTGCAGGTGATAAGAACAATCAGAACAAAACAACAGGAGAATGGATACTTTGCAAAACAAGGTTGTAATCAGAAAAAGGCAGACATAAACTTTGAAATAAAGGCTGAAAATCTTACCAGAATATTCAATCACTTCTTCTGGAATTTTCCCCTCTACTTCACGGGCAATGTTTTCAATGTCATCACGACCCCACTTCTCATTTGCTTTGATGAACTGATTAAAATCTCTTTTTGTCCAGCTGGTAAATCCCTGTCAAACATTACATTTGCTGTCAAATAGACACACAACTACACGAGACAGCAACAAGCAACAGAAGATGGCAGGAAACTGCAGATTCTGCACAACCAAGTAATGGGGCACATAGTTAGAGCTGGTTATACATTTTTTAAATGTCAACATTTTTGTGTTTGATATAAAAATTGCATTTCTGAAACACTGGTGCCCTCTAGGTATCCAAGGAGAGTTTCAGGAAATTTGAGAGAAATTATTTAAATAATATGATCTATTTTACTGATATTAACTAAACAATGAATACTAGCAAGATACCAGAAGAACTCCTCTTTCTCCTTAAATACTGCCACGGGATCACTGGCTTCTGACAGGGCAGATGAAAAATCTATTTAATATCTTATCCACAAAATAGCAGCTCCAACAAACATAGGAGCCTGGATTCTGCACTCAAGCAAAGTTGACTCAGGAGCAGAAGTGCACCAAGGATAACTTCCTTCCATAACGAAAAAGGGTCAAATTCTTCCGTTGACAATTAAACAGAATTGAAAGTTAGAGCTGAATATACATACAAATATTATTGTCACAATGGTCATGTACTAAAACATTAACTTGCAAAAACTTCCAGGGAAGAAATATCAGAATCTTAACATGTAATATATAACCACTGCTTTGGAGATTCACCAAAACAGGAAACCGTTAACTTCAACTGCAGTGAAGCCTTCACTTTCATAAAAAAAACAAGTAAAATGATCAAAGATACTAATGACTTCTAACAAAAGCCAAACTGACCTGAAATATTAACTTATTTTTCTCACCGATACTGTCAGACGATTTGCATCGTTTTTAGTTTGTTTTTTTTTGTATCTAATATATTTGATTTGATTGAAGTAAATAATACCATGTTTACCAAGGGTGTGTTAATATCACAGAATGTACAGCACAGAAATAGGTCATTCCAACCCTTCTCCACCATAATAACAACCTATTACTTCTTTCTTCCACATTGGCTCATCTTACCTAAACACATTAGCACCAGAACTGCTGACAACAAGGTGTAGAGCTGGATGAACACAGCAGGCCAAGCAGCATCAGAGGAGCAGGAAAGCTGACGTTTCCGGTCTAGACCCTTCTTCAGAAGTGCTCGGGTCTAGACCCAAAACGTCAGCTCTCCTGCTCCTGATGCTGCTTGGCCTGCTGTGTTCATCCAGCTCTAAACCTTGTTGTC
>JAHRHZ010000217.1:12898238-12939690 GCA_024137785.1 Ginglymostoma cirratum
CTGATGCTGCTTGGCCTGCTGTGTTCATCCAGCTCTAAACCTTGTTGTCTCAGATTCTCCAGCACTGGCAGTTTCTACTATCTCAGTACCAGAACTGCTCCTGTGGTACAGTGCCACATCCTAACCATGGGACAAATAAAAGTGCTTCTGTGGTTGCTGACTTGCTCGTCGAGCTGGTAAGTTTGTTCACAAACATTTCATCACCATGCTAAGTAACATCATCAGTGCGGCTCTGATGAAATGTCAGTGTTCTGTCCTGCTTGCTTTTTGTGTGTCTTGGTTTGTTGGAGTAGGTGGCATCACTTCTGGAATTGATGCCTCCAACTCCATCAAACCAAGACACACAAACAGCAAGCGGGACAGAACACGATGCTTCACCGGAGGCACACTGATGATGTTATCTAGCATAGTGACAAAACGTTTGTGAACAAACTTACCAGCTGGATAAGCAAGTCAACAACCCAAACTACAAATCTTCTGAAAAACCTCAAAGTGCTTCTTCTGAAGTCTCTACTAGAATTAACATGTCTCGGTTATGGCCTCTCCCAAAATCAAGTCCATTTTAATAAAACCCTCTCAGAATCTGATAGGCTTCTATCATGTCATTTTCAGTTTTCTCTCTGATTAAAGAAAACAAGCTCTAAACCTTTTCAATCATACTTGATAAAATACAAGAACTAAACTCCAGTGGCTTCATAAGCTCTTGATAATAACAGAGACCAGAACCATGCACAGCTGTATTCTTAGGTTTCACTCGCAAGTTCTGCTGGAGATTTCCCTGTACTCAGAAATAGCAATGTTACCTGTGTTAACAGTTTCTCCTTTTCTTCAAGCTCATCATCATTCAGAGGTTCAGCTTCATCAATTTTGCACTGCTCTCCTTTCTGTACTTGAGCTGAGTTTGGTAGATCAGGGTTACGTGGTACCTAGAGTGAAATTCATATTTTTTATTTGATGCATTGGCTCAATGCTCCCTCACCCTTGGCTAACCAACCAACCAACTCAATTACATTAAAAATACACCGCTGGACATTCATTTGATAAAGACCGAACAACCAATGGATAATGTTCCAACAGCAAATTCACCATGCCTCTTAAGGCACATTGATGATAGAAAATCCAGAGACGCAACATTGAAATAGGCCATGCAGCATTTACATCTTGGCAAACAGCTCCAAAAACATTTGCCCATCAAGTTCTTATCCCTTATCTTAATCCAGCTATCCAATCTAGCGTTCGTATTTCCTGTCTCAATCATTAACCCCAGAAGTAAATGCCACTGCTTCAAATCTGTGTTTTCCCCAAATTTCATGCACTTTATTTCACATCTTAAGGAAAATATCACAGCTTAACATCTTTAATATTCTGGTTATACTTGTTCATGAGCAAAGAACCAGCAAAGGGCTTGTGTGGGGAAATTTGGGCAAACACTGAAAGAGGAGAGGAAGCCAAAGGATCAGACACATCAGTTCAATACTGTATACCTCCCAGCGTCCCTTTATAGAAATGCAGTGGAGGTTGTTGGCTCAAAGACACACATGCAAATAAAAACTGATAGTTTTCCAGTCACTGGTGTCTTGGTGTTAGAGGTCAATGACTGCTTTCATCACTTTATGTTCGAATATTAATATTACTATAAAATATGGACAGTTCGTTCTAGTTAATTCACAAATACCAACTTTCAGATAATGAACACTTCACCTTGTAACCAATGGTTTTTCTGTAATACAGGATTTCTTTCTCTAGTAGTTCAAACAATCGAGGAGGAAAGAACTGGAAGTCCTGAATATTGGGCTGTTTTGGTGGACGGGGAGCCTAGGAAAACAAAAAGCACAAAGCTAAATATTTACAAGCAATGTCAGATCCACATGAGAACATGAAACGCACAAGATGTTTCTGTTCACCTTCATTTATAGAGGTTAAGGAACTTAACCTAACTAAGCTGCGTCTGAATTTGGAGAACACTTTAGATGTTGTTTGTTTCAAATATAAGCCTAGCAGCTGTTTCCCCTAATTCTTTTTTGTTCAGAATAAAAGGGATAACCGATTAGAGAGTACTCCCTCAGGTGGAAACAATGGCCTAATGGTATTATCACTAAACCATTAAATCCAGCGACCCTGGTAATGATCTGGGGACCCAGGATCAAATTCCACCATGGCAGTTAGAGGAGTTTGGATTTAGAGTTTAATGATGACCATGAAACCACTGTTGATAGTCAGAAAAGCAATCTGGTTCACTAATGTTATTCAGGGAAGGAAATCTGCCATCATTACCTGGTCTGGCCTACATGTGATTCCAGACGCACAGCAATCTAGTTGATTCTTAACTGCCCTCTGGGCAATTAGGGATGACCCCAAGCGCTGGCCTAGCCAGCAATGCCCATATCCCATGAATAAATCAAAAAATTCTCAGGTCAAGATTAAAAAAGAACTGCGCACGCTGTTCAACTGCATGCTAATACAAGATAGTATTCACACTGATCTTCTGATAAATCATCAATAATTGCTGAAATACAAGTATTGTAAAATTCTCTCAGTTGAAATAGTATTAAAGTCCGAACTGGTTACTAAACGTTAGGAGAATGAAAGCATCTCATTGTAAAGACTTGATCCAAACTTACTTTGGGTGCTTTGGGCTCACTGACACGAAGGGCCTCTCGGAAATAGGCGTCAACAGCGTAGTTTGCTTTACGTTCTCGTTTGGGGGGTTCAATCCATTCAGTTAGAGCCAACTATGGATAAAATGACTATTTAGTATTTAGTAAACTGGTTTTAAAAAAAAAAGTATATATATATATATCAACCTAAATATCCAGCCAAAACCAAACTTACCTTTTGCTTCTCTCTATAGTCCTCACCCTCAAAGTTGTACACACTGACCTCAGTTTCCATTGTGAAGTTTCTAAGTGAACTTTCACCCATATGTGAAAGCTTTTCTGTCAGCTCAGCTGTCTGTAGATAAAACAGACAAACAGGATTGTCAGAGTTTGAATGGTGACTGTTAATAGATACAACTTCACAGGATGCTGTCCTTCTACATTTCAGGGAGGGGAGTGCTAAAGAAAAATCCAACATCCAGAAAAACGCAAGCATTTAAAATTCACAAGTTTACAAGGTTGGAATAATCAGCAATGATATCTCAAATGGGTTTACAAGTTGTGCCTCACAGCTTGTTTCATATGTGACATTGGATCATAACCAACACGAAGGTGGGAACAGCATCACATTTAGAACTAAGTTGTCCAAATAATGTAATTTTAATTTAGCTTACAAAAGACTAATTACTATTACATTGAAAACTATTTCCAAGAGATGTGAAGTGCGTATAAATACTGCAAAATTATTTGCAGAATAGAAAATAAAATATTGACGTTCATGATAACCACTTCAGACTAGACATTTGCGCTTTAGTAACTGCCAGCTGAACATTTTACATTAGTGTGGCAAAACTGATGCAATGGTCCCAACTTCACTGAGATTTGTGAACTCACTTTGTGAAAAAACAATGAAACTTCTTTTTAACAGCTTATCACAAATGCAACGACTAAGATAATCATCTTGCCACAATATACCCAATTTAAAAAGGTGAATTTAAGAGTTTCTTCACTCCAATTACTTAAACTTAAGCCCTCATCTCTTGACCCCAAGTAAATGGTACAAATGCTGAATAAGACTGCACAAAACAATCACAGTACAATCCCTTGAATGTAATCTGCTTTTGATACTAAGTTTGCAGAACTTTATGAAGATCCAGGTTACATGATACCTACTGTACTCAAACTACCAGCTCAGTAAGACCAGTAATGAACAAGTGAGTCAGGAGACAGCAGCACTGAATGAGCTGAACAAAGGGTTTTCCCCATTCCGGTCATATTACTTTTACCTTTCTTTCACCCCTTTCTAATATAGCGTCAATATCTTCATCCGTAATGTCGCTCTCTTTAGAAGCGAACACATGGGTAGCACCGTGACGAATCATCTGCAGCATTTCATCTTTCCCCAGTTTGTTGAGATTCTGATCGACCAACCTTCCTAAAAGAATTCAGTTCCACAATTAAAGACATAAGGCTATAAAAATAAAGCAGAAACTATTGAACTCAGTTCTGTGGAGTGCACATTCATTGACTGTTCATACCCTATTGTGTGGTAGAGAAGGTTTGGGCATATTTTTCTTTTAGGAGGTTGTGAAATTGCTTTAAGCCTATTTCACAAAACAGTAGGAATTTGTACTAGATGGCAACTTCAGATCTTTTGGGCAGTAGGTAGGTCATTATTTGTATAATAAAGCAGAACAAAATAGAGCTTTATTGCTCTCTAAACACATTTAACTTTGACATGTTTTGAACATTAGAAATTGAACAGCAGTGACATAATATCCACTTATAAATTTTCTATCAGTGCCATACTCTCAGAATCTAAGAGTGTGAGCTGAAATTGTGGGAAGAAAGCTATGGTTGACTTGCATTTCATCTAAAAGTAATACATTTCAATGCTTTGAGACATAACTGGACAACTGTTCTATCGTTCCCTGTGCAATTTCCACCCCACCAAAATACCCACCTTGCTGAATTACAATAGAGTCCAGTCTAAGTTTCATTTCAGCACGTTCTACTATTCTTTCCTCTACAGTGTTGTCAGTTATAAATCGGAAGACTCTGACTACTTTTGTTTGACCAATTCTGTGGGCTCGATCCTAAAAAACAATGTTACAAGTTAGTTAGCAGATTCACATGACCAAGCAATAACTTTATTTCAATGCATACAGTTGTAAAAATAGCACGTTAATGTACTTTATGGCAAACAGCCTCTTTAATTATAGAAACAAAAACCCTTCAATCCTAATAAACAAATTATCTTTGTAGAGGATCAGATAAAGCAATTTACCAGATATTTCCATCGTGATCAGTAAAAAACAAACGTACAACAGCATAATAGGCCCATCTCCTAAAAAATTACCCAGTTATTACCAGGAACTGATGTGCCAGTGAAAACCAAGTCAAAAAGCAGCACCTGTATTTAAATACTTGTCCTTGGGTGCATTTATTAAAGTATGTAGCAAGTGGGTCTATGAAGTTTAAGAAAAAAAGAGCATTTAGCAGCTTGTCAGTTCATTTCAGTGTGGAATAAGGGTCAGCCACTGTGCTTGTGCAGTGTGGAAGGACATTGGTGAATTACTTGGACAACTGGTGGCCAGGCCCCCTTACAGTTGCTGCCAGCCAGGACTTTTAAATTAATTTAAACTTCATGATTTGAATGGGATTTGAATCCCCAAAGCCCTTGCATACAAGGAGAAATGAAAGCACTCAAGTGAAATTAGGGGCTTGCTTGTTCTATGGAAAACAGAAGGCACATACTTGCATTTACACCAAAACATTACAACAAAATGTTGCTTTATTAGCACACTCAGATGTCAAAACTAAACACTCAAGTCACACACGATATCCAGATCGATGATAAAGACTTACAATTCAAAAATTTTGCTCAGTAACCTACCATAGCCTGTAGGTCAACCTGAGGGTTCCAGTCAGAGTCATACAGAATTACTACATCTGCTGTAGCTAGGTTTATACCAAGACCCCCAGCACGTGTACTTAACATGAAGATAAACTTTGAGCTCCCAGGAGTATTAAAAGCAGAAATAGAATCCTGAAGGAAATAAAGACAAAACTTAAAGCAGAAGTGTACAAATAATCAAGACCAAATCTTGCTACAAGTTGCTGTGGATTTCCATTCTCAAAAGAGCTAGATTCAAAGTGTTTGAAAAGCTAGTCAGTTTTGAAACTCAAATACAGAATTATTACATGAGACAACACAACTCTCATCAACAGACCCCCACCCCACCCCCAAGATTAAGGAGTGAGAACTTTCAGAAGACCAACATTAGCTTCAAAAGCACAGGGTAAGAAACATACTTGTCTCTCCTCATGTGGGGTCTGTCCATCTAGTCTACAATACTCATAGTTTCTCCACATACAATAATCTTCCAAGATATCCAGCACCCTGGTCATTTGGCTGAAGATCAACACACGAGAACCTATGAAATTGAAGATTACATGTCAGAGTAATCTACTAGTCAATAGTTAAGATAACAGATACAAAATGCTTCAAAATCTATACTTTTTCTAAAGTGCAGAACGAGAATCAAACCCCTCCAACTGTGAGAAAATACATAGTTTATAGTAATTTAATAAGCTAATCTCAAAACAGGAATCATAAATTAACACAGGTCTTAGTTTCTATTTCAAGCAACATGTACTGCCCATGATCTTTGACGTAAAGTTAGAAGGGCTTTAAATTCTAGCCCAGTTTAAGAAATACACACAAAGCATATAATTACTTCATTCACCAATATGTTAAACCCATATTTTAATGGCATTAAATCAGTCAGCTTTTTTAGGAACCCTCCAGGCCTCAATGACATGCAACAGGACAATCACCTCGAAGCTTACAAAACTTCGAAATTTCATTCTCTGGCTATAAGTTTATTTCCAAATTAAACATCTTGCTAACTTAAATGTCACCCACATCCTTCATCATTTTAAATCTGTTTGTTTGTTAAACCTTCTGTTCCTTCAGCAAAGAAAAACTATGCAGCTACTCAAACCTTCTTGAACAGTTTCTTTTAAACTTTTTTGAATGCAATTAATTACATTTATTTCAATAAAGAGACTAAAACTGGAAGTAATTTCAGAAGCAGACACAGTGAACGACATCTTTAAACCTGTACAGTAAACACGGTGGGTGTTGGGAAATCTGAAATAGAAACGAATACAGCTAATATTCAGCAAATCTAGCAATGAGGAGAGAAGTTGAAAGAAAATGCATACTCGTAATCCTGTTCCTCTCTTCTACAAATGTTGTAAAACCAACAGATTATTTCCAGCCCTGTTTTCAATTCATTACAACCCATAGTGATTTTTAATCCAAAACAGTGTGCAATTTGCCACCACAGTATCACCGGTAACCATTCTCAAATTCTTAGTAGCCACTGCCTGTTTTTACCCTTGCAGACCATCAATGCCATATATTACGGGTCCCTTTCATTTCCCTGCAATTCATCGCTTAATGGTTCATTTTTGAACATTCAGCCTGCAGCACAAGCACAGTGGTGTTCTGAAGCCTGACAAAAATATTGTCATATGACTTGGAATACGACCAGGACTGTTGTTACAGTTGATCCCAAGTAGTTTACACTCCACTGGGTGTCTTGATAAATGGGCTCTCTCTTTCTCCTGACCTCAAGAGTCTAAATTAATTTGGTCTTTCATTCAATTTTGGGTAATCCACATGCTCTTTGAATTATCAATTAAACTTGAATCCAGTCACAAAGGTTTGCAAAATTTAATGCCATTCCAATTCTCAATTCATTGAGATTGTGTCATCTATTTCAAAATCTTTATTATTACCTTAATTTTGTTGACACATTTTCAAAATTCAATCATCAGCTACTGGGGTATCCTTGTATTTTAACTGAGCCAACTCACTCAAGTAATCTTCTTTTCAAATCCTATTCTGTCTAAAATCATTTGCAATAAATACCGGCATTGGTAATTAATTTATGTAATCCTTTGGAATATTTTCATTCCATTTCTGTTCCACCATACTTTAAATTTGTGCTTCATGCTTCTGGCATGTTGGAACCACATTTGTCATCTCTGGTCTCAATACTCTATAGTGTCTTAGCCTGAATGGCTCAGAGCCAGACTATTTTTACCACTACAGAAAGGGAAAAGGAGCCTTAAAAACAGGGCTGCAGTTGACCTTGTTCCTTCACTTTTGGCAGCAGTTTGTCCAATACCACCATTTTTCCACTGTTAACTACCAAGTGAGTGTCAGTAGTGTAAGGTGGGCCAGGTTCAGCTCCATCAAACAGATAGGGGTGGTTGCAGCACTTGCGTAGTTGCATCAGTATATTCAATAAACGCATTTTGTCCATTTTCCCTGAGGAATTCAGGATGTCAATATCCTTCATTAATATTCTGGTGTACCTATGAGCAAGCCAGAATTAAAACTGGTCAGACATATTTGAAGATAAATTACTTTGTGTAACTTAGCCGAAAAAGTGATTATTACCCAACATTATTACATTGCTCTATAGATCAAAGCCTAGAAACACCACCCCACTAGCGCATTTAAACAGGGTGCTCGATCTAGACTCAGATGCAAACCCACATCCAGGGACCAATACCCATTCAACACAAAAGGTCTTCGCTCTTTGACAGGAAGTACGATCCATTAACTACTGGGGATAGAGGAATCTGACGTCCAGGGTTTTATGTGAGGAAGAAAATCTCACGTTACATGCCAGAATGGGAGCATTTAAGAGATAGATACACCAACAAAACCAATGTGAAGTACCTTTGACAAAGTAGTACAGAAATAGGTCCTCTGGATTAATAATTCAATGCCTCGGTAGGACCCACGTAATCCTCCGCCTACTTTTATCTAACCCAAATTAACATATCCTTTTATTCCTGTCCCTTGTGTTTTGGTGGCCTTCCCTAAAATGCGTTCATGCTATTCATCTCAACTGCTCCCTGTGATACAGAAATCACTCTCCCATTTTGCGAAGTTTTTTTCTAAATTCCTATCAGACTTTTTTTTTGGCAGGTCTCTAGTTTGCAACAGAAACAGTGTAGTTTTAAACTGCATTACTGACTTTTCCTTGATCTATTATTCACTAATATGAATTTTGAGCAAATGCCCCAGTGGTATTTCATCAGGTTTCAGGAGGATTGTGTTCAGCCAAGTGGACTTTCTTTCAAGAATAAAAAATTGGGTGGAAAATAAAAGACTTGAGAAAAGAAAGCTTGGAAATGAGAGCAACAAGATTTTAAAGCACTGCAATAGTCATGTGTTTAGCAACAGTCCAGTATAAATCTAACGGTAGTCTAATTTTCTTTGAATCAGAGCTACAGTCATTCAAGTGACTGAGACATGTTAGATTCTCAAGCACAAAGCCATGCAGATTATAAGGAAGCAAGATCATTCATGGTATCAAGTCAATATCTGATAGCATAGTACCTTGGTTAAATCAAGGTTATTTTCTTAGTTGTATAAATGCTCTAACTGATGTTTAGAGTGCAGTCCCAAGTTCAATAAACTATTGCAAGATTATGCCATGCTAAAGAATGTGGCATATTAATATTCACATATTGTATACTCACCACTCCCGCTGCATTTTGCTAAGGCCTACATACATTTTAACTTCCTTTTTCGGTGGTAGGCTCTTCTCTACCTCAGCTTTAATACGTCGGAGGAGGAAAGGCCGCAACACCTAAATCAGGTTAGAATACATGCTGTTTACTCACTGGTGCCGCCCATGGAAGTTAAGCAAAAGAATGCAGCTACCAAAAGGCATATTTTGTGGACTGAAGCAGAGCTTCAAAATGAAAATGCAAGTTTGAACATCTCCAGAGCCACAGTGAAATCCAAATTAAAAAATACTTCCAACTGACAGGTTAGATACAATTACCATTCCTGCTAGGTCATAGGATCTGAAGCAGACCAAATCCACATTCTGTGATGCAGAGTTGGTGTCAATAACAGTTGAAATTAACTCAATCTTAAATTGTTAAATCACAAAATCAACCACCCAGAGACATGATCAAAATCTTGATCAAATCAGATTGTATGCAGTGCCTTAATGGAGGACAGAGGTAAAGAAACTGAAGACAGAATCCCTGAGCTGTGGGGCTTAAAACAGCTGAAGGTTGACCAGTGACATGAAAATGGCTCAAATTTCAAGGGTGCAGAGATTGGAGAGTTATAAAGAGAGTTAGGGATAGGGAGGGATAAGCTGACTGAAGGATTTGAAGATAAGGATGAGAATATTAATTGTTTAGGCATTAGCAAACCAAAAAAGTGATCAGTGAGCATAGGCCAGGCAGGGTTTGATGCGTACTAACAGTTTTGGATGAGATCAAACTTATGTGGTGCAAAGTGGAAATAGAGTTTAGTGATAACAATGACATCAAACAGTAATGGGCAAAAGAAAACAATAGTAACCTTGGTAGACAAGAGAACATGAAGGCAGAAATTCAGCTCATGGTCAATTAGATTGTGATGGTTCCAAACAGTCTGGTTAAGCCTCAGTGACCAGAGAGGGAGATATGACGGAAAGGTTAGAGAATAAAATTTGCAGTGTCCACAGAAGAGCAACTTTGAACATCTTTCCCAACCCCCACATTTTGGCTACTGAAAGAGTGAATACAGCAGTAAGAAAAGGACTCACAATCGTTATTAATCAAGTTATTTTAACCTCCCTTTCCTTGTATCTCCACAGAAGAGAAAATAAGTCCTGACATCTGAAACTAGATATTTCAAATCAACCTATTCAGAGATAGTTATACGCCTCTGGACCAGGTGAGTCTCAAACCCAGCCCTCTGTCTCAGGAAGCAACGACACTACTGCTGACCATTTCAAACTAAATGCGCTTCCTGATTAGTAATCAGTTCTGGAAATCCATCAATAAAAATACATTTATTTGGATAACTCACAAAGGATCAGAAATCAAAACAGGCCATGGAGATGTTAATGGGTCTTATTACTAAATTTGGTTGAGGGTTCAATAGGTGGAGATTGAACAAAATAGTTTTATGAGTAGATGATGTTTCAAAAAAAAAAACACTTCCCTTTACTACATTTAATACCCGAAGAGATTCAGATCTGGGTAGAGGACGTCTACTCAATCCTTAACATCCATAACAGCTGCATACATCAGCCAAAAAGTAATTATCTATTTGCACTTACACCAACTTTGAAATTGCCTATAATGGCACTTTAAATGCTGTGCTTATTTCAGGCAGCAATTAACGTGTACTGAATGAAAGAACAAATACGTAACACCTTGTTAATGTTCAATGAGCTTTTAAATCGGAGTCATACAGAACAGAAACAGACCCTTTGGGTCGAACCAACCCATGCCTTAAACACTGCTTATTCCTTCCAAGTAGTTGGACTCAAATGGGACAACACTAGGCACAAGATCCAAGACTCAGAAAACCTATTCTCGTTGTGTTTTAGTAAAGCCACTTCATTGCAGCAATCACAGATTGTGGTTAAATTATGTTTGCACAATTGTGCTTGCAAGTAGTGGTGAATGTATTAATTTTATTTGTCTATTATTAGGCAAATTAATTTGCACTTTGTACAATAACTCAATTTAACAAAGCAAGGATATGGTATCATACTTTGTTGACTCTTGTTGTTACTTCAAAATAGCCTCATTCCCACTCATAGAACACTACATATATTAGACAAATATTATTTTCAGAATAATAATTCTAATGACAATGGGGCTTAAATTATACTAACACCTTAATAATTCACCAGCAACAAACTGAAGGAATAGACTTACCATATGCAACCTTTCAACTAGTTTCTGGTCTCCAAAGCAATTATTTGTGTCAAACCAAGAATCAAAGTCCTGCAAAAGACAAAGAGCATGCTTTGGTGTTTCTAATCTGTTAAGTTTGATTATACTTGTTGATTCAATTAACCTCAAAATGCGATGGTCTCAAATAAAATTGGTTATTAGAAGCACAACAGCAACAAATACAAGTAGCACCCAAATTAGGTTGTTCACAAACAGTTTATCATAAAATGGAGACACACAGCTCGTAACTTTTACCGTTCACTTTCTTCTGGTAGGCAGGCAAATGGTTTGACGAGGAAAGCATTCAAACTTTATTCTTTAGATTGTTAGAGGTGGAAGTAGGCAAACACAACTGAACTCAACCTGTCACTTAACTATTGCTGAAACCCTCAACCAATGCCTCGATTACCACCGGATGTGACAATTCCGAAGCTCTTAGTGTGTTTCCCAAATTCTTTAAACAAGCTAATTCAAAACCCTGCTACTCAAATCCTAACTTGCACCAAGACCTGTTTACCAATCACCCGTGAGCAATGATCTAAACTGGCACCTATTTGGAAACGCGCCAGTTTCAAAATCCCCAAACTTGTTTTCCTAAAACTTCCATAGTCTCTTAGAGATTCTCCTCACGGCAAGCGTCCTTAATGCCTACAGCATTGCCTCCATTCGCCGAGATGCATGCTCCTCCAATTTTAGTCGCCCCATTATTAACAACACATCTCCGACCTTTGGAATCCCTTTCCTGGACTGCTCCCTCCTCAAATATCTATCATTAATCCAGCCTTTAGCAATTCTACATGGTTCAGAGTCAAGTTTTGTTTGACAACACCAGTAAAATGGCTTGGGACATTTTACTAGAATAAAGATGCTATATTCTTGCAAATACTAAGAGAGAAACACATGACCATGCTCCCGTGACAGTGTGACTTTCTAGTGAGCAGTGAAAACATGGACAGAAGGAAGGGAAGTAAAGAGGGCATATTCCCAAGCCTGCTATCCCTCAGCTCCTTGAAGAGCTGCAAGAAAAAAAGGATCAGGATAAATGAAATACTCTGTACAACCACAGCAAGATTCAAACAAGTAAAATGATCACTTAGGCATGGACTGAGGCTCAAATGTAACTTTTCTTACAATAGCAATTGTATAATAAAGGTTAACTAGTTAAGGCAGGAATAAGACCAGCAACTGTTGAAAAATTAAACCTTGCTTTATTAAACCAACACAACAACAAAAACAAAGTAGCTGGAAAAGCTCAGCAGGTATGGCAGCATCTGTGGAGGAAAAAACAGAGTTACCGTTTCTAGTCTGGTGACCCTTCCTCAGAACCAACTTGCTCAATGTAATTTTTATTCATGACACAAGATGGCAGAGTTGTTCAAGCGGTCAACTGAGGAAACATCAAACAGATTCAATATGCTTCGAGGCTGGTGATATACAGACTGTTAAATATGCATGACAGTAGTGTCTGTTGAGGACTAGATGCTACCAGTTTGACTTTATACTTTTTTTCTGTAGATGGTGAATATGATCCTCAGGGAATTTGGAACTGATGGGAATGCAAGGAATCCCATCTCACAATACCTCTCAATTGAGAGAGAGTTTAACCTTACATTGATGGGACAAAAAGCTGTAGAATTCCTTGTACAAGAAAGCTTCAGACAGATCCTTACCAGAAACTAATATTGCAGTCACTGACAATTTACTTTCCTTGTACTTACAGCAGATGAATTGAAGACATCTGGGAGAAGGAAGTTAAGCAGAGCCCAAAGTTCATGCAGATTATTCTGAAGTGGTGTACCCGTGAGTAACAGCCGATTTGTTGTTTTGAATTCTCTCACTATTTCAGATAGCTGCAAATTTAGCATATTAAAAACCTTACTGTGTAAGTTACAAAGTTTAATTATACCATCATGCTAAATTCAGAGTGAATTTAAAATATCATTGAACTATTTGAATTTGTTTGTAAGAGTGACTTTGATGCATTCATAGAGTAACATACCAAAAGTCAAATGCCATGCATTTGGAAGCTGAAGCAAATTAAAAGGAGTAGTGAAAAATTTATATGCCGCAACCTACAGTGCCATCTTAGGAGCCACAGTACCTAGATACCACTTCTTTAGCTACAAAATCTTAGAAAATAGAGAAATAAATCCAGCAACACTACAACAATACTGCAAATGGTCGTCTGTAAACTTGAAAATAAGAGAATACAGTATGGGCACTTCCTAGATCCTCCACTGATCCTTTTTCTTCAAATCATAGCAACGGTGAGCATGGAAAAGTGAAAGCTGGTTAAAACATTTTTTAAAAAATAAATCTCACGAACACAAGAGGAATAGTGGTGCATTTCTACTTCACAAAACAACTAAACCAGAGACGCAGGTTAACGTTTTAGGGACAAGGGTTCAAATTCCAGCCTGGCAAATGATGCAGTCAATATATCTGGAAATAAAGCAAGCCAGTCACAGTAATTGTGACATGAAACTATCAATGACTGTTGCAAAAATCTTGCCAAGAAAGAATCAAGAAAAATTATTAAAAGCCTGAAAAGGCAAGACTAATCTCTGACCTCCTCTCTTTACTAGTTTCAAAGCTCAGGGAAAAATCAGCAAGTTTCAGAATCCAACAAAAATTCATTCAGCAATGTTGTTCCCAGACACCCAGAAGGAGGTGGGAATAAGAAAGTAAGTGAGCATGTTGTGTGAGAGCAAAAAAAGCAACAGTGATGGGACTGGGGCGGGGTAATGGTGGAGAAGCTTACCTTAGATTTTTCATTTTTGATCCTATGGGCTTCATCTATAACCAAATACCTCCAATTAAATTTTTTGAAAACAGATTTCTCCCGGATCAGCATTTCATACGATGTCACACAAACATCCCACTCTCCAGGAAGGAGTACATCTCTGATGAAGGCAGCCTGATAATGTAAAAGTGAGTTAGGTTTCAACTGCCCGAACACCAGATAATCATTTTTCCAGCAACACAAATACAGTGGAAACTGGTCTTGTGGAAATTAAATAACTAAATTTAATGGGAATAAAACATTAACTTAGTAAATAATAGTACAATTCTCCCTTAATGTGACAGTGAGCAATAAACTACAACATATTTGGGCATTTTTACTCACGAGATTGAGGCAAATTTCTGATTTTATACATGCATAAGAAAAAACAGGTTATATTAGCTAGTCTTGAGGTACTGTGAGGGCTGACGTTAACAAATGGTAACAGATCAACTTTCGTTCTGCAGACATATTTTGAGGGAGGTGAACATAAGTCAATGCAACACAGAACCAAGAAAGCAAAAGATATGACCAATGTCAAAGAATAATAACCCAAAGCAAGATTTCAATGGAGGTTTTCAAGTTTTGCATTAAAATTGCCCCAAGTTTTAAATGTCCTTCAGCTGTTGTAGTTTTATTACATGAAGTGTTTGGTTAGATGTCGCAAAAATGTTGTTACTTATTTGGGGAAATCAAGAGAAAAATCAGAAATATGCCGAAAAGGTTGAATGGTCTGTATTCAGTTAAAAAAAGACTGCTGGAAAAACTTCTTTGCCGCCTAAATGTACTGATTTTCTTGATATTGTCTGATAGATACTTGATACCTTTCAATTCCTCGCCAAAGTAGCTATTCTTCTCCAGTCTTCCCCGAAAATTCAAGCAGACCATTTAATCTGTATTCAGCAAGTGACCGGATGAGAGGACAGCAACCATCTCTAAGAATTCTGGATAATTTTTCCAATACAGGGTACCAAGGTATTTGCACATTGGGGTCAGCCAAAACATATCAGCTGATCAATCTACCACTGCACAACATACTTGCACAAATGGGCAGCACTAAACAATTAAACTCCAGACATTAGTTGTATTGTCCAATAGCATTTTTAAGAAAATAAAATTCAGTTCCTTACCCTTTGATCCTTGTCGCCTATTAGACAAATGGCACGGAGAGTCGGTATCCACCTCTTGAATTCAAGCATCCAATTGTGTAGTGTGGATTTAGGGACTAGAACCATGTGAGGTCCAGGAATGTTTCTGTAATGTTTCATGTACCCAAGGAGAGCAATAGTTTGCAAAGTCTTCCCAAGACCCTGTTGAATGAAGTACAGAATTAAGCCTCTAGTAAGGCATCGGTGCTTTTCAATCCGAGTTGCCTTGAGGTATTTCTGAATATCATAGTGAAATAAACCATTCAGCCCATCAAACATATTCTGCCATTTAATCAGATCATGATTTATCCACATCTTAACTCCTTTCCTCACCTTGGCTCCACATCTTAGTAATCAACACCCCTTAATCTCAAATACCTTAAATGAACAACTGCTTTTCCTACAATCCAATATATACATACCATCTCATCTGCCAAGATTCCATTGATGCCATTCTCATATAGAGAAATCAACCAATTCAATCCACGGATCTGATAGTCTCGGAGTTTTCCTCCTTTAATATCTGTGGAAGAGATCCCAAACATTTAGAGTCTGAAATCGCTGTAAAGGTTTGTAGAGAACAGAGCTTAAGTGGATATGAAACCATAGCATGACCGAAAAGAAAAGCATTACTATATCAGGAACCATTTAACTGAAAGCACCGTGACAGCTTGAGACAACAAAAAGCAAGCAGCTCAATCAAACTGGCATCAGGGTCTCAACGTTTGCATTCAGACGCAGACTTCAAACCAAAGATGGCATATTTCACAGACTACAGCCACTCTATAGCAGCTAATTAAACAAGGCCAAATAATACAGAGACAAACAGTCAAACAGAGTACAAAACTTCATCTAGGTAGGCAACTGTAGGATTAGGGGTGAGAACAGGGTGGCCAGGGAGGGGATGATGTTAAGGAAAACCAGTTTACTAAACTGTGGGTAGTACCAAACAATTATTTATTGTTACTGCAGGGATTTTTTTTTAACTGTTACAGTTGGAGAAACATCTTCAGGCGAGAACCAGATAATTATGCTCACCATTTCATAGGATAAAGAAAGTGGTCATATCTGATGCTCATAAAAAGCAGAGCAACTGCTTGCAATCAGTATAATTATTTCATTTTCCTTACTAAAACAATAGCTCAATTCGATGTGGCCTGGACTAAGATAAAGACTTCATCCTTTTACTGGCTACTAGGGTCCCATGAAAAATAATGTGAAGCAGTTTCAAGTTGGGTCCCTGTGAGCACAGAGCTATACAAAACATGTCAAAGGCCATTGTAATGAAGCAGTTATTTTATACCCGCATTAAGATGATCTTTCAACATCACCCAGCATTTCAACTGTGCTGGACTTGACATCAAAATGCACAAAAATTGACAAAATCCAGTTGAGAGTTCAAAGACACTAAAATGTAAGTTAGGCTAAATTGAGTCAGTGCGCCCATAGTCATTCACACTGTTCTATCTTAGGCTATCAAGTATAGCAAATTAAGTTGGGAGAACAAGCGGTGTTGTTCATAATTTGAAAACCCAAATTACAGCAGCCCCAAATGACAAGTATAGATTTGACTATATTAATAAACTGAGTACTGCAAATCAATGAATGGTGACTAAAAGTATAAAAGCAACTGGAAAAACAGTGAAAAGTCTGAACTACATTAACTCATGTATGAAATAATGAATAAAATGGCTTTACATACATGATGGGGATTCTTCAAACCTTGTGCAGACATTGGTTGTCTTGCTATTTTCTGACAGTAATTCTTCATCCTCTTCCTGTTCTGTACGGCGATGCCGATAACTAAGGATTAAAAGTGGATTGTTTTGTGCAAGGAGTTACTATTATTTGCCAATATGAGTTAAGTATCACTATAGCTAATTTCAAAACTAGTCACGTCAGAACAAACAGTAGATTTGCACACTGACTTTGTTATCAGGTTTAACACATGTATGATGTGCTGCAGAATTAAAACTCAAAAGTTTCAATTGCAGGTGGTCAGTTTTAATTTAAAGCTGACTTCAAATCTCAATTCTGAAATCTGTTATCATTCAAATACTCGCATCCTTCCATGGCCATTATGTGCAGGGTATATTAGTACTTCATAAAATAAACGTAGGGTAAAATGTTAATGCAATAGATCATTCAACTGACATGTTAATATATTAAATGAATCTCACTTGTGACTATTTTCAGAACCGTATGCTTTTAATGCAAGGTTAATAGAAACTTGAAATCAATTCTAAAAAACTGTATGATGTTTTACACCAGGGACAACGACACTACATCTACAACTTGAATTAATGGTGTAGACCAGAGAGCCTCTGGTACCTGTTCAGACACTCAGTTAGATCATATCTAATCTAGACCACAACTCCATTTATGTGCTATTGCTTTCCATCACTTAACGAAAATAATTGTTGATCTCAGTTCAGAAAACTGAAGGGCTGTGGAGGATTTCCATAATCACCCCCATAAGATGAAACCCCTCGGTCTGGATTCACCCAAAAGAAACTGTTCTCTGTACTGAGCATACTGAACTCCCCAGACATACTAAATGCCTCAAATAGGTCACCTAACAACCCTTTCTCAAAAGGAATGCAAAATAAATCTATGTAACCTGTTTCTGTAGCTTAACATGAAACCCAGGTATAATCTTGATGCATCTGTACTGTAACTCCTCACAAGGCCAACATAACTTTTTTTTTTTGAGTCTGGTGCACAGAAACAAAGACAGCATTCGATGGGGGTTTGACCAAGGCTCAACAGAACTTCCATATTTTTGCATTCCAATCCCTGTGAGACAAGGTCAGCTTTCTTTTAGGCCCCAATTACTTCTTGTAATGATACAACAATATTGACAGTGATTTGTATACATGCACAGCCAAACTCCTCTTGCTCTTCTACAGGAAATGATCTCTTTCGTCGAAAACACTCTGGCTCCATGGAGGGCATCACTGTAGTGGTGAAATGTTGGAAGATGCTGGCAAGGTCAAGTTTGTCCCAGCACTTCTCATTTTCATCAAATAGTATTGGTAGCAGGCCATAATTTGCACACATGGTTACCACAAGCATGATGGCCATTCAAATGATCAGTCACCTCCACCGAAATGGGATTCTGGAATCCCTGGTGTCAGGACCCTAGAGGGTTCAGATTACAAAAAAAATTGCTTTACTTGATGCAGGTGCATTTCAGAACTGACATGCCCCTTTGGACACAATCCGAACAGTGGTAGAGGTCAGGGATTTTTCCTGAGATTTCACCATGCTGGATACCAAGTGACACAGAGAAAAGGGCAGAGGATGGCAGTTTGGGGCTAGTACAGCTGACATAGTTGGCCTAGGAGCTATAAAGGGCCATGGGTATGATTTGTGGCATAGGAGGACACAAGAGGTATGATGGCTATGGGATATGGGCAAAGACTTGCATAGGGATTATGACAAGCCATAAATTTGGATACTATATCATAAGGTGGTACTGATGGTGTATGAAGTGTGGGGTATTGAAGGGAACTGAGCAGGAGGAATGTTCTATTTGTTTCTAGAACTTTCACCGCAGTGCTACAGCTCTGATGCAGGTTTTCCACCAAGTCCATCTCAGAAACTGGCAGCAACTTAGGATCTCATTGGGCCTCCTGTTCCAATTCAACACCAGACCCACAACCACATCAAAAGGAAGATCAGTGACCATTTTTAAATGCCAGGTTCACAGAACTGAACTTCCACCACTTCTGCGCACCAGACAAGGTAACAAAAATCAGGAGCTCAAACTTGTCTTCCTTAGAACTCTGAGACAGTAAGAACTGCCGATGCTGGAGTCAGAGATAACACAGTGTGGAGCTGGAGGAGCACAGCAGGCCAGGCAGCATCAGAGGGTCAGGAAAGCTGACGTTTCAGGTCGGGACCCTTCTTCAGAAATGGGGGAGGGGGAAGGGAGCTCTGAAATAAAGAGAGAGAGGAGGGGTGGGGCTGCGGAAGGTACGTGGGATGGTGATAGGTGAGTGCAGGTAGGCAGTGGTGGGGATTGGTCCGTGAGGTGGGAGGAGCGGATAGGTGTGAGGAGTGGATAGGTGGGAGAGAAGGCGGACAGGTTAAGGAAGCAGGGACGAAAGGGACATCGGTAGGAGAAAAGACAGACAGGTCAAGGAGACATGGATGAGAGGGGCTGTGGAAGGTAGGTGGGATGATGATGGGTGAGTGCAGGTAGGCAGTGGTGGGGATTGGTCAGTGAGGTGGGAGAGAAGACAGACAGGTCAAGGAGGCGGGGATGAGAGGGAGGGTTGGTCATGGGATGAGGCCAGGGGTGGAGAGATTTTGAAATTAGTAAAGTCCACATTGAGACTTTAGGGCTCCCAAGGGGAAATATGAGGTGCTGCTCCTCCAGCTTCTGGGTGGCATCGTTGTGACACTGGAGGCGGCCCAGGATGGGGAACTCACTTCCCCGTATTGAACTCCATCAGACAGTTTTACCCATTCAATGATCTGTGTCACTTTGCAACTTCATTATGTAATTCCCACAACTCATGGTTGCTCCTAACTTTGTCTCTCATGAAAACATGGATTAAGAAATAATGTAGTATCTATGGTATTGAAAGGCTCCAAAATCTCAAGAAGAAATAAAAAAAATTATTCCCATGATTCAATTTTTATCAACTATTAACAATCTTTTGGCTTTGGAACATGAGGAATGTTTTCCAATTTGAAATCGCATAGAATTGACATCAAGAATTCAAAAACACATTGCCTGTAATATATCTTACTCTCCAACCGATAGGAGTGTCTGTTTCTCATCTTTCTTTATGCGAGGACGCCCAGGTTTCATCTTTAAAGGTGAGGTTGGAGTCTTCTGTGCAGCAGGTTGGATAAAGTGAGCAAAAAGTTCAGTCTGTTGCAGCAGATAATCAAATCTATTTGCCCTGTCTGCCTTCTGTAAAGCAAAAAGAAAAAAAATGTTCAGTGAGGAATAGTGGAAAGAAGTGACACCACAATGTGCAAACATTTTTCAATTAATTTGTGCTGAATAGTAAGTTTTCCTTAAAGGGGAGGTGCAGAGTTACTATTAATAAAAGCTAATAGATGTCTTTGGAAAACTCAGTTTTTTTTTAAATTAGTAAACTGATTCTCCTTGTATTATTTTGCAAATTGGGCCATTATATAAAACATTTGTGGAAGGGGGAAGCAGGGCATGAAAAAAAACACTTTTTTTCTATTCCCAGTGTAACCAAGATTGCATTCTGAGATTAAATTCAACAATGCTTTCTTCAAACATGATCCATGTTTCAAAAAGCTAAAGCCTGTGTAAATTATATTAGCTTTTCTTTACTTAAAAAAGCTGCATAAAGTAGTCATATTTTTAATCTGTATTATGGCCATTGCACTTTACTGAATACATGCCTAAAGACATATTTCTTCTGAACCACAACAAGATAATAGACAAGCTCAATACATACATCAAGTAGGGCAGCCTCAAATTTAGCAGTTTTCATGATTAATTCACTATGGAACTGTTGAACGCATACGTTAGTGGAATGTTTTGCAAAATGAAACCAGTAAGTTACTAGAGAGAAAAAGAGTAACTTAGTAGTTAATGTCTGAAGGTAATAGTAATAATTTATCCTCCGCCGTCTCAAAAATAGTTGCTTAATCACTAATAAACTTTATTTGATACTATTTCCAAAGGTTTGCAGGCATTACCATTCTCCCAAAATTGCCCATTTGCTCAGAGGATACAGCAACACCAAAGTAATTACCCAAAGCCTGTCCTTTCATTTGCAAGGCACAAATCAGGAGTGTGACGGAATGGCCTCCACTTGCCAGCATAAGCGTAATTTCAACAACACTCAAGAAGCTCAACATCACCAAGGGCAAAGCTGCCCACTTGATTATTGCTTCAGTCACCTCCAGTGCACAGATACTGCAGTGTGAAGCATCTTCATAATGCACTGCAGCAAGTTGCCAAACCTCCTTCTACAGCACCTTCCCACGAACAAAATAAAACTGATCCTTGTTTTTGTGCAAGATAAGTGGCATTGTTTCTCTGAGACAAATGGAAGGGGCAGTCGGTTTTTGGGCACTTGCAATGATTCTTATGTTAGGCAGTGTTTGACAAGATTTAATAGAATTATTGTTATAGAGGACTCTCCTGCCAGGGGCATTGACAGGAGATTCTGTGGCAGTGAGCATAAATTCAGGATGGTTTGCTGCTTTCTTGGTGCTAGGGTTAAGGACGCCTCTAGACGTTTCAAGCATATTGTTAGAGGTGAGATTGAACAGCCAGAAATTATTGTACACATTGGTAAGAATGACATTTTTGAGAAAGAGAGTAAAGCAGTACAGAGTGAATTTAAGAGGTTAGGTAGAAGATTAAAAAGGAGAATCTTGAAAGTAGTAATTTTTGGTTTACTCCCAATGCCCAACTCAAACGAGAGAAGGAACAAGAGGTTAAAGAGATAAATCAATGGTTGAAGAGCCGGTGTATTGATTAGGGATTCAGGTTTTTGGACAATTAGAATGTCTCCAGGGATAGAATAGACGTGTTCAAAAAGGATGGATCTAACCTAACCTGGAAAGGGACCAATATCTTAGCAGGGAGATATGCTCATTCCATTAATGGAGACTTTATACTGATAGAGAGGGGGAAAATGGAGGATTCTAAGTAGCAGTATAAACAGAAGGATTAATGGGAAGGTTCTGAATGTGAGGAGAGCATGTCAATTAAAAAAAGAGACATGAGAGAGTTAAGAGTATGTAATAACACTGAAAAACTAAACTGCATTTATTTCAATGCAAGGGATCTTACAGGTAAGGCGGGCACGTTTAAGAACGTGGGATTGGGACGTCATCGCTATTACAGAAACTTGTGAGAGAGATGGACAAGATTGGCAGCTCAATAGTCCAGCCTTTAGATACTGTAGGAAGGATAGGAAATAAAAGCGGGGGGGTGGGATTTGATTATGGGATACATTATTGCTGTAACTAGGGAAGATACTCCTGAAAAATCATCCAGCGAAAAATATATAGGTAGAAAGGAAAGATCACTTTGATGGTAGTCTACTATCGGCCCCCAATAGTAAGAGGGAAATTGAGAAACAAATGTGTAGGGAGATCTCAGATATATTTAAGCATAATAAGGTTATAATAATGGGGGATTTTCATTTTCCAAACATTGACTGGGGCTACCATAATGTTAAAGGTTTGGATAGTGAAGAATTTATCAAATGTGTTCAAGAAAATTTTCTTTATCAATACGTGGATGCTCCTGCTACAGGAACAAACTTAGATGTTCTTTTGGGCTATCAGGCAGGGCAAATGACTAAAGTAAAAGTGGGGAAACATTTTGGGTCTAGCGATCACAATTCAACTGGTTTCAAAATGGTTATGGAAAAGAATACGCCTTTCATAAAAGTTAAAGATTTTAATTGAGGTAAGGCAAGTTTTAATGGTACGAGAAAAGAACTTTCAAGGGTTGACTGGAGTAGACAGGTCGCAGGCAAAAAGCTGTCTGACAAGTGGGCGGTCTTTAAGAGTGTAGTGACGAGAGTTCAGAGGCATTTTGTTCCTGTTAGATTGAAGAGCAAGGCTGGTAAAGATTAAGGAATACTGGATGAATAAAGATATTGAGGTTCTAGTCAAGAATAAAAGAGTATTTTATTTTATATAAAGACAACTTTGTTCAATATAAAGAGTGTAGGGGCATTCTTAAGAGGGAAATCAGGAAGACAAAGAGGGGACAAGACAGTATTGACAGATATGGTTAGGGAATAATCCAAAGAGATTCTACAAATACATTAAGAGCAGGAGGGTCACTAGCGAAAGGGTAGGGCCTCTTAAAGATCAAGGAGGTCATCTCTGCGTTGAACCCCAGGAGATGGGAGAGATACTAAACGAACATTTCGCTTCATTTTTTACTTTGAAGAAAAAGTGACATCTAGAAAATACACAAATAAACTGTGATGTTTTAAAAACAGTTCACATTACAGAAGAGGAAGTTCAGGAGGTCTCAGAATTTAAAGGTGGATAAATCTCTGGGACCTGATCAAATGTATCCCAGAACATTGTGGGAAGTAAGGGAAGAAATTACGAAACCCCTTGCAGAAATATTTGCATCATTTACAACTAAAAGTGAGGAGGCTGATGTCCGGAGGGTGGCTAATGTTGTACCTTTAAGGAAGGCTGTAAGGAGAAACAGGGAAACTATAGACCTGAGAGTCTGACTTCAGTTTAGGTAAGTTATTGGAACTGATTACAAAAGATAGGACATGGACATTTAGACAGGCAAAAATTGATTAGGGATAGCATTGCTTTGTGTGAGGCAATAGTGTCTCACAAACTTGAGGAAGTAACCTAAAAGATTGTTGAGGGCAGAGCAGAAGACATTGTTTATGTGGATTTTAGTAAAGCCTTTGACAAAGTTCCGCATGGTAGACTAATTAGTAAAGTAAGGTCACATAGGATTCAGGGTGAGTTTGCCAATTGGATACATAATTGGCTAAACAGCAGGAGACAGAGTAATGAATGAGGTTGTTTTTCAGACTGGAGGCCTGTGACCAGAGATGTCCCAGAGGGATAGGTTATGGGTTCTCTTTTGTTTGTCATTTATATAAATGACTTGGATGAGAATATAACAGGCATGGTTAGTAAGTTTGCAGCCGACACCAAAATTGGTGGTTTAGTAGACAGTGAAGAAGGTTTTCTGAGATTACAAAGGGATTTTGATCAAATGGGTCAACGGGCTGAAAAATGGCAGATGGAGTTCAATCTGGATAAATGCGAAGTGTTGCATTTTGGTACAATAAACAATGGTAGGTCCTTGTGTAGTGTTGTAGAGATAAGGGACCTGGAATGCAGGAATATAATTCTTTGAAGTTTGCATCACATATTGACTAGATGGTTGAAAAGGCTTTTGGCACGCTTGCCATCACTGAATAAAAGAGTCCTGAGTGAGAGAGTTGGGAAGTCATGTTGAGGCTGTACGGGATGTTGGTGAGGCCTCTTCTGGAATACTGTCTCTAGTTCTGGGTTGCCCAGTTATAAGAAGGATGTTATCAATCGGGAGAGGGATCAAGAGATTTACCAGGTTGTTACCAGGTATGGAAAGTTTGAGTTATAAAGAAAGGCTGGAACTTTCTTACTTGAGCGTAGGAGGCTGAGAGGCAACCTGATAGGAGTTTATAAAATAATGACAGGTATAGGTAGAGTTAATGGCAACTGTCATTTCTCTAGGACCAGGGGACACATTTTTAAGGTGAGAGGAGAGAGATTTTAAAAAGGCATGAGACAATTTTATTTTTACACAGAGGTGGTTCATGTGTGGAGTGATCTTCCTGAGGAAATGGTGGATGCAGGTACAATTACAACATTTAAAAGACATTTGGATAGATACATGAATAGGAAAGGTCTGGAGGTATATGGACCAGGAGCAGGCAGGTAGGACTACGTTAGTTTGGGATTATGTTTGGCATGGATTAGTTGGACCAAAGGGTCTGTTTCTGTGCTCTACGACTCTATATGCCCAATTAAGTTTCTGGTCAATTGTAACCATCGTCTATATAAGTAAAGCATGCTGTCTTTCCATGTGTGAATGTGCTGCAATAATGTCTACAAACGAAAGCAATTTAATCAAATATTTCTTTTATTGTATTTACCATTTTCTCTTCATAGGCAGGATCCTCCTCTTTGACTTCAGGTTTAGGCATTTTAAATATAAACGCTGCATCACCGCTATCCATCTAGTAGCAGACAAAGAAAAACATAAAAGGTTTAAAAAAAAAGGATCTTGGAATATACAGAATTATTGAACCTGAACACTACATTGAATGTCAAGCCTCATGATATTTCAGGAATAAAAGGCACCATCGAAGCAGACGTGCAAGCTGAACTGCATTACACATTTTAGAAACATTTCTAATGTAATTTGGGAACATACATTTTAAAATGGATAACATACACAGGTTTGGAAAAAATGTGAAGGCAATAAAACAGCCTTTTGCCATTGAAAACTCAATACCCTATGTTGCCAAATTTCTGATCTCAGATTGCTGAGTTAACGAGCATAGTGCTTTTTCCATTCATGATTACAGCCAAAGCATGGTAGATAAACCAGCCAAGTTGTGCAAAAACTCTTTCATAAATAGCAATTATTGAGTAGGTGCTCCATTTTTATGATGTTAATTGAGAGGCAAACATTGGCCTGGACTCCTGTGCTCCTTCAAAGTAGTTAGCTGGAACCATCTACCTCCAACACAGTCAGTCATAAGGAAGAAAACAGACCCTTCGGTCCAACCAATCCACGCCGTGCAAATTTTCCAAATGAAACTTATCCCATCTGCCTACGTTTAGCCCATATCCCTCCAAATGTCTTTTAAATGTTGTAACTGTACCTGCATCCACCACTTTTTCTGACAGTTCATTCCACACACAGACCACTCTGTGTAAGAAAGTTGCCCCTCCTGACCTTTTTAAGTCTTTCTCCTCTCACCTTAAAAATACACTACTAGTTTTGAACCTAGGGAAAAAAACTCTTGCCATTCACCTTATCCATACCCATGATTTTATAAACGTCCATAAAAGGTCACCCCTCAACCTCCTGCAAGCCAGTGAAAATTCCTAGCATTTCTAGTCTATTTTTATATCTCAAACCCTCCATTCTCAACAAATCCTGATAAATCTTGTCTGAACCCTCTCTAGTTCAATAACACCCTTCCATTCCGTCTCACTTGAAAGGTAACAAACTTGACAACGTAGAATTAGGCCCGATTTCAGTTCTCAACGTGTTGATGTGCTAATTGAACCACTTTCTGACTAAGAACCAAGAGTACCGCGTTAGGGCTCACAAGAAGTAGGAAATCATAACAGCTCATAAGGGCTTAAAGTATCTTTCTGACTAACTGCTATAGCTAGTTAGGTCCAAAATAAGTTATGTAAGTCATACATGGAAGTACACAAATGACAAATGTAGTCCAACTGGCTCATGCATGCATACTTGTTAGTCTATGCATCAGCCTCTCTCTGAGATTAAATAGTTCCAGCTATTTCCTCAGAGGATAGCCTCTCGAGGTATATCTTTGTGGGGTTTTCTTTTACATCATTTCCAGTGCCTACATAGCTCTTTACAAAATAGAAACCAGAATTGTGCAATGTGTTGAGAGATAGTGTATAAATACACAATTGGTGATTAAACTATGTTAACATAAAACATACAAAGCATTTCACAGGAACATTATCACATTATACTGACAATGAGCCACAGGTGGAAGTATTAGGATCGATGTAATCTACAGGTCAGTTGAGAGGACAGAAAATTGTAGAAAGAGTATTTCAGAAGCTCATGTTTAGGCAGCTAAACATAATTAAAATGACAGATGTGCAAGAAGCCAGAAATGGAACAGCAGAGTGACCTGGCAGGATTGCAGGCAATTACGAAAAAGTACTGGGCGAGGTAATAAAGGATTTATAAACAAAGATGAAGATATTAAAATCAAGGTGTTACAAGATTAGTGGACAGCATAATCAGCAAACACAGGGGTGACAGGTAAATAGATTTGGTGCCAATACAGATAGAATTTTAAATAAACTCAAGTTTATGAAGTTTGGAAAATGGGAGGGTAGCCATAACGATGGGACAATTAATGATGTCAATAAAGGTTTCAGCTACTAAAATGGAAGTGGAATATTTTAGTAACAGGGTGAATACGCAGTCAGGAGGTCAAAAAGTTTTAAATCTTCTGGCTCACTCTCAGAAAGCAATCATGAGGGGGAAGCACCTGGTGGCTAGGGAACAGAATTCACAGTGGGGCCCAAAAACAATTGCCTTCAGTATTTCAAATCTTGAGATGGGGAGAAACCTGAGCTCATCCAGCATATGTCAGGTAAGCCACCAAGAAATTAATCCAAGTGCTTAGTTTACAATTTTAAAATGGTCTTCCTAATGTGCACTTTTATCTATAATGATGGACTCCAGAGATCCCTTTGTTGCATTTTTTCTAGCATCGTGCTGTTAAATTTTCCTCCGAAATGTAACTCCTTGTATTTGAGGTTCATGCACCAATAATAAATTAATTTTCCAGTTTATTAAAGTTGTCATGTCTTTTAATCAGAATTATTCTCTCCATTTCTAAACTGAAACAAAAATCAAATTGCCTGATCTCCATCAAACCACTGTCGCACTATCTTGAGATATAAACTGGCATAATGAGCATTCTGCCTTGGAAACAATACCTTGTAAAATGATTCTCTTCCATCAAAGTAAATATATTGATTTGGCTACAAATAGCTTGGCCAGTAGTTCACCCAAAATTGTTAAATAATTTACCTTTTACACAGCTAACTAGCACGGAGGAACGACAGTAAAGTTACACTCGGGCTTCAGATCAAAAGTTCTTGTTATTTCCTCGGTACCACAAAACAGCCCAGCTGAATAAGTCGAAATTGGAATCAGGAAATATTGAATGGACAGACACTTCTACAAAACCAAGAACAGCAGCAGCAGAGGGATGAAAATAGGGCACCAACAAAATTACTCACTTCTGACCAACAATCAGACCCAGAATAAAATGTATTAAAACTGCAATTAACCCCTGTCAGAGATGTTGGCCCTAAGACATTAATGAGTATTTCCTGAAGTTAGCAGATGGGGGAGACTGCCTGAGACACTGACGTCTCTTCAAAGAGAGGTGGAGGTTTGGGGACGGGCTAATGCTAGATAAGGCAAAAGAGGGACAGAAGGGATTACAGTGACAGAGGAACGTGAAAGGATTGTGTAATAGGGACAAATGGAGTGTGTGAAAGAGAAAGAGAGAAAGATGTGGGTTCAACAAGGTATATGAGGGGGGAGTTAGGGAGGATGAGAGAGAAGGGGGGATTAAATAGGGTATGAGAGGGCGTTTTGGAGGATGTGTATTGGGGGGTAGAAGTTGTGGGGAGTGGGAGGTAGAGGTGATTGGAGAGTGTGTTTGAGAGAAAGCGAAGCGAGCGACCGAGTGAACGAAGCAGGGCCATAAAGATTCATTGATCCTTTCCTCCTCCCCCGCCCCCGCCTCGTTTATTTCTTCTCGGAGGCTTCCAGAGACCCTCAGGGTTCCTCTGGCACCTTCTGCGCTTTGGCGTAGCGGATCCCGGGTGGACGATCCCTCCTGAGGAAGGGGGCGAGGATCAGACAAAGAAGGGGGAAAAAGGGGAAGCGGACTGCGCGTGCGCCGTCAGCGACGGACCAAGTCTATTCTCCCCCTCCCCCAACACACACACCGAGTGCCGGCGACCGTATTCTCCCCCCGCCCCCATCATCCCTCCCACCACCCGTTATCAGAGCAGACAGGACCTGGGCGATAAACCGGGGATGGAAGTAACGGGGTTGTTTACATGACGGGGACCCGATAAAGATGAACACGAGGCGGATAACCGGCCGCTCTCGCGGCGGGAAGACGGGGTTGTCGACGGATCCGATCTCTCTCCCTCTCACCTGGTCCGTGCCCGGAGACTGCATCTGGGGTTCGGCCGCCATCGCCCCCAGCTTCAAGCTCGCCTCCTCCACCTGCCCCTCGGCCGGGTTAGGGTTCAGGTTCAAGTTGCCGCTCGGCCTCTCCTCGGCTTCCGACATGTTCCGTTCTCCTTTCCCGTACCTCCCCTCGGTTGAATTGAAAATGCCTCACCGGAGCCGACCTCTCACACCGTTTCCCTCTAACACCACTCTGCCGCCGGGTCGGCTCGGCTCCTCCGGCTTCCCCACCCCCTCAGCCGGCTCCGATCTTCCGCTCAACCGCCTACTCGTCCACCTCCGCCGCTACCCGGCTCTCGCGAGAACTCCCTCGCCAAATCCCGCCAGACCTAGCTCCGCCCCCTTTCCCCAGGGACCGCCTTCGCGAGAACCTACCCAGATTGTTACTTTTGGTTTGAACTGTTGCTAAGTAACAGTCTGGTGGCGGGAATAGAGAGTGCAGGATGGAAGGTTGCAGAGAGGCAGGAGGGTGGAGGGCAGGGCGGAAGGTGGAAGGGCGCAGAGAAGCAGGAGGGTGCAAGGCGGGGTTCTGGTGGCTGGGCATTGTGGAAGTTGTAGGGTAGTGAAGGGTCAGGGAACTGGGTCAGTATGAGGCATCTTTAGGCGGCAGGGAGGAGGTAGCCCGGCAGCATGGAACGTGTAAGGTAGTGAAGTAGGAGGGATTGAAGAGTGTCCAGGGAACAGGATAGAGGTGGTGAGGCAGTGTGGAAGGTGTAGGATAGTGAAGGGGCGGGTTGGAAGGTAGTAGGAGGGAATAAAAGAAGAATGGAATAGATGATGAAAAACTACAGTCTAAGTCCATGGTTTTCTGCTTTCTTTGAGCCTCCGTTCTGAAACTGAGTTCTTGTATTTGCAGTTTTCCGATCTCTGGGACCTTTCCAGAATCTGTGGAATTTTGGAAGTTTATGACCAATCCAATACTTACTCTGTAGTTACATATTTTAAGAAGCTAAGATGCAGGTCAACGGGTCCTAGAGACTTAACCATTAGTCATTTTAGTTTCTCCACTGTGTAATCTCTCTTGACCTATCGTATGAATATTCTTGCCCAATTGATCTTTTACAATGAAGTTATTAATGAATCCAACCTTATATATTAGTGTCACAAATAGCTTATTTCCTGGTTAGTTCCTGAAAGTATTGTTGGAAGTGACCATTATCTAGCCCCACTAATCCTGTTATTTCTGAGATGGTTCTAGTCCTGCTGCATGAAACATAAATTTAATTATTTCCCGCTTCCTTAAATGGTGAGTCATGCACTTTCTCTATATTAAACTTAAAACAGTATCAAGCAAGCAACACAAAATTATTGATTTTAATAAACAAGCTTATTCAGGATGTTGCAACAATGGTTAACAGGCTTCGTTTACAATTGAAAATATAAAAATTCACCTCTGAAATAATGAAACATGCAGGGAAATGTGCATAAACATGCTGGGTAAAGGAAAAAGAATCAGATTGCACGCTGAAGGGATGCATTTTGGGGAAACAAAGATGCTTTGGGCATTAGGTTTTAGTTGTTGATGGCTACAGAAAAAAGATAAGGTGTGGAATGTTGGACTGACATTCTGGTGTATAGAGGAAGGTCAACAAACCCCATCGATTGTATCTGGTTTCTTTGCCAATGTAGCTTGCTCAGAAAAACGCAGTATTGAAGATTCTTTCAATCACTGTCAGGTGCACAATCAGTGTTAAGACTGGATCAGGGCTCCACATACCACAATGAACCTACACTAAAATGTCGCTTCAGAAATAGGAGAGGTAGTCTGGGAAGTTCTTTTCCTTCCCCAGGCTGGCTACCAACAAAAAATTCTATATAATCTCCAAGGCGGACTCTGCAACACGACAGTTGTAAACACAGGCAGAGCGTTTGCAGTAAACAGGCAGTTTTCACAAGCACCTCATATTTTGCTTGGGAACCCTGCAGCCCAATGGTCTCAATGTGGACTTCACAAGCGTCAAAATCTCCCCACACCTGACCTCATCCCAAAGCAAGCCCAGCTCATCCCCGCCTCCGTGACATGTCCGTCTTTTCTCCCACCTATCTGCTCCTCCTACCTCACTGATCAACCCCCGCTCCCACCACCTACCTATCAGCCTCATCCCCGCCTCCTTAACCTGTCCGTCTTTTCTCCAACTATCAGCTCCTTTATCCACCTTCTATCAGCACCTCGCCGCTCTCTCTATTTATTCCAGAGTCCCCTTCCCCTCCTCCATTTTTGAAGAAGGGTCCAGACCCAAAACATCTGCTTTCCTGCTCCTCTGATGCTGCCTGGCTTGCTGTGTTCATCCAGCTCTAGACCTTGTTATCTCAGTTTTCACAAGATGTGGCTTTCAAGAGATGTTTTTTGAAAAAGAAGTACAACTTTCTGTCCAACTGTTCTTTCTCTTTGTGCTCCATCCCCACCTATTGTTTACTCCCAACCTTCTGCCCCGACTCTATCTTCTGCATATAAACATCCATTTTCTGGGCTACCATCAGTTCTGAGGAAGGTTCACTGTGCTCGAAATGTGAACTCTGATTTCTCTTCACAGATGCTGCCAGACATACTGAGCTTTTCCATCAATTTCTATTTTTGTTACAACTTTCATTAACCTCTTTTAAAAATCCAAATATTCATAAAGCCTTCAAAAATGATTAGATTTAAAGCATCCATAACATCACCTGTCTTGAAAAGTGATTTGAAATGTGATTCATTACAAAGTGTAGACAAGAATAAAATATACAAAACCTTAAGACACATTTACACACGTTCTCAGTCACTTGCTTTTTCCTGCATCTTGTGCGGTTATCCACATACCTTATTATTTGATCATTTGAATAAATCTACATTCTTGACAGAACATCAGCAATTACGTTATTTCTCGCTGCAGTGTCAATGACTCTTAAGTGATAAGGCTGTAATAGCAAACTCCTCAGAAATAACCTGGCATTTTGTTTCTTGAAATTTTCCTCAAATGCTAAGGGCTTATGATTACTAGTGCTTCCCTGTAACCATGATGGACTTTTACCTCAAAATGCTCAAAGGGGAGTAGTAATCCCTTTTTTTTCCTACTGTCGAGTGTCTCCATTGATGTGGATTTAAATTGTTGGAAAAGTATCCCACTGACTTCTCTAAACCCAATTCATCTTGTAATATGACCTCACCCACCCCAAGTCACTTGTATCAATTGCAACCTTAGATTTAAATTTAGATTTTATTGTCACATGTACTCAAGTACAGTGTTCAAGAGTGCAGTGACAATCACACAATGTTGCCAAGCGAGACGCCATCTTAGGTAAGATTTACCTAGGTATAAAATCTTTGATACAGAAATAGAGAAATAAAGAAATAGAATAGTGGGATGAATCCTTCATCTCACACTGTATATATGCGATCCAGGAATAGCTCAAAGAAGCCTGAAAATTATCTCATTAACATCTTAGAGCATCCCAAGCCATGAGGAAATGGGGCAATAACTGGGTCTAATCCTGAAGAGTTCAACCAGGTGATGCTTGTATTTCTGTCTTCAAAAGAGGAATCATTTGGGATTGCATGGTGGCTCACAGTTCCCCGGTTCAATTCCAGCCTTGGGCGACTGTCGGTGTGGAGCTCTCCCAGTGTCTGCGTGGATTTCCTCTGCGTGCTCCGGTTTTCTCCTGCAATCCAAAGTTGTGCACATTAGGCAGATTGGTCATGCGAAATTGCTCAAAGTGTCCAGGGTTGTGTAGGTTAGGTGGATTAGCCATGGAAAATGTGGCATTATCGGGATTGGGTGGGATGTTCTTCAGAGGGTCAGTGTTGACTCGCTGGACAGAATAGCCTGCTTCCACACTGCAGGGATTCTATTTAAAGAATGGCTCAGCTGTCCATATAGTATAGTCAAAAACTTTGGTAAAGTACATTGGTTCAGCTGTGTCATATCTATATGTTGAAGCAATACCATCACCATAAATGTAATTGATTGGATAATGGAGGATAAAGGTGGTGATTAATAGATGAAAAGAAAATACCATAGGCAATTTAGTGGAGAGAAAAAAAAGAACCTTCAATTGTGTGTTAAAGCAGTTATATGAATAAAGTTTTCTGAAGTTTTTGTGAAATTAGGAGCAGTTAACGTTGGCTCATTGATCAAAATTGCTTTCAGCCTCGACAACTGCTTGGCACCTAACGAACAAGACTACCTTGGCTCTGTTTTGCTGTAAATCCATCAATGGAACAGTAATATTATAAAGCTTGGTATATTAAATGTTATGAACGGCCTTGTTAAGTCTTTTTCATTTTTCCATCTCTACATAGGAAAGCATAGTTAGCTAGCAAACAGGTTATTTTGACAATTGTCTGGTCATTGGTTCTGCTTTATTCTCACTATCTCTTGCATCCTTCACCGTCCTCACTACCTGACATACCTGCACTAGCTTATCCTCCTTATGATGGTGGTATTCTTTTTCTCTTTTTCCCTTTTTATCCAGAAATGCTGTTACACACAGTTGGATATTCTTTTATTCCCATAACCAAACAGCCTGTGTTATTTTCTTTTCATCTATTAATCACCACCTTTATCACCCATTATCCAATTGATTTCATTTATGGTGATGGTATTGCTTCAACATATAAATATGACACAGCTGAACCAATGTACTTTACCACCCTTTTCTGACTATTTTGTATGAACAGCTGAGCCATTTTTTAAATGATTCATCTTGTGAAGACGGAAATACAAACATTCCCTGTTGAATGTTCAGGATTTGATGTAGTTAATGGCTCATTTCCTCGTGGCTTGGGATGCTGTAAAGATGTTATTGAGCTACTTTTCAGGCTTCTTTGAGCTGCTCCTGAATCACATATATAGAGAGTAACATGGAGGATTCATCCCTCTATTCTAAACATATTTCTCTGATAATTTTTAGAGGATCTCTTATGTCATGCCCACACACTAATTCAAATGAATGAAACGCAGCAGACTGATTAGATGATCTTCACACGGCAAACAAAAGAAATTCCAATCCATTGTCCCAAACACACATATATTCATGACAATTTATCCTGTACATCTTTTTGAAAGTTTGATTGCATCTTTCTTAACCTCCTTATGTATGTGAAGGTTATACTGAAAGTTTTGCATTATATCCAGAATATCCATAACTTCCTGCAAATGTGTGGACATAAAATTGAATCCTCAGTCTGACTGGATTTCTACAAGTAATCTGAATCAAGTGAAGAACTTGTTTAGCTTTTCTATCACTACCTTAGTAGTAGTTATTCTCAAGGTTATGGCCTCTGGGAATTGAGCAACCATATCCATAATAGTTCGGGTATACTGGTGTCCCATTTTAATTTTTGAAAAGTGTCATCGTTATGACTACAGTTCGTAAACCCAGATCACCAACGGACAAATCAAATCTTAATTCAAACATGGACTGATACAACTAAAACTACTATGGATGTAGTTTCAGTGGGCTATCTTGAGAGAGAGAGACACCCTGGAATGTCACAACCAACAAGGTGTCAAGGAAACTTTAAAGCGATGGATTTAAAAGGGAGAAAAAGGTAGGACAATCAAATTGTAATCTCCCTGGAGTTAACTCACTCTGTGAACAGACAACAGTCTGGACAAGAGATATGTTTTGTGTCTTCCCATTCATGAATACACAAGAACAAGAGTTCAAAGCCACTTCAACCCTGACCTGTGTGTGCTACTGGAAGAAGCTGTACTAGTGAGCTGAGATACTTGTGTGTACTAGTCTGGTTTGAGTGCTAGTGTGCTGTGTAATTCACAGTTGAAGAACTACTCACTGGTGCATGAATCACAGAACGGCAATATGCAGGTACAGCAGGTAATAAGGAAAGCAAATGGAACCTTCGCATTGATTGCAAAAGGAATAGAGTAAAAACAGCAGGTAATAAGGAAAGCAAATGGAACCTTCGCATTGATTGCAAAAGGAATAGAGTAAAAATGTAAGTAGTGTTGCTCAATTGTGCAAGACATTGGTGAGTATGCACCTGAAGTATTGTAGACAGTTTTGATCCTCTTTCTTAAAGGAGAGGTGTAATTGCATTGGAGGCATTTCAGAGGAGATTCACTAGATTGATTCCAGAGGTGAGAGATTTGTCTTTCAAAGAGAGATTGAGCAGCTTAGGCCGATACTCTGGAGTTTGCAAGAATGGGAGGAGATCTGATTCAGGTATAGGTGATGCTAAAGGGGATTGACAAAGTAGATGAAGAGAGGATATTTTGTTTTGTGGGGCAATCTAGAACAAGGGGTCATAGTTTTAGAATGAGGGGTAGCAGATTTCAAACTGAGGTGAGGGGAAATAACTTCTCCCAAAGGGTTGTGAATGTGTGGAATTCACTACCCCAGAGTTGTAGTGGAAGACAGGACACTGAGTAAATATAAGGAGGAGACAGACATTTTTAATTAGTAATGGTTTGGGTTGATTATGGAAAGTGGGCAGAAAATTGGAGTTGGGGCTGAGATGAGATCAGTCATGGTTATACTGAATGGTGGAGCAGGCTCGAGGGGCTGAACTGCCTATTTCTGCTCCTAGTTCTTATGTTAGTTGCCCCTGTATTGTAGGTGAATTACTCACTCGCTCTAAGAGTTAGAAGCCAGGTACCCGGCCAGTCGGAATGAAACAGGAAAAGAAGAGGACTCTCTCACTCTGAGCACAGTCAACCAAACACCGTCAAAAGGAAAAATAGCAAAGGACTTCAATTAACTTGCAACATCAAGAATCCACTGTCTATTCTTCACAAATGATCCACAGATATTGACAGACTTATGGACAGAGAAAATTCAGTTTGCTCATTTAATCTCTATGTTTGATGAAGCAGAGTTGGAAGCCTTCTTTATCTCTTTCAAGCACACAGCACAGCAATTACAGTGGGCAGTCCACCATTGGTTTTTATTACAGCAAAGTAAGCTTTCAGATAAAGCTCGTGAAGTTTACTCTGTCTTGCCCAAGTAAAGTGCCACGGATTACCAGGCATCAAAAAAGGGTCTTTTAAGGGCATATCAGTTAGTGCCAGAGACATACTGTCAAAAATTCCATACCCTTATGAAACAGCCTGACCAGATGTATTTGGAATTTAGAAGGCTTAAGCAGCACTTTTTTTTGATCATTGGTATGGGGAGACTTAACCAGAAGCCATTTAGGATAACTTCTAAGAAATAATTCTGTTTGAGGAGTTTAAAAAACTTCATTCCCTTCCCAATCATGACTGTGTGAGTCATCCACTCTCTGCTTATTGAACTGCTCCTCAGCAACAACGTAGGGTCAAATTCAATCGAATCCCCAGCCGTGTCTGAGGTAAGGAGAGAACATTGAGGTCAGGAGGCCACTGAGGTTTCAATTCCACCCTCAGGCGACTGTCTGTGTGGTGTTTGCACATTCTGCCCGTGTCTATGTGGGTTTCCTCCCACAGTCCAAAGATGTGCAGGCTAGGTGGATTGGCCATGCTAAATAGCCTGTAGTGTTCGGGGATGTGTGGATTATAGGGGGATGGGTCTGGATGGGATGCTCTGAGGTCAGTGTGGACTTGTTGGGCCAAAGAGCCTGTTTCCACACTGTAGGGACTTGATGATGATGATGATGATGGTGATGTTATGATTGAGTTCTCTAGTCCCACTACTCAAGGGTGACAACATAAATGTTACTGTTTTACTGTGTTCCTTGTATGACTAATTGTCTACTTTCTCAATATTAGACTTTAAGAAAAGGTCCAGTTTCTTTCACAAACAGAAAATTATTGATTTATTTTAAGCTAACATATTCGCTGACAATGCAAAAGTAGTTAACACACTTTGTTTCTAGTATGAAAATATAAATGCTTGCACATTTAAATAGATGTTTATTGTGCTAAACACACACACTAGTTAAAGTGGAAAAAAATCAGATTCTCCTCTGTAGAGATTCACTTTTGGAAAGAAAACACATTTGGCCAATAAGTCTTAGTTCTAGATGGCTAAAAATGATGATGGTTCATGCTCTGACACACTGAGGAGAGGGATTTCACCGAATGCCGGTAGTTGTCTCTGGGATCTTTACTAACACGGTTGCTCAGGATTTATTGTGGATACTTCCAAATGCCCATTAAGAGGACAATCGGGGTTTGGAGTGAACCAGTTTGACACTGTACCCACAAGAAGAGATTTATTTTCCAGAAACAGGAAAGCTGAGCTGGGTAGCTCATTTCCTTTGCCAGACAGGGCACTGATTAAAAATTTCAAACAATCTGAAAGGCTAAGTTGTAATATGACAATCATGAATCAAAGCAGTAAACAAGTAACTTTCACAAGGCATGTGTCTTTCAAGAAATGCCTTGTTCAAAATAAGTTTGACTGAACTTTCATTGAACTGATGAAAAAAATCCAGGCCTCCATAAACTTGAGACTCATGTTCAAAAAATTATTGAACATAAAGCATTCATAACAAAACACATTCACATATCAGAAATAGCAGGAACTGCCGATGCTGAAGTCTGAGATAACAAGGTGTAGAGCTGGATGAACATAGCAGGCCAGGCAGCATCAGAGGAGCAGGAAAGCTGATGTTTTGGGTCTGGACCCTTCTTCATTTTCAGGGTAGCTCGGGGAGTTTTTTTGCGAGCAGGGCGTAGATGTTCTGTGAAGTGGTCACCCAATCTCTACTTTGTTTCCCCAGTGTGGAGGAGACCGCATTGTGAGCAGCAAATGCGGTAGACTAGATTCTGGGAAGTGCAGGTGAACTGTTGCTTCACCTGGAAGGTATGTTTGGGCCCTTAGAAAGTGGGGAAGGAGGAGGTAAATGGGCAGGTGTTGCACCTTTGCCAGTTGCAGGGGAAGGTGCCGTGGTGCTGTGTTGGGGGTGAAGGAAGGGTGGACCAGGGGCAGGAAGGGTCACCAGACCTGAAATATTAACTCTGATTTTCTCTTCACAGATGCTGCCAGAACTGCTGAGCTTTTCCAGCAACTTCTGTTTTTGTGGTTGTGGCCCTGTTTTGTCCGCCTTGGGTCTTGTAGGCTCTGGACTATTAGATTTATTGCAGAGATGATTTGACCAGAACTGTAACTTACTTGAGGCTGAAATTCAACTGATTACAAAAGTATCATAAACCTGTGTTATGTAAGCAACTGAAAAAAAGCTGATTAGGAATGACCTTCTTCAGACAAAACCTTATATCATGACATGCTGTTTTCTGCGCTTGTTACATTTGTAATGGAGATTGCTGGTTCTATAAGTCTCAGTGCACATGCTTGGATCATAAGTTCCAGGACTACTCTGGGATGGGTGAATGGGTATAAGAGGAAATGGAAAATGCATAATTTAATCCATAATAACAGGATGAAAGAAAGAGGTTATGCATCGCTGATTGGAAACTGAGGAGCAGAGTTGGATACCGTACATGCACAAAATATTTATAACAAATAGGAACCTGCTTGTGTAAAAGTGACACTTCTTGATGATTAATGTGAGCCACCTTATTATAAGTAGTCAACGCTACCATCTGCATGATTAGGAAGAAGAGTTGGCGTGGGGAAGAATGAGGAGGAATCTTGCATTCAAAAACACACTAATGAGGCACAAGGTGTTGCACAGGATTTTGTAATGCAGCCATAAAATTATAGATTGTAACTTGGACAATATTTACCTCTTAATTCTCCAAATTTATTTCAAGCACAGAAAATTAGGTTGTTAGTAATATCAGTAACAAATGCTTTGTGCGATTGTGGCATTCACTTGTACTCCTCATTAGGTTTACATACCAGTCACTCAGTCAGTATTCGAGGGATGCAGAACTACAGTCTCATTTACACATGGGCAAGCCCCTTGCATATTGCTCAATTATCACTGAAGTGCATACGTTGAGTAAATGTAGTTTTTGGTTTTGTTGCTGCACCTGGTTCAGCAGCATTAAAGGCATCACAGAAATACAAGTTGTTGTATCACTTTTTTTTAATGACCACCCTTGTCCTTTCCATTTTTTGTTCTACCTTTTACTTCCTCTTTTTTCACTTATTTCTCTTTCCTTACAGCTGTCTTATGTTTTATAAAATGTACTTTGGCCTCTTTCACTTTTGCTGTGTCTTTATCTCTCTTTCTTGCTCTCTGTCTCTTCCCAGATGTACGTTGTATGTCTGACTTTCTTGCTCTTTCTCTTTGTCCTGGTCTGGTCTCTTGGTCTGCATGTCTTTTATTCTTCCATCTCTCTGTCTCTCTTCTTTACATTCTCTGTTTCCCGTCCTCTATATTCTCTTTGTCATTTTCTCTTTCATTGCCAACTTCACTTTGTCTCAGTTTCTTATCTGTCTGTTCCTCATTTGGATATCTATTTCTTCCTTCCTCTTTCCTTCCCTCAGCTTTTCATACTTAGACATGAAAGACCTGGGTGAGAGATTATTTGATACTATTCATTACAAACAGGACACTTCCACTAATAAATGATACAAGAATATAATGAAAAGACTTTTTTTTGTAAAAATTTGGCACTACAGTGAAGTAGTGAACTGTTCCTAGAGTAATGTGGTGAATGTTATTCATGGGTGTTTTGCAATCCATGACTTCACAAAAGTTTATGTTTTATTTTAGCTCCCAACAATTGAACAAAATCTTCACTAAGAAGAGATCAGGCTAGAAACAAAGTAAAGACATTCATACCGATGCATGACATCGTGTAGCTCATGTTGATACAACGTTAAAAGAAAAGCTTGAAACGTTCTACAGCATCAGACCACACACCAAGTCCATCACCCCTGGACTTGACAGTCTACACTGTTTCCCTGTTCAACAACACCTCAATTCTAAAATTTTAATCCTTGTTTTCAAATGTGTCCATCACCAAACTACTCCCCTTTTCCTTAAACTCCTCAGATCCTATAACCCTCTGATATTTCTGTACTTCTCCAATGGTGTTTTGATTCTCTTAATCTTGATTGGTTCACAGTTGGTGACAATACATTCAGCTGCATAGCACCTAAGGTCTGGGATTCCTTCCTCAGCCCCCTCCACCACACTCTTTCGAGACACTCACTAAATTTATTTATTTGATTGTGATCATCTGTCTTCCTCAGCGACTTTGTGTCAAATCGCCTATGACAACCCTCCTGCAAGACATTTTCAGATATTTTACTCTGTTAAAGATGCTAATTAAATGCAAGTAGCTTTGTAATTAGCATCTTAGGATCTATAATTAATTTAAACTGTAGGGACTGCCTTAGCAATATAGAACTGTTATATCAATAAAGGCCAGCAGAGGGTGTGGTTGGTCAGTGTAAAGAGAGAGGATTCAGTTTGAGCTTGCCAACATCTCAAAGGTTTCATCATGATCCTGAAAGCTGGAAAACGCCCGTGAAAAAAAAATCAACACAGATGTATTCCCAACTTTGCATGTGCCATTCATCTCTAATGCATCATATTCTTTGGGATTGGCACCAGTGCAAAGCATTTATGCCTAGACCCACACTGTGCAATAGCTCCACCTGGCTGAAGCGAGCAGAGGGACTCAGTGTTCCTCAAGGAAAATCATAAGGAGGGAAGTCCAGAGCCTAGGGTTTGGGTACTGAGGGCACATTCAATTGTGTCGTCAGCTTGGGCCTCAACATTTAGCCTCCTCAGAGTCTCTCATGGAGTGACAGCTCCAGCGAAATACGGTCAGCCCTCTGACATAGAGTATCTCTTGATAAAATTCAGCATGAAAAGTTACTCATTAAACTCAGAGCTGCAGGGATTCAAAGATACTTTGGTAATGGATAAGAACTTGGCTGAAGGATCAGAAACAATGAATGATGGTTAGAGGACTCAGATCAGGATGGAGATCAGTACTGAGTGCGGACTTCAAGGGTTGGTTCTGTGTCCTGATCTTGGACTTAAACAAAATGGAGAATCTTCCAAATTGTGAGAGGGACCGGAAATGAGGAGGCAGCTGTGGAATTAGCGAAAACCGTGGGAGAAATTTGTGGAAGAATGAGGGGCAGGGTGCAGGCTTTGGTGAAGGGCCAGAATCAACTTACTGAGATTGCCTGCATAATTGCAGCTCCAACAACACTTGAGAAGCTTGACATAATCCAGAACAAAGTAGCCCACTAATTGGCACCATATCAACAAGCATCCATTCCCTCCATCATCGACACTCAGTAGCAGCAGTGTGTACTATCTACAGGATACCCTGCAGAAAATCAGCAAAGATCCTTAAAAAACAGCTTGAAAACCCACAACCCCTTCCCTATAGAAGGACTAGGGCAGCTGATACATGGGAACATCACCATCCGAAAATTCTCCTCCAAACCACTCACCATTCTGACTTGAGAATACGTCACTGTTTCTTCACCATCCCTAGGCCAAAGTCCTGGAATTCCCTCCCTAACAGCGTTGTGGGTCAACCCACATGGACTGTGGCCGTTCAAGAAGACAGCTCACCACCCCATCTCAAGGACATCTAGGGACAGACAATAAACGCTGACCAGCTAGCGATGCCCATGTCCCACACATGAATAAAAAAATCGATGTTCACAAAGATACCAATACATGTAGCTGATGGGCTAAAGTTAACAGAAAACACTGACTAGATTCCCTTCTTAATAAGAATTATTGTTTCATTAAAACAAAGAACAGCAGATGTTGGAGATCTGAAACAAAAAATAGAAATTGCTGGAGAAATTCAGCAGGCCTGGCAGCACCTATATGAAGAAGGCA
>JAHRHZ010000217.1:12939700-13046633 GCA_024137785.1 Ginglymostoma cirratum
CTGGAGAAATTCAGCAGGCCTGGCAGCACCTATATGAAGAAGGCAGGGTTAACATTTCAAATCCAGTGACTCTTCATCAAAACTGTTAGTAGCTTGGAGAAAGTCATATTTATGCTGAAGCCCAAGTGGGGGAGGGAGTTGAATGGGAGAGGTGAGCTGAAAGGTGGAGACACAGTCCAGAGCGAGAGAGATATGAAAGGGGTAGGTAAACGAGGTGGACAAACAGGAGGCTGGAAGAACACAGCAGGCCAGGCAGCATCTGGAGAAAAGGAGCAGTCAACGTTTTGGGTGTAAGCTTTCTTCAGGACTCCTGAAGGAGGCTTCAGGCATTTTTACTGTAGACTGTTACAGACACAGAGCCTATACCTTCAGCAGTGCAAAGGCTTCTCTAAGTCTGGAAAACTTTTGCGCTGCATTGTTCACGCCTACACGCTGTTTGACTGCCCAGAAACCAATCAGAGAGTTGTTGTCAGGCTGATGATCATTGGTGTCCACAACAGGGCACAATTGCATAATGCAATAGTTATCTGCTCCTGTCTGAATCACTCTCCATATATACACACATAGGCACACTCACTCACACACAAACTCATGTATTGCACTTCCCCTAGTTTATTTCTTCTGCGTGGACCTCTGAAGTCACTCACACCACCCCACCACCCACCCCGGCCCCCACATTGCTTACAAAGCAGCAATGTAATACAACTTAAAATGAGTTCAAGTAACTTGTTTTCAAAAGTGTAGCAATTTCTCCCCAGCCCTTGGTTTTGGAAGCAATCCTTTTCCATTTTAGTCCACAACCAAATAAAGGAAAGAAAATAAAATAATATGATCTTAACAACAGCAATGCTTCATTGCTTGTTGCATGTACCAATAAGTGTGGATTATTGTCATGTTTTTGCTCTGTTCTTCCTGGCATACCAACATCATCAATGATAAAGGTACATCCTGATACAGTGGATACTGTGCAGTCTGTATGAGCTTAGGAGAAATCCTGCTCGTACATAGCCAGAAGGGTAATTGTTGAAAACAGCACCTTGGAAATGGGGTTCAGAATGTTATTACTTCTTGGAATTCCTCCACAAGGTGTACTGGTCAAAACCACACATAACATCAATCTTCGAGCAGAATTTCTCACCTGCAAATTTTGGATTTAGGTCTTAAAATGGGTAAGGGCAACAACTCAAAGCTATACTTGGCTGTTGTGGATGAAGATTCTCTCAAGGAACCACCCTTTTCTGAGCCAGACCAAACCTCCTCAAAGTGTTCAGAAGATAATCTAGACCCGAACTTTTTCTTATTTTAAAAGTAAGTGCCAGGCACTGCAGATAACAAGGTGTGGAGCTAGATGAACACAACAGGCCCAGCAGCGTCACAGAAGCAGGAAAACTTGACGTTTCGGGCCTAGACCCTTCATCAGAAATGGGGGAGGGGAAGAGGGTTCTGAAATAAATAGGAGGAGGCGGATAGAGGATGGATAGAGGAGGGGATAGGTGGAGAGGAGGCAGACAAGTCCATTCTGGATGCAATTCGATTATACAAAACACCAGACTTGAAGCAAAACACACTTTATTTGTATTCTGTAGTTAAGTACAACAAAAGAAAAAACAAATTGGAATAATTTAACTGTACTGGAAAACTTAACAGAATAATAGATTATTTAACCACTAAACAGTTCCAAGATAGTAATATCCATAAACATACCCTTGGCAAAGGCAAGTTCAGTCAAGGCATATTCAGTAAAACAGATCGCCTAATATGTAACTCCAGCAAGAGGAAGAGAACCACCCAGCTTTTAGCTGTAACCAAGTGAAGAAAAGGAGCTTCCACATTCAAGACACCAGCAACAGCTACTACTGAAAAACTAAAACTAAAAGTCCTGGTTCTGTGGGAGCTTGACCCACTCATTCAGGCTGTTTCCATTGTTCCAACTTAAAAATAAATCCAAGGCCTCACAAGCGGTTTACTATATGGTCTTTCAATAGACAGCTCTATACGTCTGACTTAAAATCTCTCTTCCAAAGAAACCAGGACAATATACATCCCATAAAGCCATAGTGTCATCAAATCTTTAACATGTATGTTGCAGATTTGGCCCACTGCAGCATTTTGTTGCTCTTTATTCATGATGTGGCTTGTGTCGATTTTGCATTAGTCGGTGTTTGGACATGGGTACATTTAAATCTTCTGTTGACAATTTCTTCACTTGAATAAGTTTTAAAATTAAGGCTAAGCCTTTACTTGTTAACTTATGCAACCTGGCTAGCTTATTTCTAACGCCAAGCTAAACACAGCAAGGTATATATTGAGTTCACAATATCACCTGCCTTTTAAAGGAACAAGACATTGAATAGAGGCAGCTCACCTCTACTGACTTGGTTATAACAACACAGTGAGTCGTAAATTCTGGACTGCACCAGCTGAAAGGATGATGGAATCAGATTGCATCGGAATCTTTAAAAAAACACTTGACAATGTAGTTGAAAAGATTTAATTTTCAGTTTAGTGGGCAAAAAATGCTGAAAAACGAGAATAGATTGATTAAAGATGAAAAGAGCTAGCGGATGGGCCGAATGGCTTCCTTCTGAATGGTAGTGTTGAATGGATATTCTCAGTTTAAAAGAAGGTCATATCCATTTGAATCTGTTGCTCAATCTGACAGCAATTTCTAAAGAGATCCACTGGGTTTGGTGCCTTCATGATTACACTTTTGGCAATTGGTTAGCTCAGTTGGCTGGATGGTTGGTTTCTGATATAGAGTAACACAAACAGTGCAGGTCAGGTTAAGCTCACCAGCAATCATCTCTCTCCAATGACAGAATAGCCCTATGGCCCTCTGGAACTATGGCCCAATATGGGACTTGTATCTAAGGAAGGGTGTGTTGGTGTTGGAGATTGTCCCAAGGAGGTTTGTAAGAATGATCCTGGAGATGTAGGGCTTGTCATATGAGGTGCGGCTGAAGACTCTGGGCCTTTACTCGGTGCAGTTTGTAAGGATGAGGGGGATCTCATTGAAACCTTCAGAATACTGAGAGGCTTGGACAGAATGGATGTGAAGAAGATCTTTCCACAAGTAGGAAAGCCTAAGACCTGAAACCTCAGCGTCAGAATGAAAGGACAATCCTTTAGAACTGAGATGAGGAGGAATTTCTTCAGCCAGAAGATAGTGAATCTGTGGAACTCATTGCCATAGAAGACTGGGAAGACCAAGTCATTGAGTGCATTCAGTCCAGAGGTGGGTTCTTGATCAGAAAGGGGATCAAAAGTTATGAGGAGAAGGCAGGTGAATGGGATTGAGGAACATATCATCCAGGATCAAATGGTGGAGCAGATTCAATAGATGAATGGCCTTACTCTGCTCCTATATCTTATGGTGTTATGGTCTAACTTTATCTTTAAATTACTTAGTGCGGTGAGCACACCTCTAGCACATCCTGTCTCCCAAAGGTGAATATGTCCAATATAGAGTGTGAGTAGTGGTGAAATTTGAGGGTGAGATTTCTTAAGCACAAAAAAGATGAAATTCTCGTTGGATTTTTGAGGTTTACCTCATGGTCAGGGTTAAGTGCTGTTTCTATGCCATTGATAGCAAAGTCTGATCAGTTTATGGGTTGGCACCAGGTAATGATCATGGATTATTGAAACTGGTTCACTAATGTCCTTCAGGTGAGGGAACCAATAGGCTTACACATTTCCCTATCCAATGAGTTATCTCTTGATGTCCTCAGAACAAACAAACATGGAGCATAAACCCAGTCCTATCACTGTTACTCACATCCTTGGCACTACTAATGGGAAAAGTATCATCAATATATAGCCATTGATGCATCCATTCCAATAACTCTTAGTCTACTTGATTACCTACAGTTAAAGACAAGTAAATCAATCCGGTGCTGGAATTTATTCTGATGACATGACAAGCTGGAGTCTATGAAAATATAAACCATGAAATGAAAGCAATATTGACAATATAGTTTCTCTTAATCTAAAACTGTTTTATTTATCTGACAATTTAATGTTTTACACAGTCAACTCTAACTTTTGTTGAGTTATTCACTTCGTTCAGTTCTAATTATTGTATCATTTCCATTTTGGAATACAGTAGCGAATGCTGTCAAGGTGACTTCTTCCACTTTGGAGAGCGCAGAGAAAGTTGTTCATTGTTTATATGTATATTTTAAATTGTTCTGGTCAGGCATGTTACGACATTCCTCCAAGGGCTGGTGAGAATTGAATCTGGACCATCAGACCTGAGGTAGTGATGCTACCAATGCACTGCAAGGCGTTATGGTTGCATGTTATACAGTTAGAGATACATGACAAAAATGTTGTAGGTAATTTTTCAACTGATTTTAGTGGTGGCAGAATGTGAAAAATATAAGCAAGTGAGTATGAAAGCAGTGTAATTCCCCTTAAACATCAGTGTGAATGGGGTTAATGTAATGGCTAAGATGGCAGGAGAGTTGAAGTTGTGTAAAAAGCACTTGCTCCAATAATTATTTTCAGTTTGATATCTTATGTAGGTGTTATCTATTCCTTTGATTGCGGAGTCAGTGATAAGGAGATCCTCAATTCAACGCATTACAGCAATGAGGGGTTTAAAGCAAAATGTTTACACAAGGAATTGTGGGAACATTTTTGATACATGAAACCATTCAGGCAGAGTTCATGAAAAGAAAAATACATAGATATTTGAAGCAGTAAAAAAGTGAAAATTAAATGGAGGTTTGTTCTAGACTTTTTTTTAACAGAAGGCTGGCACAGACCCGGTGGGGTAAATGGCCTATTCTGCGCCGTAAGTTCCCTATAGTTCTGGAATTGCATTAGAGTCAGAGATTCAAGTCAGCCAAGTGGATGATGTCTGCATCTCCAAAGTCATGTTCTGGGTTGAGTTTGCTATTGGCACGAGCTTAACGGGTCCGCAAGGTCTGTGATACAAGCATGTCTGTGTGTAAGAATTTAGGTGAACTGGAACTGGAGTCTTGGGAATTCCTTTCCTCTGTCTGGGGTAACTGGAGAAAAGCAGGCTGGAAGGCTGGGGAAAGCAGAGGCAATATGAAATCACCAGATGGCATGAAGAGAGTCAACAGAAGAACCTTGGGGCAAGGCATAAATTCTTAAATGTCCTTACCTCTTTAGATGCTGGGCTAATTTTGAAATGCATTAAATTAGAGGTGGAGGAAATTGTAGCATGCTACTTGTTAATAGATTGTCCTTTTAGTTCTGAAACCCTACTTGTGGAATGAAGACCTATCATAGATGATGGATGTTGAGAATCCTAAATTTGGCTAGTTTATTGATTTTTCCGGTCAGCTTTCAATGGACATGGCGCTGTCTCCTAATACATAATTAATTTCTATTCCTATTTGTAGAGTCCAGAATGATTAATTCATTGTATGTAGATAAATCACACACGTGATGATGTAATGAACTTCTGCGGGCGGAGGGCTGATAATATTTAAAGTAAGGCAGAGAGGACAAAGCCAAATAAGCCTATTGTATAGTTGATTAGGAAATGCTGGACATTGTGACTGTCTGCCCAGTGCATATTGCTGAGTACCAATGTCCCTAGTCTTGAACATATCATTTTAAAAGAAAGAATCATTGTATTTACCTAACATTTGTACGACCATTAGATGTGATCCCATAATCTTCAAACTTGGGGTCAAAACTGTCATAAGTGAGTTTACATAAGTGAGGAAATATGTAACTCACAGGTGTTGATAATTTCTCATTCATGCATTGTAAGAAATAACACAAAATCAGCTGGTATAAAAAGCAGATGATCAGACTGCGAGCAAACTATTAGTATCCTTTCCTTGACACACAGTAGATCAGTTTTTAGAAATAATTTGCACAGGACTGTAAGCCTCTTCCCACTTCAGCAACTTCAAAATTCAACTAACAAAGCAATTAATTTCTTCAACGAAATATTGCAGAAGAACACTCTATACGATCCATTATTCTTCAGCATTTAGCTCCGCTGTTATGTAATGTTTATGATTCTGCTTATTGGACTCCTGTTTATTACTGTCATCGTGCTTTCAGAGTTGGATGCAAGTTTAGCACGCTTGCCTTCATTGCTCAGACCTTTGAATATAAAAGTTGGGATGTAATGTTAAGGCAGTGACAGGACTTGGGTGAGGACTCTTCTAGAGTACTGTGTGCAGTTCTGAACGCCTTGCCTATAAGAAGGATATAATTAAATTGGAGAGAATTCAGAAAAGATTTACCAGGATATTGCTGGGAATGGAGGTTTTGACAGAATTTATTAAAAAAAGGAATTGATTGTCAGGAGGTGACAGCTGTGGCCCTGCCCACATTCCAAGAACAAATAAATAATGCTAATCTCTATTACTTTCTTCAACATTAATCCAATCAATTTTTGCTGCAGCCTTCAATCAGATAATAACATACCCACCACCCCAGGATGCAGCTCCTCTAATAACGCCACTAACAAAGAACAACAACCTAGTTGAATATATCACCACACTGATAAATAAATGCAATCACACTGAATGTCAGAATGAAGCACATTATATTAATAGATAGATTGGCATTGTATATTGAATCTGAATATGTTGCAAATATGGAAGAAACCTAAGTGACATTCCAATCAGTGTTCATTGAAACAGCAAAGTGGAAAATGCAAATTCAATTAGAGCATCCACAGCAGAATGTGGCCAAACTACATGAGGAAATCAACACTCAAGAAACAGGGCAAAGGACTCAAATTTTGGAGATATTTCAAGAAGCAGATCCTAACATCAAACAAGTTAATGAACTTGTAAATATATCCAAGCATGCAGCGCTGAGGTTGCATTGACCCTTAAACATTAGCTTAAACTATTTTCTAAAGTTAAATAACTTCCCGCGAATTATTCAATTATTTAACTCCTGTAAAGTTATGATCTAATCAATAATCCATATGATCAAATCAAAGGCAATTCAGTTACTGGAGCAATGATTATCTCAGAGTGAGGAGTCACCGATTTGAGGATAGAGATTGTATTGTCTCAAAATGTCACGAATCTGTGGAATTCTGTATTGCAGGGGGCTGTCATTAAATGTATTCAAGGCTGAGATAGGTAGATTTTTAATCAGAAAATGAATCAAGGGTTATTGGGAAAAGACAGACAAGTGGATTTGAAGATTATCGGATCAGTCATGATCTCATTGATTGCTGAAACAGACTCGATGGGCTGAATGGCCTACTTTTACTACTGTGATGTCCAAGATGTCTGTAGTCCGAGATGGCATTGCCAGCATGCTAGGGAGTGTTAGGGCTTCTGAGACTGTATGGTCCAGGCCACCTGCATCCTTCTCTTTCTCGCTCCTTTTCCATCTTTTTCTTTCACGTTTCTTTCATATTCTGACATCATGTGGAAGCTGGAGTGGTGGCAGAGGGCTGTCGGCAGCAGTGGTGAACATGCCTGCATCAAGAACTCCTGGCTTCGGTACGCCTGGAACCTGGATTCGGGAACTCAGTGGGTCAGCCGCTGCAGAAGAACTCGGAGCCTGGTGCAGGTATGCAGTAGGTCCACAGTGGGGACTCGATGGGCTGTCAGCTGCAGCGGAGCTCAATACTTGGCAGGTCATTGTCAGTGGCAGATCTTGTTGTCCGGAGATGGGCTGCATCCCTTGTAAGGTTGTGTTTGGTGCAGACCGGAGGTGCATCCCAGTGTGGACTGGAGGCGAGGCCCAGCACAGAATGGAAGAGAGGCCTGGCATAGCCTGGAAGAGAGGCCCAGCGCAGGCTGGAGGAGATGCCCGGCACAGAATGGAGGAGAGGCCCGGCACAGACCGGAGGAGAGGCCTGGCATAGACTGGAGGAGATGTCCGGCACAGACTGGAGGAGAGGCCTGGCACAGGCTGGAGGAGCGGCCTGGCACAGAATGGAGGAGAGGGCCAGCACAGAATGGATGCCAGACTTGGCGCAGTCTGCTTGCAGGACTGTAATGCTGAACTTTTTATTACTTTATTTTTCTAATTTATTCCTAATAATCTGTACCTAGGTACCTTTGTACCTGAGATGGCACTGTAAGAGGCAACTTTGTAAACTTTTCACTGCACTCATGTGAGTATGTGTGACAGTAAACCTAATTCTAACCCTAAAAATAACATGCCCTGAACCATGTGATGTGCTCGTCCAGCAGCATCTAGCCCAGTAAAGCGAATTCTGCTGTTATTTGTCAATATCAGCCAAAACAACACTCTGAAGGCCACAATGCTAGTTGCTTCCTGTGGCAGTCTGGGCTGTTTTGCTAAAAGTCATACAATGGTATCTGGAAATTCCAAAGCCTTTAGCTGCAGTACAGAGGATGTCTCAGAGTAGTGTGATATTTTTCACAGATGTGAATAGCCCAGAATTAATCTGTGTTGTAGGCATGTGAAATTTGAATGAAGGAGTCACATTTTACGTTATTACTAATGGAATATTCCATTGTACGCCTGGTGCTGTAGAAAAAGGATATGATGAAACAAATGCTTTGACTTTTTGACTTATGTGCTGAGAATATAGAGATGTTACTGGTTGTGAAAACGCTTCATCCATGGATTATGTATTTGGGGCAAAGGACCCACTCGCTGGTTTACCCCAAGCATTTTCACTTATGCCTGAAAAATATATAATCAGAATTAATGAGCATTCATGCAGATGATAAATGTTTAGCTGCTTATTCTTGACTAAATTTATGTGCATTTTTAAAACTTGAATGTCATAAATTATCGATATGTGGAGAAATAAAAGTGTAAACACTTTCATATTATGAACAGAAATGCTACATGATCTGTTTGGAACATTCATTCTGGAACCTTTTACAATAAGTGTTGTAAAATCATTGCAGTAATCTCACAAGAAACTAATACCTACCTTCATCAAACAGAGTTAGCAGTAAAATAAATCTTGATCATGAAACAATGCAGGCTTGGACTTTTGCTCCTGAGTTTGGAAGCACAGAGTCGGGAAAATCCCTGGCCCCTCAAATCTGATACAATATGCTGCATTCAGGCTAACCTATGCCTCCTCTAACCGTCTTTCATGGTTCTTTACAATTGTCACATGAACCTATGATCCCTATCAGATCTACGGTTTCTTATAGCCCCTGTGCCAAATTAGTGATGACTCATGCTATCCACGACACCACACGCCACCCTTTGCCCCTAGACCCTCCATGATGGCATATCCTACATCATGGCAGACCTTATAGGATCATAGAACCCTACCATGTGGAAGCAGGCCATTCAGCCCATCAAATCTGCACTGACCCTCTGAAGAACATCCCACTATCCTATCCCTGTAACGCTGCATTTCCCATGGCTAATCTGCCTAAACTACACATCCATGTACATTGTGGCCAAATTCTCCCAGCCAATTCATCTAACCTGCATATCTGTGGACTGTGCGAGGAAACCAGAGCACCTGGAGGAAACTCACGCAGACACAGAGATAATATGCAAACTCCGAACAGACAGTCACTCAAGACTGGAATCGAACCTGGGCCCCTGATGCTGTAAGGCAGCAGTGCTAACCACTGAGCCACCATGTCACCCTCAGGATCCATGTTGAGATCAAATAAAATAAAGTTCTAAGTATCTATTAATTCAGTCATTATATGAATTCATTCATTATAAAAACCTCAATAGTAGAATCCATTCACTGCATTTTACTACCTCCAGCATTTAACCTTTCAAAAAAGAAGCAAATATTTGTATTAATGGTTCTATAAAAATGATTTTACAGCCACTTGGAGCTGTCAATCGAACTGTGAACTATTAGGCACTCCAGTGTGATAATGATAGGTCACAAAACCAGTCATGCAGCACAAATACTAATGTGATAGCCCTCAGACTTATGTCAACAGAGGCCAGTATCCCGTCACCAAGTCACCCTATATTTACAGTCCTTTACTATAGCACTGCCTCATGTAGAGTCAGGCACTGGAGTGTGAGTCACTCTTTTTTTATCTGCCAGTAAGGGCTTCCTGATTGGACCAGATTAACAGCCCCAGTAAGGGAGCTCATATTCTGTGAAGTCCAGCTGGCTGACATTTTTGCAATCATGACAGAGTGAAATTGCAATTAATGCTTGTTTTTAAACTTCAGTTTTTTTCTTCCAAAATTTTACACGCCAGGATATTTGAAATGCTTTGGCATCTTGACATATCCTTTGATAATTCCCTTCCTAGTTTCCTTGACAGCTTGACAGTTCTAACTAGTTTATCCATTTTTAGTGTACAATCATGCCTACCTTTAACAATTCCAAAGGGCATTTAACCTCTTCCAAAATAAATATCACCTCTCCCAAGGGTTTCCTTATATCTATCCAAAAAGGGCACCTTACCTCTCCAAAGTGGTATCCCGCCTTTGCAAAACGTTCTGCAAATGTAGAACCTTCTTCTGATATCCCAAAAGCGTATAAGTCATGTTTTGAACGCAGAATTGAAACGGGATCTGACTGAAGGCAGCTGCACTGTGCAGTTACAACAAGGAATTGTGGATGGGTAAGTACAACCTACTCTTGTTCCCATCTTTGCAAAAAAATGGTGGGTGCCATGTTTGAGGCCAGAACATTTAGGCTTCTGATGCTATTTTGGCTAAACCAGGGCCTCTCCAGATCATGGCAAAAAGTCAGAGCTACATGGTAATTGGTCATGGTGTGATAACTTCAAAAGAGAAAGACTTACAGGTGGTCACAATGCAACAATCTCATTGAGCAGCACAAATGATGGTATCCGTTGTGAGAGCAAATAGGTCATAATTATCATGTAAATCCTACTAAATCACTTCATTACATTAAAGACCTCCATTAACCTTTTTTAGTCTATTTCTCTGAGTTAAGAAAAAGCCTCAGCCTGCTCAATCTTTTCAGGTAATTGTTTTCTCTCAATTCTGACAATATATTTGTAAATCTTTTCTGCACTTTTCTTCATTGCAATTGATTCATGATGACCTTGTCCCTAACAGATTAATGATTTTGACATCACTCCAAGTTTGTTTCAGTTTTCTTTTCCCAATGTTAATGGATTTTTAAAAAAATTCTGGAATCTGTGTCATATTCCACAATTTTGTCTAAGATTGACTATTCCTTCCTTTTGGGTATAACCCATCTGGTGTCATGTTTTGTTGAAATCTGTCCATTAGTTTTAAGATTTCTTGTTTCCAACAAGGTTAACAAAGAGGAGTGAAAACATTATGTCTACACACCTTCAGTGGCAGAGGCTATAAATTAACCATCCCCATAAATATTATAATTAAGAGTAATTAATGGTAACGTTGTGAATTCACAGCAATAAATTTACAGCAGCATTCGTATTTTGTTTTCCCAAGAAAGGCAGTTTTGTATTTAATTATGACTATCTACAGACAATTTTGTCAAAAGGACAAGGGTAATATGGAAGAAATCCATTAACTATCCATCTTTCTGATAAGGAAATTGCACTGTTTATGCTAAGCATACCCTAGAGACGGACCTGATTTAGAAGTTGTACAAAATGCAGGAAACAGTCAGCAGGCCAGGCAACATCCATGAAGACATCAGAAGAGCTAACCTTTCAGGAGCCGACTCTTTGTTAGAATATCTTTAAATACACTCCAGGCTGGCCTCCCGTCTTCTACTCTGCACGACTTTGAGGTCAGCCAAAACTCTGCTGCCCATGCTCCAATTTGCTCTCCATCCTGTTCATCCCTGAGCTCTCTGACCTACGTTGGCTCCAACTTAAACACCTCCTCTATTTTTAAATTCTCATCTCTGCCTTCAAATTCTCTACAGTCTTTTACCCTGGCCCCTCAACCATCTGAGAAATCTGTTTTCCTCTAAACCGAGCCCTTTCAGCATCCCTGATTTTAATCTCTCTGCCATTGGCATTACACCTTCAGCTGCCTGGACCCAAAGATCAGGAATATCTTGCTTAATATGTGTAATGCAATTTTTTTTTAAGAACAGGAAAGTAGAGAGGAGAACTATACTAAAGAATAAAAATCAACCGTGCTGGACACATCACCTTTGTTTTACATTGATCACTAGTTCAATGGCATCACTAGCCCATCAAAAAATAAACTATTTAGTGTGGCACAGTGGCTTAGTGGTTAGCACTGCAGCCTCACAGCACCAGGGACTTGGGTTCAAGTCCTGCCTCGGGTGACTGTCTGTATGGAGTTTGCACATTCTCCCTGCGTCTGGGTGCTCTGGTTTCCTCCCACAATCTAAAGAAGTCTAGGTTAGATGGATTGGCCATGCTAAATTGTTCAGGGATGTGTAGGCTGGGTGGATTAGCCATGGGAGATGTAGGGGTGTGGGTCTGAGTGGGATGATCTTTGGAGAGTTGGTGTAGATTCAATGGGCCAATTTCCACACCGCAGGGATTCTATGATGATTCTTGTGTTTCTGTACCTCACTCTCCTCCTTTAAGACATTCTGAAATCATACCTTTTTAGCCAAGGTTTTGGTCATTTGTCCTAACACCTTTTTCTGTGGCTCAGTGTCAATTTATTTATAGCGCTGCTGTGAAATGTCTTGAGATATTTTATTATATTGAAGTTGCTTCATAAATATAAGTCTAAGTTGTTGTTTTAAAGGGTTCTGTTGCCTCAAGCCATGAATTAGTAGTTGCCTAGCTTTTCTTAGATTAGCAGTGGACCTGAAAAAACATAAGTCTTTAACAATTGTTGACTGCTTACCAGATGATTTTACTGACTACATCATTTTCAAAATCTCACTGAGCCCCTTTGCTTGCACAGCATCTGCAAGCAGAGAAATAGATTCTTGTTTATCAGGCAGAATGAATTTTAATGTCCATTTTAATAATTATTTCAATTCTTACAATCTCTCTGGAGTGGCATAATTTAGATGCACAACACAAGTTGATTCTTTAGAATTGGAGCTTAGAGAGAAGAACTACATTAAATAATAAAAAATCACCTATCTGGACACAGCCCCTTTGCTTTACTTTGAACACTAGTTCAATGGCATTAATAGCTGTTTAAAAAATAAAATATTTAGTGCCTACTCCTCAACTGACCTTACGGACTTTCTCCTCCACCATACAACTCTAACGATCAGCAATTCCTTTCATGTTGTTTGAAATTGAGAGAAAACCGCAGCACTGCACCTATATCTATCTACCTTCTCCTCTCACTGCTTCAAAAGCATGATGACCCTGAGGGGAAAATACTTAAATGAGGTGTCTGGGCTTGGGCCAATGTTGAATCATAGCTGCCTGAACACATTGGGGCACGAATAGACCATTCAGCCCCTTAACCCCACTTATTAAGATCATGGCTGATCTGATTTTAACCTCAAACCCTACCCTGATAACTTTTCAGCTCTTAGCTTAACAAGAATCTATCCACTGCAGCCTTAAAAATGTTTAAGGACTCTGCTTTCAATGCGTAGTTCCAAAGACTCACGACTCTCTGCAAGAAAAAGAATTGCCTAATCTCTGTTTGAACACAGCAGGTCACGCAGCATCATAGGAGCAGGAAAACTTGACGTTTCGGGCCTAAACCCTTCTCCTATGATGCTGCTTGACCTGCTGTGTTCATCCAGCCCCATGCTTGTTATCTCGGATTCTCCAGCATCTGCAGTACCTTTTATCTCTGCCTAATCTCTGTGCCTGTCTCTACCACTTTTTCCTCTGGCAGCTCATTCCATACATGCACCACCGTCTTTGTGAAAACGGTACCCCCTTAGGTTCCTTTTAAATCTTTTCCCTCTCACCTTAAACCTACGCACTCTAGTTTTGGACTTTCTGCCACCCTGGGCAAAAGACCTTGGCTATTCACCTTATGTCCCACATGATTTTATAAACATCTAAATGGATGATCCATGATTTTGAAAACAGTGACCCCTATTTCTAAATTTTCCCATAAGAAGATACATTCTCGTCACAACTACCCTTTCAAAACTCTTCAGAATGTTGTATGTTTCAATCAAATTGCCTCTCACTCAGGAGATATAAACCTATCCTGTTCAACCTTTCCTCAGAAGACAACTCTACCATTCTAGATATTAGCTTAATAAACCTTCTCTGAACTGCCTCCAATGCACTTACATCCTTCCTTAAATAAGGAGACCATCACTGTGGTCACATCAGTGTCCTGTATAATTGAAGAATAACCTTCCTGTTTTTGTATTCAATTCCCTCGTGATAAATGATTAAATCCTATTAGCTTTCCTAATTACTAGCTGTACCTGTATTCCAATCTTTTGTAATCTATGCACAAGGTCACTCAGATCCCTCTGCATCTCAGACCCCTGCAATCTCTCATCAATACAGAAAGGAGTCATTCATCTCATCATGACTGTACCAGTTCTTGGAAAGAATTGCTAACTTTCATCCCAGGCCCCAGCCTTTACCCCATAAAACAGCAAATTAATTGTCTTCAAGTACATGTCTCGCTAGAGTGGGGCAATTTAGTTGTATAAATGAAAATCATTTTTTTCAAAACAATAGCAAGTAGAACAATATTTAAATGTAAAAATCAATGGACATTTCCCCCTTGTTTTACTCTGACCATAGTCCAGTGGCATTACGAGCTGATTACACAAGAAAATATTTAGTGCCTTCTCCTAAATTGACCGTGAGTGAGTTTCTTTGGAATCTGCTTCCACCTATCTTTCAGACAGTGCGTTCCAGATTTTGACAACCTTCTGTGTGCAAAAATTTTCTGCCATTTCTCTTCTGATTCATTTGACAGTTACTTGAATTCAATCATCGCCAATTATTAGCCAGATGTATGTCATAAAATCATAGAATCATAGAGTCATACAGCATGGAAACAGATCCTTTGGTCCAACTTGTTGACTAAGTATCCCAAATGTAACTAGTCCCACTTGTCTGCATTTAGTCCATACTCTCTGAACATTTTCTATTGATGTACCTGTCCAATTGTCATTTAAATGTTGTAATTGTACCCGCCTCTACCACTTTTTCCTCTGGCAGCTCATTCCATACAAACACCGCCCTCTGTGTGAAAATGTTACCCCTCAGGTCCCTTTTAAATCTCTTCCCTCTCACCTTAAACCTGTGCCCTCTAGGTTAGGACTTACCCCACCCTGGGAAAAAGACCTCAGCTTATTTATGTCCCACATAATTTTATAAACATCTACAAGGCCACCCCTCAGCATCTGATGCTCCAGGGAGAAAAGTCCCAGCCTTTCCAGCCTATCCTAATAACTCAAACCCTCCAGTCCTGGCAACATCCTTGTAACTTCTTTCTGCTTTTAAAAATTTGTGCTCCACATCTGGGGACACTGGCAAAGTCAGGTTTAATGTCCATCTCCAGTTGTCCTGAACTGGTCCTGGGTCTTCCCCTTGAACCACGTTATGGGAAATGTTGTTTCAACAGGGTGTTAGAGATGGAGTTTCAGAATTCTGTCCCAGTAACAACAACAATGAATGGCAATGTACGTCCACTAAGAATAATGTGAGATTTTTGGAGAAACTTGGGAGGAGGGTGCAGACAGATGTCTCCAAATATTTGTTATTGTTATTTAATTATTGTTACTGTTGTCTTATTGCACTTGTACACCTCCTTCCCACGCAATTAAATACCTTCGCCGTCTCCAAATGTGAAAAGCCATAAAATTTCACCTTATGTGTTTGCTTTGATCAACTTATGCAGAAAATTTGATTTTAACCTTTAATGTCTTTAATGTAGTTGCTGATAATGATGAGTTGAGTATTTGCACTGTATAGTTACAGAAAACCAAACTTTTAGAAGTGTTAGTTCCCCTGTGCAGACTCGACAGGAATGAATAGTTAAAGGAGTTTGAGAAGATAAATTCTAAACATCTGAACTTCTCTTGAAAAATCCCACCTGTCAGATTTTAGAAGAAAGTGTTGCCAACATTATGAGGACCCCATTTGCAATTGTATCTCCAGATGAAAGTATCTCCTTACAGATTGGATTAAACAATGACTGGCTGGAGGTTGTCATCAGTTCACTTTCTAACTTGGTTCCATCTCTATGATTTGAGTTAAAATCCTGGCCAAGAAATTAGAAGTTTAAGTGAAGTTACTTCAGGCAATTCCTCTAAATCCAAGCAGACAAAAGCCTATCACACAAAATTGTCTGTAATTTTGTGCCAATTGGTACTTATGGGACCATCTCATGACAAGAGGCCAAAAAGGACATTGTGTACAAAATGGCTACATTATTATGGTAAGTTATTCTTCTGAGGTTACGGCTGGAGCTCATGAATGAGAAAAAAGGATTTGTTCTATCATTGCAGGAAATAGGAAACATAGCTTCAGTCCACAGCGATGTTCATCCAAAGCTCAACCGCAGGAGAGCCATTTAACCCCAAAAGTAACATCAATCAATCTGAATTAGATAAGATGTGGCCTGAACTAAAATCTTTTTCTTGTCCATGGGTCTTTGTTGTGACTTCAATAATCTTCGCCACTTCTTAACTGCCTCCACTTCAGCATCTGCTCACCTGTTGCGAGCTATGAATTTGAGCAAAGGGCTACCAACTTATTTGAACACTATATCAGTCGACATGTCACTTTGGTCAACGAGAAAATAAGGTCCAAGTCCGTTTTCCTATTGGCCTTTGCAGTCTGCATCTCAGTGTTGACGTAGAGGGATAACCTGATGAGTCGACAAGTAGTCTTTGTTGCCACCCTGATAGCTTCTATTTGAAACAGCTCGCACATTTTACATTTTCAGAATTTAATCTTTCAAATATAAGAAAATACAAAACAAAAAGGAACACCACTCCTATTAAGACTGATGTTCAGGCTGCGCTTTATGGAATTATTGCTGTTGAATACAATGGCTCATCTTGGTAAAGAAATGAAGCTTAAATTTCAAGAGCTTGAAACCAAGTACAAGGAATAGAAGGTACTTGACGAATGAAGAACATGCAAAGACATTCAAACAGAATTTAATGTCAAACATAGTATGCTGAGTAGTTGGATAAAGGATGCAGAAAAAATAAAAAAGGAACATGAGAATGGAGAATGGATTGCTAATACCAAAAAAATGGAATTTGTGAAAAATCTCAGATTAGAGAAGATGCTCTTCATTGGGAATAACGATGCAGTTATAGCTGACAAGAGCGTAGCATTAACTGAAAAAGATGTTCTGCAGAAAGCTGAAAGCATTGCAAAGAAAATGGATGTCAACAACTTTATTCTTCACCACAACTGATTTTCACAGTTTAAGTTCAACGTACCTTCATCCATAAGCGTATAATAAGTTTAATAGACACATTGGATGAATATTTTGATCAGGCTATCAATACAAATAAAAAAGCACAATTTCAAATAGTAGGAAAGATATCCCTAGTATCCTGAACAATAATTATCCTCAATCAACATCACAAGAGCAGATTATTCAGTTAATATCACATGTGGGAGTCAACTGTATGCAAATTGGGCTGTAGAGTTTCCTATATTTATAAAAGTAGTTAAATTGCAAATATACTTGATTGGCAATGAAGAATTTTAGGATACTCTGCAGTCTTGAATGGCACTATGTAAATGCAAGTCTTTTATTTCTTTGATCCAACTCCTGCTGCTCCTGTTGCAATCTCTGGTCCTCCTCTTGGTCCCGTGCTTTCACTGGACAGCCTCCAGCAGCATTCACACTGGCATTCTGCCTCTCAAAGCACTCCTAGGTTCATTACCTCTCTAATGTTGCCTCTGAACATGTTCAATGGCTCGACAAGGCAGGTTACAAATGACGAAATTGTGAATGTTTGCAACCTCACTCTAAAGAGACAGTTTGGTGTGTGAAGGCGGTACGGTCAGCAGTTTGATTTCTATGCTTTCATTTTCTTTCTGTTCAAATTACAAAACACTAATAAGTGTGGGTGAGTAAAGGGGCTGAGAGGTTCAATTTGTAAATTCCTAATAATGTAGATGCAAGTAAATAAAGATGGCCAACAGCATTTGATGAAGTAAGTTGATTTGTAGTCAGCACAGATTGTACCTATCCTATCAGATGGAATTCTCTATTATTCTCAATTTAAATTGACTATTCGCTATTCTAAATGTCTGGGAGTAATTAAAGAAAGCATGTTAAATCCTCAAGGGTGATTCTGAAGCATCTTTAGTTTTCTTTCAATGTTTAATTCATTTGTTTTATGCTTTCAGTGTCCAGTACTAACGTATGATAATAGTGAAGAATTAACAATTACCATTAGGTCAAATGTTTGACAAACCACCTGTCTTTCATAACCAGGAAATCTATGTCATAACATATGTGCTATGACCTGAAATACATATTGCTACAGGGAGGATTGTTATCTAGGAGTGTCCAGTCTATTCATAGATTCCCTACGGTGTTGGAGCTGGCCATTCAGCCCAACAAATACTGACTCTCTGAACAGCATCTCACTCAGACTCACCCTCCTACTGTATATTTCCCATCGCTAATCCACTTAACCTACACATCCCTGGACACTATGGGCAATTTAGCATGGTCAATCCATGTAAACTAAACATCCCTGGACATTATGGGTAATATAACATGGTCAATCCACCTAACCTGCACATCTTTGCACTGTGGGAGGAAACTGGAGCACCTGGAGGAAACTCATACAGACATGGAGCAAATGTGCAAACACCACATAGGCAGTACCCTGAGGCTGGAATTGAACCCAGGTCCCTGGCTCTGTAAGGCAGCAGTGCTAACCACTGAGCCACCATATTACCCCATGGCCTGCTAGTTACAGCTTTGTAGGTATTGTAGTTTTTGAGGAACATTGCCATAACTGCAAAGTCAGATTGATTAGAATGAACCCTGACTCAAACCATCACTCACGTGCAGGCAGCTGAAGATTTTATTTCTCTTGCATGCTGCTGGGATACCAGTGCAACGCCTGCCTGTTGGAGTGGAGATGGCGGTGAGAGGCACTTATGCTCATCAAGTGTTGTGGACAGATGCTCTGGGGAGATGGGTGAACAAGCTGGCTTTGTGGCAGGGAAAGTGACACTAATCACAGCCACTTCGAAATTTCCAGTACTCTCACTGAAATTGTAACCATCTTCCCTGCATCCCCCCACCTACTCGTCTCCCTCGCCAATTCAGAGTGCTTTGATACCACAAATGAAAGCTATTTGTTTAGGATAGGCTCAGTGTTTCTGTTTGCCAAACTGCGAAGATTTTAATGCATATATGAACTCCTTTTTACAAGGTCTCATTTTAAATTGAGAATAATTCAAAGTTAGGATAAAACGCCATGGCAGACAAGCTAATTATACCACGTCTGCAGTGAAGTGTTTCCTGAAAAGCTGAAAAAAAGCTTTTAAATAAAATCTGGAATGCTGCTTCAGTTGAAAAGCAGTACTTGTTAAAGTGAGATAATGCATCTTTCTTTTTAAGTCAATGAAAGACAACATTGATGTTCACTTTAAACACACTGCTCCATTGTAAACTGGCTGCTATTTCGGTATTCCCAGCAAAGTGATGTACAGAGAGCTACAGGCAAATACATGTCACCGTCTGTCTACATTTTCCAAAGAGATAAATGTTCCCTTTTTGTGTATGGGAAGAACTTGATGAGCTAGTTATGATTTCCTAACACATAAATTAATATACTGGCCATTTTCACGAGTCTCGGACAATCTTAATAAGCTAAGCAAGGCATTTTGATGGAGATGTCCAATGAGCTAGGAGTACTAAATTAACCAAAGCGTTTGATCATAGTAATTCGAACCAATCCCCTGAGTGGCTGGAAAATAATCCTTTCAGAGCTTTACGGATTGCATATTTTACTGTTAACTGCCTCCTGTCTTCTTTCCCCTCAACCCGAGCCCCGTCAGAACATAATGCCAGTTTGTTTTCAGAGTTGTGTTTTGCTTTATGTGAATCAAGAGCCCCACAGAGCAATTTGTGGTTGCCACACTAGGACAGGACCAGGCAGATCAAAGGCTTCATGGCTGGGGCAGTTTTAAAGATACATTTTGGAAAATGCAAATACTGGGCATCCTTATGCCTTCACCAAGTATTCGTTTTCTAAACTATTTTGATTAAAAAGCATGGTTTGAGGTGTCCTCTGTGTTTTTTTTTAAGCCAGTCATCTGCATCAGCTAATTTTTAAACAGGTTAGTCACTGGGTTGCCTTGACACATGTCTTATGCAGTGTGCCAAAGCAGCAAATAGAGTCAATTAAACTCCTGGGGGATGTATTTGATGGGTTGCGTTTCTCTGGATATTTTGCAGGCATCTGTTGCTCAGGAAAGCAAAAAGTACAAGAAACAAACATGAGGGAACAGACGGTTGGGAAGAGAACACTTGTTTTGTCAAGAGATAACAAGGTGTAGAGCTGGATGAACACAGCAGGCCAAGCAGCATGAGAGGAGCAGGAAAGCTGATGTTTCGGGTCTGGACCCTTCTTCAGAAACCGTCTTTCTTCTGGAGAAGGGTCCAAACCTGAAACTTCAGCTTTCCTGCTCCTCTGATGCTGCTTGGCCTGCTGTGTTCATCCAGCTCTACACCATGTTATCTCAGATTCTCCAGCATTGGCAGTTCCTACTATCTCTCTCACTATGGCAAGGGCTCTCCCAAACCACAACCATGTTATTTGCTGGGAGAGCATACAACAGAAAAAGAAATCCAGGGATAATAAAGGGGAGAAATACATTCCTGTTTGACCCCCAACTCAAGAATTGAAATGAGTCCAGGATATCTTATTGGTCACACACACATTAACAGTTGATCCACTTATCTTCCTTGCAATGAGATCTCTACCTCAGCCAAGGATTAATCCAGTTCCCCCTGGAAGAGCTATCATCCCACACTGCACTCCACACGCATCCGCAAAACGGAATGAATTGCAGAAGTTCATGACCTCTCATGGAACCACTTCTTATCAAGCCAGTCCCTATATCTTTGTAGCTTAAACACAAGTTTGCTTTCTTCTCTGATCTGCCAAGTTGATCGCTTGATTGAATCCTTACACTATCCATCAACACTAGCAAGGAGCCATTGTATGTCGAAAAGGATTCTCACCCTATTAGTGAGATTGGGTTTTACAGCAGCCATGGATAATGGCCTTTGAACTGCTAATCATATAAGATTAAGCTGAACCCTATTATTTTTTGTTACTGTTTGCTATGTTTTGAGCAGTATTTAAGGGTTTAGGAAGATTGGTGATTATTGCTGTTGCCTGGAGACAGCCTTGCTTAGGGTTTGGGAGGCTTTGCCCTTCTGCTATTAAGACTTCAGACAAGACTGCCTGATGGGAGGGGATCTTTTGATTGTTTACGGTCTCTTTTAAGAGCTGAGCAAGGGAAAAGTTTACAGTGGAAGTCCTCGTGCCCACAGTAGTAACTTCTCATGGTTCTTTCTGGCACCATCCTGGCACAGCTGGTCCTTCCAAATTAGTTGCAAGTATCAGAGCATGATGGTAAATTGGTCACGTTTGTTCCTAGACCTCCTGTTGCCTGGAAAATGGCCAAGGGGTAGGCTGTGGCAAACACAGCTGTGGTCAGATCTTCTTTGCATATTCATATGAATGGTTCTGGTCGGTAGCAGGTGCGTTAATCCAATTGAAAATAAATTAGTTTATAAATTATATTTTTTAATTAGCACAGCATTAGTGATATAATTAGTATACCACCAGTTCTGCTGTTGGCGTTGCTAATTAAGCCTGGAGCTTGAATGTTTCAAGCCTCAAATCACATCAACGGGAGATCACGATGCATGGAATAGCTCTTGCTTTGCATCAAGTACAGTGAAATCAAACTGTGTTGATAAAGAACATGTTTACATTTCTAATATACGTAACAAAAGGAGCAAGTTTCCCGACGTAGCATATTCCAACTAAACGTAGTTTTATATAAGCTATATTGATGAATTATAACTAAGAAAGTGCACATTGATAAATTCTTGTGGTTGATCATTTTAATTTAATTATTAAAAGAGGTACTTCCAGAAATTTCATACTGTAGCGTTCACTTAAAAACAATTACAGCTGCTTAATGCATGGAACCCTGAATTTGTTTGACATCTTCTAATAAGATCTCATAAGCTATTTAATATTTCAAAGTGATTTTTTTTGCACATATCAAAAGGTGGACTGTTTTGCCTCTGTAGCCTCCAAGCTGAATGGTTGGTTTGCATTCCAGAATAATGGCAATAGTGTAGGTTCAGTTTCCTGAGGTTTGTCTGAGGTCTAAATGTAGTCTCTGCCTCCTTAAATTCACCCCTCGCCTGATCCTCAGGTTATACTCAACACTGATCTCCCCTCTCTAATAAGAGAGCAGCCTAAAGTCCTCTGTTACTATGGCAACTTTCCCTTTCACTTCATATACTCCCAGACCAGGTTTATCACAGGCCTCATACAGAGTCCCATTGCTCATTCCAAAAATATGTCATAACCCAACCTCAGAAGATTGTTCTTTGTTAAATTAATGGGAATTTTTCCATTTCCCATACAAACAACATTTAGGGCAGAATCTTGTACTTTTCCTATGATCAAAAAGCAAAGGAGATGGGGAGCTTACTTGAGCAAGGTCAAAAATCAGCTTTCCAAAGGCTGGATGAACTATTGCAATCAAGTTGTTGGAACTTTAAAGATGGGTCAAGCCTCCCAATGCTAGGCCTTGGGAAGTCCATTTGCATGCCGTGCAACTCATTAAAAGGCCAGCTCCCCATAAGTAAGTTTCCTTTGCCTCTTCGGTTTCTGGTGAGGGATTACTACATGCCTTCAAATTTCCAACTGCATTTAAGAGGCATGTGGCAGACAGGGTGCTGAACCTGCTAGAGTTTGTAGTTTGGGAAAGTTCGTCCATTCCCGGTTGTGATTCAGATCTGGTGGTTGTCATTTAAGTTGCATGGGGCATAGAGGATGACCAAGGTGCCAGGCTAGTGTGTAATGACCCTGGGTCAAAGAGGTTGGCCAAAGGCAGACATCTGCCTGGCCAAGAAAGGCAACCTAATGGGGAAAGTGTGGAAGGAATGGAATGTTTAGCTATGGGTATCTACTCTAAGAGCTCAAATGATGCTCTTGGCTTACAGTTAGTCTATGCCTGTCTGGGGGGGCTTCAAATATGGGGACAACATCTTCAGCCCTGTAATGTGAGACTATTAAAATCCTGTCTGTTCCCACACCAAGATTCCTATAAATGTGATGAGCTGAGAACTATGTAGTTGCACGAGAGGAGATGACTGGCACCGGTTTGGATGTGATGCACACTTCCACACCCAATGCCAAAATTATATTGTCTAACAGAAGACTGCTCTGAGAATTATCTTGCATCACAGGAAATGCATTCAGCCCCATCATGCCTGTGGTTGCTTCTGTTGAAAGGCTATTCAATTAATCCTGTATCTATCGCTATTTCCCCATTCCTCTGCAAATTGTTCCTTTTTAAGTGTATACACAATTTTCTTTACATAATTACCATTGAATCTGATGCACCACTCTTTAAGACAGTGCATTCCAAAAATTAGCACCTCACTGTGTAGAAACATGATCCTTATCCCTCCTGGATATTTTGCCAGTGATTCTAAATTGGGGGCCTTTGGTTACAAACCCTCCTGTAAGTGGAAACTGTCTGTAAAGAAGGAGAAATTAGTACAGAACTTGTCCAGGATAAAATTATATACAGCGGAGGTATTTGAAAGGTTGAGTGGCCTTCAAAGCATAAAAGTCATCTATTCCACGCTTGTCATTCTGGAAGTAAAGATGGAAGTTGTAGAGGCTCAGACCACGATTTTCCAATCCTTCTTCAATATGGCAATAGTGTTACAGGACAAGAGGACTGTAAATGCTACATGTCTGTGCATAAAGGGAGAGAGGGATAAATCTTGCAGGTACAAGCCAGTCAGGTAAGGCAAGGTTAGTGATGAGAGAAAATGTTCAGAGATATTAATCTGGACCAAATTAGTTGATAATTGTTAATGAAAGCCAACATGCAATTGTTAAAGGTAAATTATATTTGTCTAAGTTGATTGAATGCTTTGTTAAAGTAATTAAGCAGGTTAATAAGAGTAATGTGGTTGATGTATACATGGATCTTCAAAAGTCTTTCTGCTAAATTAAAGGTTGAACAGATAGGAATTTTACAAAGAGACAGAAGCAGGAGAGGAATGGTGAATAGGGATAGTAGGAACTGCCGATGCTGGGGAATCTGAGATAACAAGGTGTAGAGCTGGATGAACACTGCAGGACAAGCGGCATCAGAGGAGCGGGAAAGCTGGCGTTTTGGGTCTGGACCCTTCTTCAGAAATTTCTGAAGGGTCCAGACCCGAAATATCAGCTTTCCTGCTCCTCTGATGCTGCTTGGCCCACCGTGTTCATCCGGCTCTACACCTTGTTATCTAGGAATGCTGAATAGTTCTTTTGGTAGCTGCAGGGAAGTTTGCTGTGGTGAGTTCTCATGCTCACTAATAGGGGCACTGCTCTTTTTGATATGTATTAATGAACTAATGGACTCTCTTTAAGCTATTTTTTTTTTTTCATTTATTAACCCATTCAAAATTGCACTGCATTGTGGAAAGAGTGAAAAAGCTTTTCACTGTATTTTTACTGTTTTTCTCACATGACAATAAAATCATTCATTCATTCATTCATTTGGGCATGTTAGGCACAATTTCGAGGCAAACTTTAGGAAAATGTGGGCAGGCTAGCTGGTTAAGAATAGCAAATGACCAAAAGCCTAACTCTATCAACCATTTCAGTACCACAACTACGAGAGTTTAGAAATTCTGAGGCAAGTAACTAACCTCCTGACTTCCCAAAGCCTACCAACATTTTCAAAGTACAAGCCAGTAACAAGGGAGAATACTCTCCATTTACCTGGATGACTGCATCTTCAACAACATTCAAGAAGCTTAACACCATGCAGGACTAAGCAGCCTGTCTGAATGGTACCTGAGCCACACAATGGTAGAAATGCATATCGTCAACAAGGCACACCACAGTAACTCACCAATGGGACCTCCTTCCAAAACTTCAACACCTAAAAGGACGAGGGCAGCAGACTCACAGGAATGCCATCACCTGGATATTACCTTCTAAACCACACATTATCCTGACTTGGAACTACACTGCCATTCTTTCACAGTCACTGAGTCAAAATCCTAGAACTCCCTCCTTAACAGTTCTGTTGGTGTCCGTACACCCCAAGTGGCTCGTTACCACATTCTCAAGGGCAATTAGGGAGGAACATTAAACATTGGCCCAGTCAGCCATGCCCATACACCATTAAATAATAAATTTTTAAAAAGCCAGATGAAACTTAGTGTAGAGAAAAGTGATTTATTCAATAGCAAGAATGAGGAGAGGCTAGATCAACTAAACTACAATTTTGAAGGACACTGTCTACATGCAGATATCTTTGAAGGTGGGAGGCAAAGGTAAGAGGCTCTTAAAAATGTGCTGGGCATCCTTCAGCGATAGCAAGAACTGCCAGATGCTGGAGTCAGAGACAATACAGTGTGGAGCTAGAGGAACAAAGCAGGCCAGGCACCATCAGAGGAGCAGGAAAGTCGATGTTTCGGGTCAGGACCCTTCTTCTGAGGAAAAAGAGAGAATGATAAGAGGTGTTCAAAAAGCCTGAGGGACTTTGATAAAGTAAATGCAGAGAAATTATATTCAGAGGTGAAAAAGGTCAATAACTGGAAGAGGCAACTTTAAAATAATTGGCAAAGGAACCATAAATAATATGAATAAGACACGAAAATTGCGCAGGAATTTACAAATTGAAATGCATAGCCTGAAAGGGTGGTGGAAGCAGATTCAGTAGTAATGTTCAAAAGGAATATGGATCGATACCTAAGGGGAATAAATTGCAGGGCTATAGGCAGGTTGAAAGAAGCACTGAAATTAGACTAATTAGGTAGCTCTCTCAAAGGTAGGTTCAATATTGTCCTTTTGTGCTGTAGCATTCGTTGCACCTGTGAAAACTTTGGAGTGTTATGGAATGGTATTTAAAAAGAAAGAGAGTACCTAAGGTAAGTGTGGACCCCTCGGATAACGTAACCGGGAAATTGGTAACAGGAAGTAGGGAAATGGCAGGACATTTAAACCAATATTTTGCATCAGTCTTCACAGTGGAAAACCCAATAAAGGTCCCAAAGATAAAGCTAAGCAAGGTACGCAAGGAAGGAAAGATCTTGTCACAGGCTGTATCATGAAGGACAAGGTATTTGACAAACTAATGGGACTACAGAGCAGACAAGCCACCTGGGCCTTAGCCTGCATCCAAGGGTTTTAAAAGACGTGGCTGCAGTGATAGTGGACACATTGGTAGAAATATTCTGGAACTCACTGGATTTCAGAGGGGTTCCAGCGGACTGGAAAACTACTATATTGAAACCCCTATTCAAGGAGGGAGAGAGACTAAAGCAGGAAATATAGGCCAGTTACTCTAACATCTGGCATTGGAAAATCTCAATTTCCATTAAGGAAAAAAATAGCAGGACTTTTAGAAAAGCTTAATGCAATCAATCAGAATCAACATGGTTTTGTGAAAGGGAAATCATGTTTAGCAAATTTGCTAGAACTCTTTGAGGATACAAAAAGTAGATTTGATAAAGAGGAGCTGGTAGATGTAGTGTCATTTTCTGAAGAAGGGCTCAGACCCAAAATGTCTGCTTTCCTGCTCCTTTGATGCTGCTTGGCCTGTTGTGTTCATTCAGCTCTACACCTTGTTATCTATGGTAGATGTAGTGTGTTTGGATTCCAGAATGCATTCAATAACGTGCTATATAAAAGCTTATTGCACAGCTAGGACCTCATGTTATTGTGGGTGAAATAACTCCACAGAGGCCGGTACCCCAATATGAAGCCGCCCTTTATTTACACATGCATAGTACTCAATACTGGTCCAGCTTCCTCAGAGCCAACACTCAGAGTGAACAGTGACACTCCTGCTTATAATGTCAACTAGGGCTCCCTGAGCGGACCAGATTAACAGCCCCAATCAGGAAACTCATATTCTGTGAGATGCACCTGGCTGGCCTCATTACAATCACTACTAGCTTGGATTGAGGATCCAAGAGAAGTCAGAGAGTTGGAGTTAATTGGTCTTTTCCAGACTGGAAGGATATGACCTGTAGAATGCCATAAGGTTCAGTCCTGGGGTCTTAATTGTTTACTATCTATTTTCTGTCAAATGACATGGAGGAAGGGGCTGAGTGTAATGTATCCAAATTTGCTGACAATGCAAAAATGGATTGGAGTGCAATGTTGTGATAAGGGCTTAAGGAATCTGCAAGGGAATACGGATAGGTTGAGTGAATGGGCAAAAACTTGGCAGATGGAATTTAATGTAGGAAAGTGCGACATCATTCACTTTGGTAGGAACAGTTGAAAGGCAGACAATTACTTCAATGGAAAGAGTGAAACTCCAAAAATGATGCAACACAGAGGGACTTGGGTGTCCTATTGCATGAAACACGAAACGTTACCATGGTCATGCAGCAAGAATTAGAAAGCAAACAGAATTTTGGCCTTTAATACAAGGGGTGTTGGAGTTTAAAAATAGGGAAGTCTTGCTACAACCATGTAAGGTGTTGGTGATGCTGCATCTGGAGTACTGTGTTCAGGTTTGCTCCCCATTTTAAGAAAGAATGTACTGGCATTGAAGGCAATTCAACAGAGATTAACTCAGCCTGATTCCTGCGATGAAGGAGTTGACTTATCAAAAATAACTAAACAGGTTAGACCTTTATTCATTGTAGTTTAGAAGGATGAGCGGTGGTCTTATTGAACGTACAAGCGGGTAGATTTTGAGAAGATGTTTCCATTAATGTGAGCATCTCGACATACAGGAATTGTAACAGAATTAATTATATTGAAATTAACATAAATTAAATGATATTTTATACACTCATTTAAAACTAAGATGAAAAGAAATTTCTCCTCCCAACGGATAGGGAATGTCTAGGATTCTCTATCTTACAGAGTCGTGGAGGTTAGATCAATGAACATATTTAAAAAGAAGATTGATAAATGTTTGAAATATCACAGATTTGAAGACTGTGCAGAGCTAGATGAAAGAGGAGTTGAGGCCTTGTTAAATGGTGGGGTAGGCTTGAGGGGCTGAATGGCCTATTCCTGCTCCTATTTCATAGGTTCTTACGTAGTACCATATAAGAATTACTAAGCCTGCTAAACACGTTACACATGGCATCCATCCTACAGCTGGCAGACTGAGGAGACTTTGATTCGATTCGTCTGGTAGAAGTCAGACCCAAAGGTGATAGGTCAGGAGTGTAATTCACGAGCTGCTCCTTCCCCTGCTCCATCAAAGTCTTGTTCATAACACGCTAACCATACTTAGCCTATTAAATTCATCTTGTTAAGCACTGATACGAAGTTTAGAAGAAGTTTCTAATGCTGAAACCCTTTGTGCATCGAAACTTCACACATTCGCCGCCACTTTTCATGACGTTAATGACAAAGAAGGCTTGTGGTTTGTGATGTTGTTCATTGTTGTTCATTCACTCATTCATCAAAATTCTTGCGTTCATCACAATTTCACTTGTATGATAAAGTGACAGAACACGGTGCAAGATATATATTTTGAGGTCATTCTTTCAGTACTTCAGACTGCTATCCTTTTAAATGTAAACTTTTTATATAACATTTTTGTCATCTCTCAATATTTTTTTCTCCCATTTTCCACCAGCATGATTATTTGTAATTTTGAAAGCGCTTGAACTGGACACACAAGGGGAGTTTAGCCTTGCAGTTGATATAATCATTTTCCATGAGTTGTTTGCTTAATGTAAAATCAGCAGTTTTTGTTTATGTGTTTGTATGAAGAAAGTTATTTAGAAGAGGGTAGAGGTGGGTGCAAGCAGGAGGTGAAAGAATTTAGACAGGCATGGAAGGCATGGCTTGAAGGGTCCATCTAAACATACCGGAACCCTCTAAACAAGACAATAAAACAGAGTGTACATTGCACTAACTGTTAACAATAACATTAGTCAACAACTGTAATTGTACTAGACATTCTTCTATCTTTTTCTTATGCTATTTCTTTTCTTTATCCTTGTTTTAATCTTTGGCCAAGAACTGGCTCATAACTGTAACCACACTTTCCCCTCTATTTTTCCCTAACATGCTCTCTTTGTTTACTCTCTTTCCTCCAAATCCACTTTCCCTCCCCCTTATTTTTTCTCTCTGTCATCTCTGTCTACCAGACTTTCTGAATTTCCATCTATATGTCTCTTCTGGGCTCAAAGGAGATGTAGATCCCTTTGTCCAATCTCTCCAGATTTCTTTTTGCAAAAATATATTTTATTCATATAAAAATCTTTATGTACATGCACCGTAACTGAAACAGTTCAGTTCTGTGCAGTCTTTGCATATTGAGAACAAACAAACATTGGAGTTTGACTTTCCCTACAGTTGCAACAAACCCAAGGCATTTCTTACTAATGCAAGGTACTACTTGCAAATATCTGAGCAGCTATATCATGTATCAGGTGAAGAGCTGAGCTGAATGCCCCTGCTTTGATCACACATTTATGCTGGGTTAGCAGTTTGGGTTAACCTCAGCTTTCTGTTTCAGGGAGATCGGTGATCAGTCAGATGAACCAGTTCTATTAACACTTTCTGTGACGACTTGCACTATACAGGGTGCAACTGTGGCATGGTGATGGTGGTCTAAAAATCCAGAGACCCAGGTTAGAGTTCCAGCGACACAATTCGAATCTCACCATAGCAGCTAATGGAGCTTAAATTTAATTAATAAATCTGGAATATAAAGCTAGTCTTAGCAATGGTGACTATGACAACCATCAGTGATTGCTGTTAAACAGTATACATGCAAGAGAGATTGATGGCTTTCTAGATACTAATGACATCAAGAGATATGGAAATGGTGTTGGAAAATGGAGTTGAAATAAATGATCAATGTGTAGTGATTGTAATGAGGTCAGCCAGGTGGACCTCATAGAATATGAGTTCCCTGAATGGGGCTGTTAACCTGGTCCAGTCAGGGAGCCCTGGCTGACAGATATAAACAAGAGTGTCAGAGGTTCTATTCACTCTGGGAGCTGGTTCTGAGGAAGCTGGACCAGTGTCCAAAAACTGTGCATGGGTAATTAAAGAGTGAGTTGCTGATAGGATAACGGCCTCTGTGGCGTTACTCACCTCCATATCTAGAATTGTGAAGCAGGCCATGGGGCTGAATGGCCTACTCTAGCTGTCTATTCTACTGGTTCACTAATCTCCATTAGGGAAGGAAATCTGCCATCTTTACCTGGCTTGGCCTGGACGTGATTCCAAACCTGAGATCCAATCAATGTAGTATGATTGATTCCTGAATGCTTTCAGAAATGGCCTAGCAATTCAGTTAGGGATGGACAATGAATGCTGGCCTTGTCAGTGATGTCCACATCTCATTAAAGAAAAAAGAAGATCGATGCAAGGAATCAATACATGAATGGGGAGGGAGAGCAGAGGTTTTAGAAGGTAACCTATAAAGTTATACTCATAAATGAAACCCAAAGATCCTTATTACAGGCAGTTTATCATATACAGAACAGAATATTCCCTCTGATATGCTGCTAAAAGTCCAGTTGGCAATTCCTTACCTCACAGTAGAGGCTTAATATCCCTGTTTTGAGCCTGGCTGCAATGGTGTTCAACAAATAAATAGGATTTGATGCCATGACGTTGGTACTGAGTAATTCTAATCAGAATTTCCTGTAGGGATGCAGTGCTTTAAACTGTTTTCCTTTGGTCTGCCAGGGTTCGAATTAAGCCTAGTTTGCAGATGTATATCTGTTTTAACTGAAATGTATTTGGATAGTTTCAATCGCGTTTACAGTGTGGACAGTCTGAAGAAAGCAACTACAGAAACATTCTGAGTTTACTTGACAGTCTCGCTCAGGAAAAACTAACAAAGTTGGTATGGCTGCTAGAAACGTCTCAAAGCAAAGGAACCGGAGGTAGGCTACTTTTTAGCCTCTATGATTGTGTATGTGGAAGCATCTCTTTATTGCCTGATCTCAGAATGTTGCAAAGCACTGACAGCAATGAAACATTGTTGAAGTGAAGTCACTGTTGTACAGTAGGAAATGTAGCAGCCCATTGCGCACTGCAAGATCTCACAAAATGCAATGAAATGAGCGAACTGGTAAGTGTTGGTCAGGATACTGGGAAAAATCCTTGCTCTTCTTTGACAAAGTAGAATCTTTTATGCCTCCTCCTCAAATGAAAGACAGCATCACTGACAGTGCAACATTCTCTCTGAACTGTGCTACATTGTCAGACTATGTTACGTGCTCAGTGGAGTGGGCTGTCCATTAATTCATATGGATCCTTTCTCATTCTACGGAATATGTTTATACATACGCCCACAAATGCGTACATTGAATAGAGAGGAAACAAGGTATTGACACACTTGTGATATTTTTAACTCCTGTTCACTTCCCCCTCCATCCCAACATCAACATTCTGATGACCTGCAGCCGACGCCACGCACTTCCATTGTTTTTAGAGAGAAAAGTGCGTGCGTTGTCTCACATGATCGCAGTGCCCCCAGCAACAAACCCTTTTAGCTCAGCGGTTGGCCAGCCTGTCACACTGGGAACATGCCAAGAGACTGAGGAAGTGCCAGAGCTTTTGAAAAAAGAAACAGATACAAACAAATCAAGGATGTGGAAAGTAAAATCCTTTTATAATTAACCAAACATTCCAGTACATAACACAATGTGCTCATGTAGTCATATCTTCCTTGCTGTAGCTGGTGGGGGAAAGATTACTTAGAACAAAGGGACATTGCTAAGGCTGGAGGGTTTGAGCTATACTTCGAGGCTGCGGGGTGTCCTTCTTGAGGTTTATAAAATCATGAGGGAGATGGATAGGCTGAAGAATCAAGGTCTTTTTTCCCAGGGTAGGGGGGTCCAAAACTAAGTGGTATTGGTTTAAGGTGAGAGGAGAAAGATTTAAAAGGGACCTAAGGAGCAAATATTTCACGCAGAGGGTGGTATGTGTATGGAACGAACTGCCAGAGGAAGTGGTGGAGGCTTATACAATTTCAACATTTAAAAGGCATCTAGATGGGTATATGAATAGAATGTGTTTGGAGGAACATAAACCAAATGCTGGCAAATAGAACTAGATTAATTTAGGATATCTGGTTGGCATGGACAAGATGGACTGGAGGGTCTGTTCTATTCTGTACATCTCTATGACTCTATGACTGTATTATGGTGGCCCCTATTTATAAGTAGCCCATTCTTGGTGTGTAGAAGTTACTGGCAAGATCAGCATTTACTGTCCACCAAAGTTGGCCTGAGTGATAGCTTTTGCATCTGAACTGATTTGATACAGCTGGCAGCCAGCTCAGAGGTCAGTTAAGAGGCAATTGGAGAAATATTATGTTTTGGCAAGGTTTGTCTATTCAGGTAAACTAGGCCAGAACTCTCGGTGTTTCTTCATACAGTACTTATTTCCATGATAATCTTGCAGTGACATTTCTGTCTTAAGCTTCTTTGATCGCAACCTTATACAGAAGTCTCTTCCACGTCATTCTGTTGTCATTGGTTAATCGCAGCATTCCTCAGAAGCTCATCTGCACATTCCTTAAACTTTATTTCTACATGTAATGACCTGGCCTTTGATAGAAGAAGGCTGAGAGCTCTGCCAGTGCAAACTATTTTTCACTTATTGAATATTTATACTATTTACAGAGATAGGTTTTAGCAGGATTCCATAAGAACTTTCTTCCTTTAGGTTTTATCTCCATGTGATCCAACATCATCTGACATATCATTGATGATGCACTTTAACGATTAACATTTGGGTGACACATTGGCTCAGTGGTTAGCACTGCTGCTTCACTGTACCAGGCGCCTGGGTTCAATTCCAGCCTTGGGTGACTGTCTATCTGGAGTTTGCTACATTTGCCCTGTGTCTGTGTGGATTTCCTCCCAGTACTCTGGTTTCCTCCCAAAGTCCCAAGATGTGAAAGTTAGGTGGATTGACAATGCTAAATTGCCCTGTGGTTTCCAAGGATGTGTAGGTTAGGTGGATTGGCCATGGGAAATGTAGGATTACAGGGATACAATAAGGGGCTGGGGCTGGGTCTGGGTGGGATGTCCTTTGGAGGGTTTTTGCAGTCTTGATAGGTCAAATAGCTTGTTTCCACACAGAAGGGAATCTATGATTAAAGCTATTGAACCACTGTACTACAGGAAACTCATATACTACCCCATCACTGTGCCAAGAGAGTCATATATACATCAGATCAGGTAGGTATGACAGCTTTCACTCCCTATTAACTTCACATACTACATCTCACTCCCCACAAATCTTTCATCTACCTGTAACCTGTTTACATTTTCATTCTCCATCCAATGCCTCACCATCCCTTGTGCTAATCATGTTGATTGTTAACCATATTCTTAGTTCTCTTGGATGATGTGTAGGATGTCTGGTCCCCATCTTCTTCTCCTTAGAAGGCACTGAAATCAGCATTCTGAGATTCTGCTTCTTAGTCACTATATAAAGATGGTTGATGGAGATTTTCATCCTCTCTGTTTTCTTTTCTTCTTCTTTCTAGCTTGTATGAGAAAGATAAACCTGTTAGCCATTACTCTTTGAATGAATGAAGCTTACTCGGCTCCTGTGAAGATTTGCATTACTGTAATTTCAACTACTGAAAAGAATAAAGCAAAAAGTCAGGGATCATCCATGAATGAGTCGGTTGAACGAAGAGTATTCTGTGAAGGAATGATGATTTTCTTGCTCATACTGTAAGAATTTCATTTTCTGTGGGTAGTAGTTCTTTTTCTCAAACTCCTTTTTAACAATTTGCTTATCAGCAGCAATATTGTCTGCGAAACTTAAACTCGATTTTTGGTGAAACCAAAAACAGCAGAAGAGACAATGTAAAGATTCATAAAAATTACTCTTTCTTTTACATCTATGGCACTGATAAGATCTGTAAAAAATTCTTTAGTTTTCTGATCTGCAGACTTCATTGCAGATTTGATATCTGGTTGTTCTGATTACATGTCATCGGTGTCTTTAGGAGAATGAACTGAGAGCGCGGCATGTTTGTCACTAGTAAGGACCATGGTGATCCGTCCCAGCACGGACAACAAGGCTAACCTTTTCTACCCTGTCTTCAAGGAGTAAAGCAATGTCCAGGATTTCTTCCTGCAACAAATCATCAATAGCACATTTTGATTATCATCTTTGCTTAATCACTTGTCTGAAGGAGGAAATTAAGATATAGAATATGGTCCTTCAGCTGGTCACCTTCATCCTTGGTGCACTTCTGTCCCAATTTTTCTTGCCATGTGGTCAAGGGGCTCAGGGAAGAGTAAGGGCCTTGTGACGATGAGATGTTCTGATCACGGATGAGAGTGTTTTCTCCAATGTGTTCTCCTGGGCTAAAGGCTTTTCACTTTCTCGTCTTTGTCAGTGTTGGCTGGAATCCTGGGCAAAAGGTTCACACCTCTGCCTTTACCATGTATAAATATCATAACTGCATTCTGGGAGTCTTTGACAGAAGAGAGCTGGAAAGAGGGCTTGTGTAAACTAATGGATAATTATTGGCTATTAACACTATTCACAGAGACAAGATTTTGCAGGATTCCATTAGAACCTGCTTCCTTCAGGTTCTAACTCCATGTTTTTTGACAATATACCAGTATTACTGAGGATGCACATTAGGTATTAGCATAGGAGCTGTCGAACTGATATACCACAGCAAACACATATACCAACACATGAGTGTGCCAGTGGAGTCGCACATGGATCAGATATGTTGAATTCATTCGCTAAAGGACATGTGGAAACCAGATGGTTTGCTTTAACAATTCTAGGTCACTTTTACTGATGTCAGATTTTCCCAGATATCATTTTCAGGAGCACTATTTTCACCTTACTGTGAATGAAATTTGTGGAAATGGTTATTTGGTGCAGAGCAGTGCTCATTCCAATACTTTGTGGAAGTTGTTTTCTGTATAACTGAATAAAATAGATAGAATCAACAGGGGTCAAGGTGCCAATGTTCGAATCATAGAGTTGAACGCTGAAGTGAGAAACAGAGACTGACTGGTTGCTCGTTTCCTGAGCCCATTCCCAGCTCTGGCCAATGCTGCTGAGTTACTTATGGGGCCACCAGAACTGCCCATTCCCATGTGGAAGGATAGTCACTAATCTTGTTAAGAGCTAGCTAATTAAAGCTTAAAGGAGGCTGACTGGGATTCTCCAGTTTCTGATTGTGCTAGGGACAGTTTAACTGCTTGGTAACAGGGATTCCTAGCAAGCTGGCTCACCACTGCTCCAGGCAAGTGCATTGGCTCACCACAACGGTGATGATCTTCTGGCTTTTGTACTCACTCACTCTTGCATTCACTCACTCACTCTCTCATTCACTCATTATCTTCCAAGGGATATTGCATAGAGCTTGAAATTTTCACACTCCAAAGGTATGACATTTAGACATTTGGAACAGTGAGATTTCCTGAAGAGATGGAAGAGATTATAGAACTCTCCAAACGGAGCTGACTGTGCACACGACTGGGGCTTCTTCCTCAATTCTCTAGCCAATGCCAATGTATAAGAATTTCTTGTGACAAAATAGGAAGTGAAAATCCTTAAGATTTATCCATACTACATATATCCTCAATAACATTTCAATATTCTGCTGCTGCATTGCAGAAAAGGCAGAGTTTGATATGACGATTAAATATTTCTCTATGAAATTCAGTAAGGTATTGCCTGCTTGGATAGAGAACATACAGTTGGCTTAGATTAAATTACATTCAAGTCAATAATTCACCTTAAACTCTTAAGAATGGGGCATGGCTTTTGAGTTTGGAAATCAAGGAAGATTTCTTTTCTCTCCTGGAAATAATTGTGTAGGAATTTGTTCAAAGAAAGAGGAGAATGAACCTTTTCACAACATTGAAAACTTCTTCAAATGGTTCTGTACCTAATTTTGTCTGCCTCTCCTGTTTTACTGTATGTTCTTTTTAGAACAAGCTTTTATTCACCATGTGGTCCTTTTAAAACAGGGTCTTTGAGATTTCATCTTTTCCCACGCTTTTTCTTTCCCTTTTCCAGTTTTGCTGCATCTTACACTTTCAATGATTGTGTATGGCAGCGTTTTATTTAAGCCAGAGACCACTTCAATTTGAAGGCTTTTGCAGGTTTGTTGATAAGAAAACCTTGATGAGAATACCAAGTAAAGGCTGCCTCAATGATCAGAACAGAGTTCCTATTCAGACACTAGCTCTTTCCAATGCTGTAATAATAGTTTCAATTTAATACTGGTTAGCAAGGGACCTTTTGATTCTGAGGCACTGTTGAAATTCAGGGTACTATTATATCAGGTTGGAATGGGATATCTAGTCGCTGGTGAAATTATATATTGTATATGTGGATGCTTTCGAATATCTAGGTGCCGTTCAATATTTGGGAGCTATTGGATATCAAAGTGCTGCTGAATATTAGGGTTCTGTTGAACATCTAGGTTCTGTGGAATTTCAGGGTGCTGCTCAATATCAGGGTGCTGCTGAAATTCAAGGTGTTGATCAGTACTTGGGTGCTGGTGAATGTCGGGGTGATGTTCAACAATAGGGTCCTGCTGAATGTCAGGGTGCTGTTCATTATTAGGGCACTGTTGAATTTCAGGGTGCTGTTCAACGTTCAACAGGGTGCTGCCGACAAGAGGGGAGGCCACACTGGATCTGGTACTTGGTAATGAACCAGGCCAGGTGTTTGATTTGGTGGTAGGTGAGCACTTTGGAGAGAGTGACCATAATTCGGTTACGTTTAGTTTAGCGATGGAAAGGGATAGGAACATGCCACTGGGCAAGAGTTATAGATGGGGGAAAGGCAATTATAATGCGATTAGGCAAGACTTAGGAGGGATAGAATGGGGTAGCAAAATGCAGGGGATGGGGACAATCGAAATGTGGAGCTGGTTTAAGGAACAGATATTGCGTGTCCTTGATAGGTATGTCCCTGTTAGGCAGTGAGGAAGTGATGAGGTAAGGGAACCTTGGTTTACAAAAGAAACTGTATCTCTTGTTAAGCGGAAGACGGAAGAGGGAGGCTTATGTGACATTGAGACGAGATGGTTCAGATGAGGCGATGGAGAGTTACAGATTAGCTAGGAAGTATTTAAAGAGAGAGTTAAGAAGAGCAAGGAGGGGACATTAGCAGGTAGAATTAAGGAGAACCCTAAAGCTTTCGATAGGTATGTGGGGAATAAAAGGATGACTAGGGTAAGAATAGGGCCAGTCAAAGACAGAAGTGGGAAGTTGTGTGTGGACCCTGTGGAGATCGGAGAGGTGTTAAACAAATATTTCTCATCTGTTTTCACTCAGGAAAAGGAGAATATTGTAGAGGAGAAGACTGGGATACGGGCTATTAGACTTGAAAGGATTGAGGTTAGTAAGGAGGAGGTGTTATCAATCCTAGAAGGTGTGAAGGTAGATAAATCCCCTGGGCCGGATGGGATTTTTCCAAGGATTCTCTGGGAAGCTAGGGAGGAGATGGCGAAGCCTTTGGCCTTGATCTTTGAGTCGTCATTGTCTACAGGTTTAGTACCAGAGGACTGGAGGATTGCAAATGTTGTGCCCTTGTTCAAGAAGGGCGGTAGAGATGACCCAGGTAATTATAGACCAGTGAGCCTTACATCTGTTGTAGGAAAAGTTTTGGAAAGGATTATAAAAGATAGGATTTATAATCATCTAGCAAGCAACAATTTGATTGGAGATAGTCAACATGGATTCATCAAGGGCAGGTCGTGTCTCACAAACCTCATTGAGTTTTTTGAGAAGGTGACCAAGCATGTGGATGAGAGTAGGGCAGTTGACGTGGTGTACATGGACTTCAGTAAAGCCTTTGATAAGGTTCCACATGGTAGGCTATTGGAGAAAATGCAGAGGCACGGGATTGAGGGAGATTTAGCAGTTTGGATTAGAAACTGGCTCTCTGAAAGAAGCCAAAGAGTGGTGGTTGATGGAAAATATTCAGCCTGGAGTCCGGTTACTAGTGGTATGCCACAAGGATCTGTTTTGGGACCACTGCTGTTTGTCATTTTTATCAATGACTTGGACGCAGGCATAGGTGGATGGGTTAGTAAGTTTGCAGATGACACTAAAGTCGGTGGAGTGGTGGACAGTGTGGAAGAATGTTGCAGGTTGCAGGGAGACTTGGATAAACTGCAGAATTGGGCTGAAAGGTGGGAAATGGAGTTCAATGCAGACAAATGTGAGGTGATGCACTTTGGGAAGAATAATAGGAAGGCAGAATACTGGGTCAATGGGAAGATTCTTGGTAGTGTGGATGTGCAGAGGGATCTTGGTGTCCAGGTACATAGATCCCTGAAAGTTGCCACCCAGGTTGATAGTGCTGTTCAGAAGGCATACGGTGTGTTAGGTTTCATTGGTAGAGGGATTGAGTTCCGGAGCCGTGATGTCATGCTGCAACTGTACAAAACGCTAGTGCGGCCTCACTTGGAATATTGCGTACAGTTCTGGTCACCCCATTACAGGAAGGATGTGGAAGCATTGGAAAAGATGCAGAGGAGATTTACCAGGATGTTTCCTGGTATGGAGGGAAGGTCTTATGAGGAAAGGCTGAGGGACTTGGGTCTGTTCTCATTGGAGAGAAGAAGGCTAAGAGGGGATTTAATAGAGACATACAAGATGATCAGAGGATTAGGTAGGGTGGACAGTGAGAGTCTTTTTCCTAGGATGATGACTAGTACGAGGGGGCATAGCTGCAAATTGAGGGGTGATAGATTTAAGACAAATGTCAGAGGCAGGTTCTTTACTCAGAGAGTGGTAAGGGCGTGGAATGCCCTGCCTGCCAATGTAGTTAACTCAGCCACATTAGGGGCATTTAAACAGTCCTTGGATAAGCATATGGATGATGATGGGATAGTGTAGGGGGATGGGCTTAGATTAGTTCACAGGGCGGCGCAACATCGAGGGCCGAAGGGCCTGTTCTGCGCTGTATTGTTCTGTGTTCTATGTTCTATTAGGGTGCTGTTGAATTACAGGTGTTCAATATTAGGGTGCTGTTCAGTATTAGGGTGCTGTTCAATATTAGGGTGCTGTTCAATGTCAGGGTGCTGTTCAATATTAGGGTGCTGTTCAATATTAGGGTGCTGTTCAATGTCAGGGTGCTGTTCAACATCAGGGTGCTGTTCACTATTAGGGTGCTGCTAAATATCAGGGTGCTGTTCACTATTAGGGTGCTGCTGAATGTCAGGGTGCTGTTCACTATTAGGGTGCTGTTGAAATTCAGGGTGCTGTTCACTATTAGGGTGCTGTTGAAATTCAGGGTGCTGTTCAGTGTTGGGGTGCTATTGAATATCAAGGTGCTGTTCAATATAAAGGTCCTGTTGAATTTCAGGGTGCTGCTGAATGTCAGGGTGCTGTTCAACATTAGCGTGCTGTTCAATGACAGGGTGCTGCTGAATGTCAGGGAGCTGTTAAATATTTGGTTGTTGTTGAATTTCATGCTGCTATTGACTTCTAGGGTTCCAATGGAATTTCTAATTGCTGGTCAGCATTGAGTCCAATTGCTGCAGCAATTGTATGAGTGACACTCACCAGTCAAGTCCTTCAGTATTTCACAGACCTGCCTTATCTCTTATGTTCCATCGATTCCAAATAGTTTTAATTAATGTAAATGAAATCTTCTGGCGATGTTTGGAATCAGAAGAATATAAAAAAAGAACAAACTGTGTTAAAGTTATTATAAAAACAGAAAATACTGGAGAAACTCAGCAGGGACTGGTAGCGTCTATAGGGAGCAAACAGAATTATCATTTCAAGTCCAGTGATTCTTCTTCAGAATTAGCAACAACTAGGAAAAAGTAGTATTTATACTGATGAAGCGGGAGGGGGTAGGGGGTGTGATTGAGGAGAAAAGAGTGGGTGGATAGTTGGAGATGGAGCCCAGAGAGGGCGAGAGAAAGGAAATTAGACAGACAAACAGATTTTTAATAGTAAGCCAGGAAGAAGAGGAGCTCGCTATGTAATGATGGGGGTTATGAGTAGTTAAAAATGAGCTGGCTGTGCTGAAAGCAACTTTTGTCGGGGCAGGACCTGGGGTGTGGAGGTGGGTATTGGACACGGAAAGTGGTGTTTATGCTGGAAAATTGTTAAACATGATGTTGAGTCCTGAAGGCTGTGATGTCCCCAAGCAGAAGATGAGGTTTTATTCTCTCAGCTTGAATTGAGTTGCGCTAGAGCACTGAAGTAGGCCTGAGACAGAGATGTCAACATGGGAACACTTTGGTGTGTCAAAGTGGCAGGCAACTGGAAGCTTCTGCTCACTTTTATGGACAGAATGTAGGTGTTCCACAAAATGATCACCCAGTCTGCGTTTCATCTGTCCAGTGTAGAGGAGACCACATTGTTGTTTTGAATGCAATATGGGGTCATACTGGACTCAAAACATTAATTCTGTTTCTCTCTCCAAAGGTGCTGCCAGAGCTGCTGAGATTTTCCAGCACTTTCTAATTTTTAATTTCGGGTCTTTAACATTCAGAGTATTTTGCTTTGCTTTTACTTGAGAGTTAAATTTACAGCTTGGTTCTTGAAGAGATCATTTCTTCCCGATTTTGCACATCAGGTGATGTGTATCAATGTAATTATTGTGCTCCTTGACCTACTCATATGATTCTATTTTGGTCTTTGAAATCTGATATGATGTTATTCCCTGCCATAGTGAAGTGGGATCAATGCTGGTGACGGTAATGTCAGCTTGCTGTGATCAACAGTGACAGAGGTCACAAGGCGATTTGTCAATGTCAAAACCAATCACAGAATGTCCTTGTGTTTGGAAGAGTCTTTGAACTCATTCAGAAATGGTGAGGTCATGGTGTACAATGGATCATTGAGGAGAATTGGTCATGTTTTATGAATGAGTAAAGACAGTGTGAAAAAAGGAAAGAAAGCCAATGAAGAGAAAAGAAAGGCAAGAACAATAATAAAACAACAATCTCACCGAAAAAGAGAACAGTATGTATAAGAATGATGCCTGGACTTTAGGGGATTAGTGATGAGGAGACATGATACAAATCAGGTCTGTTTACTCTATAATTTAAAAGGTGAGCTGATCAAAGTCTTCAAGACATTAACAGGAAAAGATAGGGCAGGTAAAGATAAACTATTTCCACTGGTTGCGGATTCTAGATCTAGGGGGCCTAGCCTGAGAATTAGGGCCAGACAGTTCAAGAAAGAAGACAGGAAGTATGTCTACACACAAAGGATGGTACATGTTCGGAACTCTGTTCCACAAAAGGCAGCAGGTGCCAGATCAGTTGTTACTTTTAAATCTGAGATAGAAAGATTTTTGTTAAGCAAAGGTATCAAGGGATTCGGGTGAAAGGTAAGTATATGGAGCTACGCCATAGAACAGTCATGGTGTCATTGAATGGTGGAACAGTCTTGAGGGGCTGAATGGCCGACTCCTGTTCCTATGTTCTTTGTATGATACCAATTTGGTCCTAGGTTTGTTCTGTCTATATAACAGCTATAGCTTACGCTGCTCACAGTCAGTGAGTTTGGGCTACACTGTGCTTACTACTAATTGTGTTTCATATTGCACCCTCAGTCTCATGCTAAACTGTCTGTTGTTATGGATCACACCGTTACCCTCTGCTTGTAGTGTTTCAAACTGTGCCTTAGGTTGTTTTAGCTCATCTTATGCCCTCTGTTATGCATCTTGCTGAGTTTGCAATGGTTTGATGATATGTACTGTTCCATTATTTATCTTCATCCTTTAATTTTTCTACCTTCAATAATTGCAGTATTATTCAGAGGAAACAATTATATTGCTAGGGCAAGTCCAAATTGCTGCTTCCGAATATTAATAAATTAGACATTTACTTATTTTTGTGACTCAATTGCCTTCTCTTTATATTTCATAATTACTTATTTCAGTCTGTTTCATCTCTCAATTTAAGAGCCTTCTTTGTTGCAAATTACTACAGCCTTCAACTCAGAGCCTCAACCATAATGACGAAATTTGTGTTTGTCACTCAATGCAGATGATGGTTGAAATTAAATGTCATTCCTTCTCCACACAACACTGACAATACTTCAAAATATAATGCCCTAATTACTTACGGATGTTCCATTATTGCAAAGATATTATATAAATGCAGGTTCTTAGTGCTACACTTTCTTCGGTTGAACACAATTCAGTAGGGTTCACTGAAATGCAGAATTTTGGAGCATTGTTTAGTTCATTCATGGGTCAACATGAGTTTTTGGACAGTGTGGAGGTTATGCATTTTGAATCTGAGTATTACAATCTCTGTAAAGACCAATAAGTATAAAAGGATATTCAAATTTCCAGTGACTTGAGAATCTTGAGATTTTTCTGTAACAAACAAACTAAATAAAAATAACTAAATATGATTTTATGTTTTTCTCTCAATGACAGAAGAGTTTCCACATTTACCTTTTAAAATATCCAAAAATCCTTCTCTTCAGGTACAGTTTGCTTTGATTCTTAGCTAGACACATTCTCTGGGAATGAGTCTAAAATTATTCTGGGCTCTGAGTGGTTTGTTTCCTTTACACTTTTCCTTTTACCTTTTACCTAATCAGGTAATTTCTAATCTCTAAGGTGACTATCACAATGGTGCCCTGGCAATTCTTCTCTCTAGCCAATGTTAGGCAAATCTTCCTGTCCTGCTTTAATCCACACACACACACACACACACACACACACACACACACACACACACACACACACACACACACACACACACTCTCTCTCTCTCTCTCTCTCTCTCTCTCTCTATGGCTGAGAGGATCAGAGATCTCATACTGGTGACCCAATCCTATGATGGCATCCCATGGACTTCTCCCTTCCAAATGTCCATTTTCAAAAGCAACGTGATTCACATGTGCCTTGTATCCAGGTAAAAATGATTTTTTTTTTAATCAGTAGTTTAAAGTATTGCCACTTATGCTGATTACAACATGCTCCTTCAGCTGATGAATCGGTACTCATCCACGTTGAACAATACTTGGAGGAAGCACTGAGGATGGCAAGGTGCAAAATATACTTCGGGTGGGAGATTTCAAAGTCCACCACCAAGAGTGGCTCAGCAACAGCACTACTGATCAAGCTGGGCATAGCTGCTAGACTGGGTCTGAGGCAGGTGGCAAGGGAACCACCAAGAGGAAAAAATGTACTTGATCTCATTCTTACTGATCGGCTGGCTACAACTGCCTCTGTCCATGACATTTGGTAAGAGTGACCACCACACAGTACTTATGGGTACAAAATTCCACTTTCACATTGGGAATACCCTCCAGGTAGCATCAGAGGAGTAGGAGTAGTGACCCTTCAGTTCGGACCCTTCTTCAGAACTGGGGAGGGAGGAGGGAGCTGGGAAATAAATAAATGGAGGAGGAGTGGGTGTGGGGGAAGGTGGGTGGGATAGGGATGGGGGGATGCAGGTAGGGAGTTGCGGGGATTGGTTAATGGGAAGGGTGGGGCGGATAGGTGGGGAAGAAGATGGACAGGTTGTGACAGGTCAAGGAGGCGGGGACGAGAGGAAGGGTTGGATCAGATCTAAGCTCTGCAGTCCTTCCACATCCAGTCATGAATGGAGGTGGAAAACTAAACAACTCACTGCAGGAGGAGGCTCCACAAATATCCCCTTTTCCAATGATGGAATAGCCCAACACATCAGTGCAAAAGATAAGACTGAAGCATTTGCAGCAATCTTCAGATAGAAGTGCCAAGTAGATAATCCATTTTGGCCTCCTCTAGTGGTTCCCAGCATTACCAATACTAGTCTTCAGCCAATTCCATTCAGTCCATGTGATATCAAGAAACAGTTGGAGGCACTAGACACTGCAAAAGCTATGGACCCTGACAACATTCCGGCAATAATACTGAAGACTTGTGCTCCAGAACTTGCTGCTCCCCTATCCAAGCACTTCCAGTACAGGTAGAATGCTGGCATCTACCTGACAATGTGGAAAATTGCCTGGGTATATTCTGTACATAAGAAACAGGACAAATCCAAACTGGCCAATTGCCACACCATTAGTCTACTCTTGATCATCAGTAAAGTCGTGGAAGGTGTCATCAACAGTGCTATCAGGCAGTACCTGCTGACAATAACCTGCTCACTCACAACCAGTTTGGGTTCTGCCAGGTCGATTCTGCTCCTGACCTCATTACAGCCTTGGTTCAACCATGGACAAAAGGGCTGAATTCCAGATGTAAGGTGAGAGTGACAGCCCTTGATATAAAGGCCAAATTTTTCTGAGTGGCATCAAGAAGCCCTAGCAAAACTGGCATCATTGTGTATCGGGGGCAAACTCTCTACTGGTAGAGTCCTACCTGACACGTATGAAGACAGTTCTGGTTGTTGGAGATCAGTCACCTCAGGTCCAAGACATCTCTGCAGGAGTTCCTCAGGATAGGGCCCCAGGCCCAGTTGTCTTCAGCTGCTTAATTAATGACCTTCCCTCCATCATAAGGTCAGAAGTGGGGATGTTCGCCAACAATTGCACAATTTTCAGTATCATTTGTGACTCCTCAGATACTGAAGCAGTCCATATTCAAATGTAACAAGCTCTGGATAATATCCAGGACCGGGCTGATAAGTGGTAAATAACATTCTCAGCATAAAAAAATTTGCCTGGATGAGTGCAGCTCCAACAACATTCAAGAAGCTTGACACCATTCAGGACAAAGCAGCCGCTTAATTGGCATCACATCCACTCCCTCCACCACCGACACTCAGTAGCAGCAATGTGTCCTTTCTAGAAGATGCACTGCAGAAATTCACCAAAGATCCTCAGACCACACTTTTGAAACCCATGACCACTTCCATCTAGAAGGACAAGGGCAGCAGATACATGGAAACACCACCGCCTGCAAGTTCCCCTCCGTGCCACTCACCATTCTGACTTGGAAATATATCACTGTTCCTTCAGTGTCACTGGGTCAAAATCCTGTAATTCCATCCCTGAGGACATTGTTGTTTACCTACAGTACATGGACTGCAGCAGTTCTAGAAAGCAGCTCATTATCAACTTCTTAAGGGCAACTAGGGACGGGCAATAAATGCTGGTCAGCCAACTATGCCCGCACCCCATGAATGAATGAAACAAAAGACTCATCTCAAGGATGGATAAATTGGCTGCATAACCAGTAAACTAGTCTGATGAAAGGCCATCGACCTGGTACGTTAACACTGTTTCTCTCTTCCTGTAGAAACAGCTTCTCCCTATTTACTTCATTAAAATGCTTCAGGATGTAGAGCACTTCCATTAAATCTCCATTGGGTCTCCTTTCCTCTGAGGAGTGTAATTCGAGCTACTTCAGTATTTCTATGTTATTGGGCTTCCTCAGTTCCAATACCATTTCAGTAAATATCATTTGAGATGTATGGAAATGTACTATAGGCAAATAGGTCAGCCAATTTGTGCATGGGAAGGGATCAAAGTTACTCTGACTTCTCATGTCTTGCCAAGGGTTAAATGTTGAGCAGGCCACTGGTGTACTCCCTGTCTTCTCTCAAATTGTGCCTTAGGGCCTTTGCAACTGCCTAAACAGGCAGTTAGGACTTCATTATAATGGCAAGGGTTTAATGTACCTGACAGGTGTATTGCTCAATGCTGGCATGAGAAAGCCATGTGAATCCATGGGCTGCCAGTACATTCTCCTGGGCTCAGTGATATTAAATTTCATGTGGTTCACTAATGGCCTTAATTGACCATTTCACATAATTTCTAATCAAACCCCCAGAGATGTTGTACACACACTTTGAGCAAATGGGACTTGAACCTGGACCTCCTGGTTCAAAGGTAGGGACACCGCTGCTACACCACAGGAGCCCCATATTATTACACACCTCTGAAGGAGGTGGAACTTAAACCCAGGCTCTCCTGGTACATAGGTAGGGACACTACAAGATCCCCTAATTGACTATTCTACTGTGAGTAGGTCAGTTTTGTACATTGGCAACTTACTGTCTCTGACTTAATCATGTGAGACACATCTTATAGTATATTGGGCATGATTACCATGTTTCATTTCACAATGGTCTGGTTTAAACTCCACCCACTGTCTCAGCCAAGAGCCTAGCTGAAGTCTCTCATGTCTAGTCATTCAGAATTTTTCTAGTACAAGTATCGTTGTGTGCGAGAAAAGTTGGACCTTCAATATTTCCTGTGGAAATGAAAAATCTGATTTCAGTAGAGAACATAATTGCAGCATAGGATGTTTAGAACTATTTATCAATTGCATCTGCTTTCAGATAAGATTGGAAGGTTACATCTTTCTCCTTGGCCACAAATGTCAGATGCTTCTATGATTACAAAACTCATGTTGAGAGCTTTTACTTCCTACCCTCTAATACACTTTCCCACGGACGTTTGGAATTAGGACAGTATCAGATTCTGAAGACAGCAAGGAAAATGCTTCAAATGTGGACTGGTAGATTTTCTGTGTCTTTCTTTAACCACATGGTAATGTTAGATCTTGGTCTTGCTATTGTTCAGAAGCGATATCCTTTCCTTGCTGATGTACTTAAAAATGCTCTGAAATGCAGTGCTACTGAGGGGATAATGCAGAAAAAAGTCACAAACGTTTGGAGCATTGTGAAACAGACATTCTCTTGTGTGTTCTTGGCTTTCGATAACAATTAGTCAGCTCATGTAATTAAAGGCACATGACTTGATTAGGACTCAGTTGAAGACAATGAGTAGGGATAATGGGAATGTAACCTGAAATAAAAGGAAGTGATTCCTGATGTCCCACAAGGATCTGTACTGCAGCCTCAACTTCTTTTGGGATCTCCCATGTTGGTTGGCATTGCCCAATGCTGGTACGGCATCCTTCTTCATTTCCTGCAGTCAAGCACCATTCCTTTCTCAGTCTCACCAACCCACCCTCCAATCTGGTCTTAGGATCTTTTCTCCTTCTTCCTGGCATTTCGGATTCCATCACTTGCCTAAATAAAAGCAAAACACTGCCAATGCCGGAAATCTCAAATAAAAACAGAAAATTCTGCAGAAACTGAGCTGCTCTGACAGCATCTGTGGAGAGACAAACAGACTTAACATTCCAAGTCCAATATGACTCTTCATAACCGAATGGGTTTGCAAAAATTGTGCTTTTTATGCTTTCAACAGACTTGGAGGAGGTCCCAGAGAACAGATGATGTGGAGGTCCAATGGAAAAGTTGCTATTTGGGATGAAACAGAAAGAGAGGTGTAAATGGGTGTAATTCAAAGAGTGGAAGGATGAAAGTGTGCTTATCTTATTTGGGTCTTCTTTACTTTGCAGACACAGATGATGCCAGACCTGCTGAGTTTCTCCAGCATTTTCTACATTTATTCCATTACTTGCCTCACAACTTTTCCTCCCCTCTCTCTCTCTGCCAGGAATGGCCATACAACTTCAATCTCTTCTTGGCTACTTTCTTTGAAGTTTCTGCAATCTTCACTGACCCTCAGACATGCTCATCTCCAATTCTATCCTTCCTCATTACTCCTCATATTCATCTCAGCATTTGCATCTCATTAGTAACTCATCATTGTTCCTCTCTTCTTGATGTCGTCCAAGTTTCTGTAATAAATGCGTCAAGGCCGACCTCACAACTCTCTTGTTGATTCTTCCTTTGCGTACTCAACTACTTTTCATGTTTAGCAATGACGTATATGACACAAAAGAGAGCCGTGCATCAAATCTCTCTGTTGACGCAAAGATTGGAATCAATAAAGTGGACAGGAACATCAAATTATAATGTTGCATTAATACATAAATGAGTGTGTGGAATGGCGTATTTTTATGTAGATTAGTGTGAATTCATCCATATAATTCACTCGTACAGTCATCCAGTCATAGAGGTTTACAACATGGAAATGAGCCCTTCTGCCCAACTTGTCCATGCTGCCCAGTTTTCACAATTAATCTCATCCCATTTGCCTGCATTTGGTCCGTATCCCTCCACACCGATCCCATCCACATACCTGTCTAAATGTTTCTTAAATGACAAAATTGTACTTGCCTCCAGCAATATCTCTGACAGCCTGTTCCAGACACTCCCCACCCTTTGTGTGAAAGAAATGCCCGTCTGGACCCTTTTGTATCTCTCCTCTCTCACCCTAAACCGATGCCCTCTAGTTTTAGACTCCCCTACCATGGGAAAAACCTGTCGGCTATTTACCTCATCTATGCCTCTCATGATTCTACAGATCTCTACAAGGTCACCCCGCAGTCTTCTGCGCTCCAGGGAAAAAAGGTCCCAGTCTATCCAGCCCTTCCCTACAATCTCGAACCTTCCAGTCCTCTGAAAACCATGAAAAATCATAAGGTAGGAATTAAGAGCAGGAGTAGGCCATTCAGCCCTTTGAACTTGTTCCACCAATCAGTTAGACCATGGTTTACTTCAAGTCTGTTTACCTATACTGTCCCTGTAGCCCTCGGTGTTTTTAGTATGTAGAAACTTATCAACTTCATTTTCCAAAGCACGGTAATTGACTTTTAAACTGAGTATCAAGGAGAATGCAGCTGTGAGTTTGTTTGACCTCTGAAGAGATTAACGCGGTTAGTTAAGGCTTAAATTTTCTGTTGTCTTGCAAACACAAACGGGAACCAAAGATATGCAAAGGCTTGAGGATCTGCACTGTCAGCAAAATAACACCTGCCTTGGTTGAAATGCAGACAACACCCATGAAAAACTGTGAGAAAAACAGTAAATAACATAGAATGTATGTTATAATATTTGTATAAAGCTTGGAAGTTTGTAAAGAGCCAGAATTAGTTTTACACTTCTGAAGATGGGTTATTAGATCCAAAATGTTAACTCTGATTTCCCTCCACAAATGCTGCCAGACCTGCTGAGTTTTTCAAGCAATTTCTGTTTTCTTGTTACTGATTTCCAGCATCCGCAATTCTTTCCTTTTACACTTAACAGCGAGGAGACTGGCTGTCCCTACATAGACATGAAATAAAGGATTGTTCACCTGATTTCTTGAGTCCTCTTATCAATTTGTCAAGTTGTCCAACAACAATCGCCATTTTGAAGTGTCATCTGCTTGTAATGCAAAGAGTGGATGTGTCTTAAACTCTTGCAATACAACTGTTTGATCTGCTATGAACAGTTATAAGGTACCAATAAGTAAAGTATGTGCTTGTGGGAGCAAAGTTGATGCTGATTGCTAATATATCATGGCCAGAAAAGGGCAGGTGAGTGGGATTGGCCTTAATGCATAAACGTTTTTGGGGCTGGAAAAGAGGTGGTCGTCTTATTATGCCAGATCAATCTCTGGAATGTAAATTAGGCATGTTCCCACTGGGAAAGAGATGACTGAGAGTTGATAATCAATAGTTTCAAAACCTAAATTGATGAACCAATGCAAAGGATGTCAAGCTGTTTCACCTCGAGAAACCAGTGGAGGTTGGGGTGACGGAGGGGTTGGTATAGATCAAAACTGATCTCCAGGAACATGATTTCAGTTGGCAAGTCGTCAACATTTAAGAACAGGCTGTCTCAGGAGTTGAAAACAGGTAATGTTGACTCATTCAAATGTAAATGAAATGGATTTGCTTCCGAAAATATTGTTTTGCAATGCAGTATATGCATACTGTGGCATGAAACAAAATAGATTTGGCATGCTTTAGAGGAAAAAGAGACTCTGAATTTATGGGGCTAGATTTAACAGGGTGTCACATGCCCTCAGTGAGAAAGTTAGAAACGTGCCCACCCATGGTCCAGTGATTTGCCCCCATTTCTGTAAGAAGTCACACTTCCAAGAGTTGTTGGCCAACAAATGCATGGCAGCTTAGAAAGGAATAAAACTCCCAGACTTATCGACTGAGTTGTATTCAGCTCTAAGGGACTTGATTGGCCAGGATCTACTGGAGGTGTATGACGGTATGCTTCTGTGAGGTAGGGTGTGCAAATCCATGAGGGAAGGTACCATCACCCTCATCTACCAACTGAAGGGTGAGAGGGAGGAAATTAGAAATTGGGGGACCAATCTCACTACTGAATGCAGATTACAAAATCTTATTTAGGGTCATTGCCAACTGGGTCAGGTTTGCTCTGAGATCAGTGATTCACCCAGAGCAAAGCTGTGCTGTACCAGGCAGGATGATCTCTGAGAGCCTTGCCCTTCTTAGGGATATGATCACCTACATGCAGGAAAGAGTTTGGCGGGTGCCTGCTTCACCAGTCTGGACCAGGAGAAGGCCTTGACAGGATATTACACACCTACATGTGGGACACAGGTAGGGACAAAATGGGCTTTAGGAGGGAATCCGCAATTGGACCCAATTGCCCTACACCAACATCGTTAATCCAGTCTCAATGGGTGAGAATCAGATCTGGAGTCAGGCAGGGCTGCCCACTCTATCTGCCTTGTTTGTGTGTTGTATAGAGCCCTTTGCTGAGTCCATCAGGAAGGATGCGAACCTGAGATGGGTGACTATTCCAGGCAGTAGAGGTCTAGCGGTCAAAGCCTCCCTGTACAGGGGCAACATTGTCCTTTTCTGCTCAGATCCACTGTCAGTGTGCAGGCTCATGAGCATCTGCAACCAGTTCAAACTGGCCTCAGGAGCCAAAGTAAATCTAGGCAAGAGCAAGGCCATGTTCTTTGGGAACTGGGCTGACTGATCCTTTCTCCCCTTCACTGTCAGGGCAGGTGACCTGAAGGTGCTGGGAATATGGTTTGGAGGGCCCAGGGCGTGTGCAAAATCTTAGGACGAGCGCATTGCCAAGGTTAAGTAGATACTCGTCTTTTGGGAGCACCACTCCCTCTCCATTGCATGTAGAAGCCCAATCATCAGGTGTGAGGCACTCTTTCTGCTGTTATGCGTGGCGCAGGTCTGGCCTATTCCCTGAATCTGTGCAGTCACCTGAGCCACCTTCCACTTCTTCTGGAGTCTAAGATGGACGATGTCCTCACGGACACCACGTACGAAGCTCTGGATAATGGGGAGAAGAACATACCCAATGTCGTCCTTATCCTAATAGCCATCTTTGTGCATGACTACATCAAGCAGTGCGTAGACCCTTGGTTGGCAAACACCAAGTGTCACTATGTACTGAGGTTCTATCTGTCCCTGGTGTTGCAAAGGATGGGACTGCTGCAGACAGCTCCAAGTATTTCTACCCTTCTGTACCACCTGTCCTTTATGGAGAAGTTTGCAAAGAAAAACACCTTTGACCACAAGACGATCAGGAAGTGTTCTCGATAACACTGTGGGGAATGGAGAAGGTAGATCCCGTCACTTGGCTCCCTGAGCAGACTGTCAAAGTCATTTGGTAGAATGTGTCATCTCCTCATCTTTCTGACAAGCACCAAGACATCGCTTGGTTGGTGGTGAGATTCTTCATGTACGCCTGGTCTATCTGTGATACCACTCGCTGCCCTTGCTGCAGCTGCAGGGGAGGGGCATTGCGGGAGAGTAGAGACTGTCACACATCTCCTTCTGGAATGTGCCTTTGCAAAGGAAGTCTAAAGAAAGATGCAGTGGTTTTTGTTGAGGCTTGGCCTGAGCTCTACAATCTGTTCCCCAGGACGCACATCAAGACAAATATTCTCCGCTCCTTGAGGACCATCAACTCAGTCAAAAGTGCTCATTGGTCTGCCCGAAACTTGTTAGTATCCCAGAAGAAGTTGCCCTTGACTGAGTGTTATGGACTGGTACATTTCAAGGTCCAGGACTACATGCTGAGGGACACATTAAAGCCTGGGGCAGCTGCCACCAAGGCACAGTGGGGAAAAGCCACAGTCTGAGGTCTTTCTGCTGAAGTTAATTGGGGGTCCGTTCAGTTATCGGACCATCCTACTGCCTCAAATCCACGTAGATATAGTCTTGTATGTGTAAGAGACACCTTTGCTTTGGATAGAGTCAAACTCCAGCGTTTGTTTGCTTCCTTGATACGCTTCTGTGCAGAACCAAACTGCGTTTGTGACTATGTATATATACAAAGATATTTTTTATGAATAGTGTATTTTTTTGAAATAAAAAGAAACCTTTCCACTCCTAGTAATGCTGCTGGAAGCAATGGGACTACAACAATCCCACAATGGGCACTTAAGTGTCTCATTTTGCCCATGCATTTGCAGAATGCCCCATGCCCGCTGCATCACTGGTAAAATTTGACCAGGGTAGGCTTGTAGGTGCGAACACGACACTCAAGGTACTTTATGGGGTCCTGTCCAGTCTGTCTACCTGCAGTAGTCAACCTTTCCACCATAAGGGAGGGGTGTGTCTGTCCTCACCTCATTTCTACATTTGTTGTAGGTTGATAGAAACTGATTACTGGGATTTGTCAAAGGCTCCATTATTTGATGACCACCAGAATGCTAGAAGATAAAATTGATGATTGTTGGCATCTTTGAGACTGGTGTGTCCCATGTTTCACACTCTCAAGTGACTCTGTGTGCACGTTAAGAATTAATTATGCATGTAGAGCTGGTGGCACAGAGGTAATCTCCTAGACCAAAAGACCCAGCTGAATTCTATGGGGACAAGAGTTCAAATCCCATCACAGCAGCTAGTGGAGTTTAAGTTTAGGTAATGTATCTGCAACGTCACAACAAGTTGCAGTGATAGTGACCATGTTGGGGGAAATTTGCTAATGTTCTTCCGGAGGGTTTAAACTAGTCCATTTGGGGGATGGGAACCTGACTTGTAGCTCCAGTGTACAGGAAGTTGATAGTAGTGAGGTCATGAATAGGGTTTAAAGGTCGCAGGAGAGTACTAGCAGGCAGGAAGGTGGTTTGAAGTATGTCTACTTCAACGCCAGGAGCATCTGGAATAAGGTGGGTGACCTTGCAGCATGGGTTGGTACCTGGGACTTTGATGTTGTAGCCATTTCGGAGACATGGATAGAGCAGGGACAGGAATGATTGTTGCAGGTTCTGGGGTTTAGATGTTTCAGTAAGATCAGGGAAGGTGGTAAAAGAGGGGGAGGTGTGGCATTGTTAGTCAAGGACAGTATTACGGTGGTAGAAAGGACGTTTGATGAGGACTCATCTACTGAGGTAGTATGGGCTGAGGTTAGAAACAGGAAAGGAGAGGTCACCCTGTTGGGAGTTTTCTATAGGCCTCTGAATAGTTCCAGAGATGTAGAGGAAAGGATTGCAAAGATGATTCTGGATAGGAGCGAAAGGAACAGGGTAGTTGTTATGGGGGACTTTAACTTTCCAAATATTGACTGGAAATGCTATACTTCATGTACTTTAGATGGGTCAGTTTTTGTCCAGTGTGTGCAGGAGGGTTTCCTGACACAGTACGTGGATAGGCCAACAAGAGGCGATGCCACAGTGGATTTGGTACTGGGTAATGAACCAGGTCAGGTGTTAGATTTGGAGGTAGGTGAGCACTTCGGTGATAGTGACCACAATTCGGTCACGTTTACTTTAGCAATGGAAAGGGATAGGTATATACCGCAGGGCAAGAGTTATAGCTGAGGGAAAGGCAATTATGAGGCGATTAGGCAAGACTTAGGATGCATAGGATGGGGAAGGAAACTGCAGGGGCTGGGCACAATTGGAATGTGGAGCTTGTTCAAGGAACAGCTACTGTGTGTCCTTGATAAGTATGTACCTGTCAGGCAGGGAGGAAATGGTCGAGCGAGGAAACCGTGGTTTACTAAAGAAGTTGAATCTCTTGTCAAGAGGAAGAAGGAGGCTTATGTAAAGATGAAGTGTGAAGGCTCAGTTAGGGCGCTTGAGAGTTACAAGTTAGCCAGGAAGGACCTAAAGAGAAAGCGAAGAAGAGCCAGGAGGGGACATGAGAAGTCTTTGGCAGGTAGGATCAAGGAAAATCCTAAAGCTTTCTATAGGTATGTCAGGAATAAAAGAATGACTAGAGTAAGATTAGGGCCAGTCAAGGACAGTAATGGGAAGTTGTGCGTGGAGTCCGAAGAGATAGGAGAGGCGCCAAATGAGTATTTTTCATCAGTATTCACACATGAAAAAGACAATGTTTTCGAGGAGAATACTGAGATACAGGCTATTAGACTAGACGGGATTGAGGTTCATAAGGAGGAGGTGTTAGCAATCCTGGAAAGTCTGAGAATAGATAAGTCCCCTGGGCCGGATGGGATCTATCCTAGGATTCTCTGGGAAGGTAGGGAGGAGATTGCAGAGCCTTTGGCTTTGATCTTTTTGTCGTCATTGTCTACAGGAATAGTGTCAGAAGACTGGAGGATAGCAAATGTTGTCCCCTTGTTCAAGAAGGGGAGTAGAGACAACCCTGGTAATTATAGACCAGTGAGCCTTACTTCGGTTGTGGGTAAAGTGTTGGAAAGGATTATAAGAGAAAGGATTTATAATCATCTAGGAAGGAATAATTTGATTAGGGATAGTCAACACGGTTTTGTGAAGGGTAGGCCGTGCCTCACAAACCTTATTGAGTTCTTTGAGAAGGTGACTAAACAGGTGGATGAGGGTAAAGCGGTTGATGTGGTGCATATGGATTTCAGTAAAATGTTTGATAAGGTTCCCCATGGTAGGCTATTGCAGAAAATTCGGAGGCATGGGATTGAGGGTGATTTAGCGGTTTGGATCAGAAATTGGCCAGCTGTAAGAAGACAGAGGGTGGTGGTTGATGGGAAATGTTCATCCTGGAGCTCAGTTACTAGTGGTGTACCGCAAGGATCAGTTTTGGGGCCACTGCTGTTTGTCATTTTTATAAATGACCTGGATGAGGGCGTAGAAGGATGGGTTAGTAAATTTGCGGATGACACTAAAGTCGGTGGAGTTTTGGATAGTGCGGAAGGATGTTGCATTCTTGGTAGTTTGGACGAGCAGAGAGATCTTGGTGTCCATGTGCATAGATCCCTGAAAGTTGCCACCCAGGTTGATAGGGTTGTTAGGAAGGCATACGGTGTGTTAGGTTTTATTGGTAGAGGGATTGAGTTTTGGATCCGTGAAGTCATGTTGCAGCTGTACAAAACTCTGGTGCGGCCGCACTTGGAGTATTGCGTGCAGTTCTGGTCGCCGCATTGTAAGAAGGATGTGGAAGCATTGGAAAGGGTGCAGAGGAGATATACCAGGATGTTGCCTGGTATGGAGGGAAGGTCTTATGAAGAAAGGCTGAGGGACTTGAGGCTGTTTTCGTTAGACAGAAGAAGATTAAGAGATGACTTGATAGAGACATACAAGATGATCAGAGGATTAGATAGGGTGGACAGTGAGAGCCTTTTTCCTTGGATGGTGACGGCTAGCATGAGAGGACATAGCTTTAAGTTGAGGGATGATAGATATAGGACAGCTGTCAGAGGTAGATTCTTTACTCAGAGAGTAGTCAGGGCATGGAATGCCTTGCCTGCAGCAGTTGTAGACTCGCCAACTTTAAGGGCATTTAAATGGTCGTTGGATAAACATATGGATGATGAGGGAATAGTGTAGGTTAAATGGGCTTCAGATTGGTTTTACAGGTCGGCACAACATCAAGGGCCGAAGGGCCTGTACTGCGCTGTAATGTTCTATGTTCTATATTGACTATTATTGCTTGTTGTAAAAATCCATCTGGCTTGCTAACATCCTTCAGGAAATGAAATCTACCATCATTACCCATTCTGGCCTATATTTGACTCTTAATTATCTTTTGAAAGGGCCTAGCAAGCCTTTCAGTTCAAGGGCAGTTAAGGAAGGACAATAAATGCTGGCCGGGTAATGCCCAAATCCTATGAACAAATAAAGAGTGATAGCCCATGCAAACCTCATCCATGGAAGTCAGTAGGGTGTTTGACAAAGTTCCTCATGGTAGACTAGTTAGCAAGGTTAGATCACATGGGATATAGGGAGAACTTGCTATTTGGATACAGAACTGGGTCATAGGCAGAAGTCAGAGAGTGGTGGTGGAGAGTTGCTTTTCAGATAGGAGGCCTGTGGCCAATGGTTTGCTGGATCCACAGCTTTTCATCATTTATATAAATGATTTGGATGTGAAGATAGGAGGTATGATAGATCATAGAATCTCTACAGTGTGGAAACAGGCCCTTTCACCCAACAAGCCTACATCAACCGTCAGAGCATCTGACTCAGACCCCTATCCCCTTATAACCCACCTAATCTACACATCCCTGAATACTACAGACAATTTAGCATGGCCAATCCACCTGGCCTGCACATGCTTGGACTGTGGGAGTGTTACTGAACAAGCATCTTGGAGTGCAGGTTAATAATTCCTTGAAAATGGGATTGCAGGTAGATAGGATAGTGAAGAAAAAATCCTTATTTGAGAATCTTCCTTTTTCCCTCATGTAGTGATCAGTGAATGAACTCTGTAATGTAAAAATACCTGAGGCTCATGGGCACTGGTGATATTTAGTATGTTAAACACCCAGAATTTGAGACTTATGCAGTTAAAGATAATGCTACTCTTTTCAGAGGTTTAGAAGGAGCTTTTACCAATGTTAAAATATGGTCAATTAATAGAAACTATGTGGTTGATTAACCAGCATTTGGAACTTAAGAAACATATGCCATTGAATAAATGAGTATAATTATGTTTGGGTCTCATTATTTTCAAGGGATTACTGTAACTATCCAACAGTTTATGATCTTTAATGCCTTTGATAATATAAAGTATGGACTTTTAATTCACTGCGATTTTCTACTAATCCATGTCTGCATTTCTGTAGACAATAAATAATCATAGAATCCCTATGGTGCAGAAGCAGGCCCTTTGGCCTCTCATGTCACACCAACCCTCTGAATTGCATCCCACCCAGTCCCACCCCATAACCCTGCATTTCCCATGGTTAATCCACCTAACCTACACATTCCTGGACGCTATGGGCAATTTAGCATGGCCAATCCACGCAATTTGCGCATCTTTGGACTGTGGGAGGAAACCGGAAAATCCACACAGACACAGGAAGAACATGCAAACTCCAAACAGACAGTCGCCTGAGGATGGAATCAAAGCGGTGTTGCTGGTTATATGAGGCAGCGGTGCTAACCACAGAGTGGGCGTGCTGCCGTTTTGAACTGTTTCTGTTCATGAACCCTACTGTCTAGATTGGTGGCAATCACAGTACTTGTATGTACTTGTACTTGTACTTTCTCCATGAACTGTGATAGATTACAACATCATGAGTTACTCACCATTAGCCACAATCTAGAATGGCAATTTTCTACGCTTTATTAAGACTGAATGCGTGTGAGAGATCATGTTTTGCTGTACTTTTATCTTCATAAGCATACAAATATATTTTTGGAAAAGTCAGAAGCAAACTACATCACTTGCCAAAAAGTCATTCTGAGAATAGGTTAGAACTTAGCTGAGGTATAAAAGGTATCTTTTAAACATTGGTTTGCAATGTGCGTGTGTGCGTATACGTATATTTGCATACATACATGCAGTCTGTTCTTGTGCCGATGACTACCAGTCAATACAGATATTTACCTGTATTTCTAGCCAGTCACTAGGAACAGGAACACCTGTTGAATCAGGTACGTGAAAGTCAATACATACATTCATATTGTTGTCTAATTGAGAACAGTTAACTCCACCACACATCTATGAGTAAACCCATGATCTTCTTGGCCTCTTTGGCTCAGGCGATCAACGTGTGCTGACCTGTAGCTCCATAGGCACTGCCCTTCTTGTACCACATCCAACTAGCTATCCTTCATAAGTGTACTCAGATCATGGGTTAGCCATTGGGTCATCCATGATAAGTCTTCTCTTTTTAAATTTATTCATGAGATGAGGGCACCACTGACTAGGCCAGCATTTATTGCCCATTGCTATTTGCCCAGAAAGGAGTTAAGGATCAACCACATTGCTGTGAACCTGGTCTCACCTGTAGGCCACCAGGTAAGGATGGCAGTTTTCTTCCCTAAGGAACATTAGTGAACCAGATGGGTTTTCCCCAAACAATCAACAATTGATTCAAGGTCATCATTAGATTCTTATTGAATTCAAATTCCACCAACTGCCATGGTGGTATTCGAACCTGGATCCTCAGAATATTTCTTGAGTCTCTGGATTAACAGTCCGACGATAATTCCACAAGGCCATTGCTTCCCCATACCTGATGCATACACTTTTCAGCAAGGGTCACTGGCTGCCTCCTCTGTATCCCCAGAGCTGGTTGAGATCAGCCAACTCAACGCGATTCTGCATATCCCACCAGTTGTAGACATCTCATTATTCCTGCACCAATTGCTCGATTGCACTAGTGATCAACAAAACACATTGAATGAAAGGGAGTGCCACAGGACAAATCCATCCCATGATGAATTTAACTGAGAAGAAATTGCATTGCGTCTGTATTGGTGCAGGAATGTTGGGCTGAATGGTCTCATAGACCATAGAATAGTACAGCACAGGACTGGGCCCTTTGGCCCACGATGTTGTGCCAAACATGACACCAAATGAAACTAATCCCTTCGGCCTGCCCTTGGTCCATATCGCTCTGTTCCTTCTACATTCATGTGCTTATCTAAAAGTCCCGTGAATGCCTTTATCATATCTACTTCAACCACCACTGCTGGCAGTGCGTTCCAGACTCCTACCATGCTCTGTAAAAAATTTGTCCCTCACGTCTCCTTTGAAATTCCCCCCCTCACCTTAAATGCATGTCCCCTAGCATTAGACATTTCAAGTCTGAGAAAAAGATTCAGACCATCAACCCTATCTATGCATCTCATAATTTATCTATCAACTCTCCCTTCAGTCGCCACCACTCAAGAGGAAACAACCTGAATTTTTCTAGCCTCCCCTTACAGCTCATACCCTCTAAACCAGGCAGCATCCTGGTAAACTTCTTCTGCACCCTCTCCAAAACCTGCACATTCTTCTTGTAATGTGGCGACCAGAATAGAACACAATGGCCTAAGTATGGCCTAATCAAAGTCTTATGAAACTGCAACATGACATCCTAGCTCTTGTACTCAATTCCCTGACCAATAAAGGCAAGCATGCCATATGCCACCCTGTCTCTTTGTGTGGCCACTTTCAGGGACCTATGGACTTGAACCCCAAGATCCTTTTGTACATCAATGCTGTTTAGCGTCCTGCCATCAACTGTATACTTTTCCTTAACATTTGATCTCCCAAAGTACAGATCACACTCACCCGGATTAGACTCCATCTGCCATTTCTCCGCCCATATCTGCAACTGACCTATATCCCGCTGTATCCTTTGACAACCTTCTACAATTTTCACAGCTCAACCGACCTTTGTATCGTCTGCAAACTTACTAACCCACCCATCTATATTTTTATCCTAGTCATTTATAGAAATCACAAACAATGGAGATCCCAGTATGGATCCCTGCAGAACACCCCTAGTCACAGACATCCAGCTTGAAAAACGCCCTTCCACCACTACCTGCTGTCATCTATGGGCAAGGCAATTCTGAATCCACGTGGCCAAGTTACCATGGATCCCATGTAACTTAATCTTCTGGATGAGCCTGCCATGAGGGACCTTGTCGAAAGCCTTACTAAAATCCATGTAAACAACATCCACTGCTCGACCCTCATTGATCACCTTCTTCACCTCCTCAAAAAATTCAATTACGTTGGTAAGACATGACTTGCCCTGCACAAAGCCAGGCTGACTGTCCCTAATTTGGCCATGCTTTTCCAAATGTGCATGAATCCTATCCCTAAGAATTCTCTTCAATAGCTTCCCAACCACCGAAGTGAGACTCACCACTCTGTAGTTTCCTGGATTATCCCTATTTCCCTTCTTGAACAGAGGAACAACATTAGCTACTCACCAGTCGTCCAGGACCTCTCCAGTAGCTGGTGAGGATACAAAGATCTTGGTCAAGGCCCAAGCAATCTCCTCTCTTACCTTTCTCAATAACCTGGGGTAGATACTATTGGGCCCTGGGGACTTACCCACCTTAATGCTCTTCAAGAGATCCAACACCATTTCTTTCTTGATCTGAAAATGCCTTTGTATATTAGCATGCTTCACACAAATCTCACTATCCTCCATATCCTACTCCTGGGTGAATGCCAATGCAAAGTACTCATCTAGGATCGCAACCACACCCTCTTCTGCCTCCAAGCACAAGTCCCCTCCTTTATCCTTGAGTGGTCCTACCTTCTCCCTAGTTAACCTCTTGTTTTTAATGTATCTATAGAATGCCTTGGGATTCTCTTAAACCCTACTTGCCAAGGTCATTTCATCGCCCCTTCTTCTCTCCTAATTCCTTGCTTGTGTTTTCCTGCTTTCCTTATGTTCCTCACGGGCTTTATCCGATTTTATCTTCCTCAACCTTACATATGCTTCTTTTTTCCTTTTGACTAAATTCGCAATCCCCCTTGTTATCCAAAGGTCCCTTATCTTGCCAGCCTTGTCCTTCCTCCTTACTTGAAAATGCCGGTCTTGAACTCTCCCCAGCAGGTCTTTAAACAGTTCCCACCTGTCAAATGTGGACTTGCCTGACACGAGCTCCTCCCAATTAATACTCCCTAGTTCCTGCCTAACACTGGCATAATTTGCCCTTCCCCAATTTAGTATCTTCCCGCCAGATCCTAACTTATCCTTGTTCATAGCTATCTTAAAACTTAAGGAGCTGTGATCACTGTTTCCAAAATGCTCTCCCACTGACAGGTCAGTCACCTAGCCAGGCTCATTAGCCAATACAAGGTTCAGTATGGCCCCTCCTCGAGTGGGACTATCCACATACTGTTTCAAGAAATCCTCTTGGATGCACTTAACAAATTCCGTCCCTTCTAAGCCTCTTGCTCTAAGTGAGTCCCAGTCAATATTGGGGAAGCTAAAATCACTCACTGTGACAACACTTTTTATTGCACCTTTCCATAATCTGCCTACATATTTGTTCCTCAATGTTTCGGTAGCTGTTGGGGGAGCCATGGTATAACCCTATCAGAATGATTGCACCCATCTTATTACTGAGCTCTACCCATATTGCCTCAGTGGATGAGCCCTCCAGCATGTCCTCTCTGAGTGCAGATGTAACATTCTCCCTGAATAGTAATGCAACTCCTCCACCTCTTTTACCTTCCTCTCTATCATCTAAAACATCAAAACCCTGGAAATTTGAGCAGCCAGCTCTGTCCGTCTCTCAACCAAGTCTCTGTAATGGCCACAGCACCATAGCCTCATGTACTGATCCAGGCTCTAAGTTCATCTGCCTGACCTTTCATACTCCTTGTGCTAGAATAAACACAGTTCAGCCCATTAGTACCATTGTGTTAAGTTAACTGTCGCTACCTCTCTTTTCTTTCTGATTTTCTAGTCTTGACATTTACCTTGCCCTCAATTCCTCTACTTGGTGACCTGATGCTCCGGTTCCCAGGCCCCTGCAATTCTTGTTTAAACCCTCCGGAGTCGCACTAGTGAACATCCCTGCGAGGATGTTGGCTCCCCTCCAGTTTAGGTGCAAACCGTCCCTCTTGTATAGGTGACCCCTTCCCCAGAGGATATCCCAACGTTTCAAGAACCTGAAACGCTGCCCTCTGCATCAGTTCCTTAGCCATGCCATTCATCTGTCCTATCTTGCCTCACCAGCACGTGGCACTGGTGGTAACCCACATATTACTACCCACAAGGTCCTGTTCTTCAGCCTCTTTCTTAACTCCCTGTACTCCCTTTGCAGGACATCATTCCTCCTTCTACCTATGTCGTTGGTACCAGTGTGCGCGATGATATCTGGCTGATCACCCTCCCCCTTAAGAATTTCGTGCAACCACTCAGAGATGTCCTTGAGCCATCTCCTGCTGCACCATGACAATTCTGTGATTCTGTATCGCTCCTTCCAAGCTGGTGATGTTCTTCTACTTCCATGATGAAATGAATCAGAGGGTTCCTCGCAGTGAAGGTGTCTTACTGTAATCGTAAGATTTTATTTTGGGTTTGTGCTAGAGTTCGAGACTGTTGCATTGACAGCCAGTTTAGGCACTTTGGTTCTTTGAGAATAACTGTGGCATTCTGACTGTGATGTAGTGACAGCAGCAAATATTTTACTTACTTGGATACATTCAAGTGTATGTTCAATCAGATACAAGGTCAAGGCTGAAAACTGCTATAAGCTTTATTCGTATATGAATGTACAGATTCAGAGAGGGAATAGGCCATTTGGCCCCTAAGGTCATGACTGATCATGATTGTTTCACCTACCCCCAATAATCTGACACGCTGTTACTTTACAAGAATCTATCTCTGACTGAAATAGAACTCTGCTTTCACTGCCTTTTGAGGAAGAGTGTTTCAAAGACTCACAACCCTCTGTGAGAAAAACATTCTACATATCTCTGCCTTAAATGAGTGACCTTTATTTTAAAACAGCGAGCCCTAGTTCTAGATTTTCCTACAACAGGAACCATTCTTTCTATCTACCCTTCCAAGACCTCTCACAACCTTACAGGCTTTGATCAAATTGTCTCTTATTATTCTAAATTCTAGTGCTGCAAGTCTAGCTTGTAGATTATTTCTTCAGAAGTCAATCTCCAGATTCAAGGTGTTAGCCTGGTAGATTTTCTCTGAACTGGTTCCAATGCATATATATCCTTCCACCACAGCACAGTGACTCAGTGGTTGGCACTGCTGCCTCAAAGCACCAGGGACTTGTGTTCAATTCCAGCCCTAGGCAACTGTCTGTATGGAGTTTGCACATTTTCCCCCTGTCTGTGTGGGTTTCCTCTGGATGCTCCGGTGTCCTCCCACATCCAAAGATTTGCAGGTTAGGTACACTGGCCATGCTAAATTCCCCGTAGTGTGCAGGGATAAGCAGGTTAGGTGGATTGGCCATGGGAAATGCAGGGTTACATGGATAGGGTAAGGGAGTGAGTCTGGGTGGGATGGTCTTCAGAGGGTTGGTGCTGACTCGACGGGCTGAACAGCCTGCTTCCATATTGTTGGGATTCTATGAGTCCTTGTTTGAGGGGATTTGATGGTGTCGTAGGAATGCTATTGGTCTAGTAGTCTGGAGGCCCAAAAAATGTTCTCAGGGCATGGGTTCAAATCCTACTGAAGCAGATGGTTGAATTTTAATGTAATAAAACAAACCCTGTAATAATCAAATAAAAAAGATAGCTTAATGGAAATATATAAATACTATTGATTGTCTTAAAAATCCATTTGGTGAAGGAATCCTGCCATCCTTACCTGGTCTGGCCTTCATGTGACTCCAGTTCCACACCAATGTAGTTGACTTTTAACTGCTGACTGGACACCAAATACTGGCTTAGCCAGTGGTACTCACATCCTGCAAACAAATGGAAGAAAGAGTAACAATGTGCATAGTGCTGCTGATGTGGCCGTACCAATGCATTGTATAGTAGAAGCACAAAATATCTACTTTTGTATTCAATTCTCCTTCATTAGGAATCTTAAAAAATACATTTAGTGCAAGATGACAGTATTATGGTGAGCAACTGTCATGCACAAGCATTCATGAATTTTGACTGCCGGTGTAAGCTGCTGCACAGAAAAAAGCATCAGAAGAAGAGTCATATACAACGTGAAACATTAACTCTATTTCTCTTGGCGCACATGCTGCCGGATGTGCTAAGTTTCTCCAGCATTTTCTGTTTTTATATCAATTGTGCTTGTATATTTTCCTAAATGTGCATTCGGGCATTTTTTGTCTTAAAGCTTCCATATAAATGCAAACTTTGTTTATGATTCAGAGGATTCATGAATGAATGAAAAGTAAAGTGCAGGGAAGAGCCAAGGCAACTAGGTACAGAGAGGAATAGCATCGTCAGTTGGAGCAGTCTCCACGTCCTTTTCTCTTCACTACATTTTTATTCATGTCAGACACCTCATCCAGCATTTTAGCTTGGAAATGGCCAAAGCTGTAGCTGTTCTGATAAATTAGTCAGCCACCTCAACCTCTGAACACAAACTGCAGAGCCATCTATGTTTGTTAAGCTATAACCATGAACGTTAGATACACTTAGCTGTAATCAATCTTTTTAAAAGACGCATTCCCTGGAGGGGTTGAGGGGATGGAGGGTGGTGGGGGGAGGGGAGTGTTGGTGGAGGGTAATGTGTGTGGGGAACTGATCATAATTGGGTAGAGTTATAAGGAGATGGGTGTAGGGAGCTATATTTACTTCTGTAGGCATTACTCAGACATGACATCATCTTTAAACAGCTCCCAAATGGGTAATGTAGCACTATACTTCATGTTTGTTTTGGAAGGAAACAAATGAAGTATCTTGGGGGTGGGGGTGCGGTGGGGGGAAGGTTTAAAACTGAGTTTTTAATGTAAATCACATTTTATTTTTGTGCATCGAATTAGTGGCAGGGACTGGCTTGAATTTTCCTTCTCATTCTTGCACCGCGCCATCACATCACCTCAGATTTTGTCTATTTATTCTCCTCTTCCTCTTTTCCTGCTCACCTCGCCTTTTCACCCAATTCCCATCCCTTTATTGCCTAGATTTACATATATTACAAGAAGTAGGAGGACATTATTTGCACCTGTCACAAAGGTTGACACGGCTATGTAGAGGGAATGCTGTGTTGTCAGAGATGCTGCCTTTTGGATGAGATGCTAGAACTGCAAGCACTTCAGTTGACGAACATAAGTCACTAACATGTGCTTGAAGACTCTTAAACAGGCAAAATGCTGATTGCAACAGCTTCCATTTAAATATCACAATGCACTGTGCAAAATGTCCAAAGGCACACGACAGATAAATAACCACACGAAAAAAAATCTTGGTGAGCGATTCAGAGACTTAATCAAAGGCAGCTCAAAATCTTGGGCATGTTGCTACAAGATTATTTTTATGGGAGGACAGAGCACAAGAGATGTACAGGGATTTAGGGAATGAGTTCTAGAAAATAGAGTTGAAGTGACTGATTGTTTTACTGCTATTGATGGGAAGAGCCAAACAAGGCCGGAGTTGGAGAAGCGAAAGTTGCAGAAATGGATGAAGATATTAATTCGAAAGTATTTATGGACTGTGAACCAGTCAGCAGGATTGGAATTGAGATGCACCCATTTGTGATGGAGAGGATACTGGCAACTGTTTTTTTGGCAAAACTATTTCCTACACAGAGTTTGGAAAATAGAAAACCAAATAGAAATTGTTGGGACTCAGGAATGTTTTAGTTAGGTATTGACAGGGATGATTGTGAGACAGAAGTAGAAGTGTAGACTTTCTGATGGAAAGGATGTGAGCCTTTGCACGGAATTACATAGAATTTACAGTGCAGAAGGACACCATCAGCCCAACTAGGTCGATGCTGGTATTTACGGTCCTTCAAAGTCTCCTCACAAATCTACTTCACACAATTTTATTGGCATCTTGCAGAAACTCAGCTCTGAGTTGAACACATTCCCAACTTTTACACACTTCAGCTTGGGCAAGTGGCCAATCAGCCAAATGTCAAGGGAGTAGAGTTTATTGTAAAGAACTGAAGGAAAAAGTGGCCTCAGTCTATGCAGTGCTCTATTAATAAGACTTGATATTGGACAGAATATATGCCAGGGGAGAAGCAATGGAGTTAAGCAAAGTAGTGAAAAGGGAGGACTGATTGTGACTAGAGTGTGAAAGGAAAACTGTCCAAACAGTTATAACTTTAATAAGACAGGAATGGGAGGAGGATTTCCTATCCATCAACCTCTCATTGTTGTACAGCTCAAAATAATTTCCTTTCTCTTTCATACTGGTACCAACTTCATTCCCTTTCCTCCATATTCCCTCATGAATCTGTCATCTTATTTTATGAATGCTTTGACCAAGATTGTGTGTGCTGATCACAGTTGTCAGAGTGTAGTGGCTGGCAATACAATAATTGACAACTTGGGTATTCATAAGCAATAATAATCAAAGCAAAACAAACCGAACTTCAGTCATAACCGTTCTGCCGAATGGATTAGACTTTGGTTTAACGTTAGAAATATGATATCCATGGGGATAGCCAATCTCTATGGACCTGAGTTTGCATGAGACACATTAGTATTCCACAGTGTAATGTAAATAATTGGATATTTAGTTAATAGAGAAGCTTAAAGTGTATATCTTTTTAGTATATAGCCTGCATTCCTTGATGTTACTATTGCAGATATTTATTGAACTTCAGCACTACTTGAATCACTTGCCCCTGAAAGTTAGTCACTTGGAATATTATGTTTATTTAAAGTTTACTTTGTTGGATTTTGCTATTGCTTAGGACTTTTACATCAGCAAAGTCACATTGGATTTGGAAACACATAAAATCTGGAGAGTTATCTCTTATTGCCCATATGTATGCTTCTACAAATTTCCTTTGACACTCTTTTTGGGATGTCATAAGCCTACTACCTTTAATGACAAATACATCAACCAATTCACTACAGAGAAAATTAAACCTGTTTAAGGTCATTATTTTGTGTCCTTTCAAATTCATTGCCTAATTTGAAATGATGTGGAAGGTCCACATTTTAGGCAGGCAGGTTGTTAATATAATGGATTAACATGTTCCTAAACCTAACCCTGTAAATCTGAATTCAATAGGTCTGGTAGTTTGTGGATTGGCACAAATGTAAATAGCCATGAAATGTGCAGATTACAGTAAACACCTCAATAATTCACTAGAATCCCACAAAGAAGAGAATGTGTGACTCCACTCCCATGTTATATAATTAAATCAACATCACAGGCAAATAGCAAAAGGCAACAAACATTTCCCTGTCTGTTGTTTACTTCTGAGGGATAATTAATACAAAATTTAATAACTTTTTCATGATAATAGCTATGGTAGTTTGTTCAGGGAGTGATAGCATACCTGTAGTTTTTACAACAGTCAATTATGCAGAAATATCATTTGGAGCTTCTAGGACCTCAATCTATTAGAGGCCTGAACATAAAACTGAGGCAAACCAAACGTTTACTACAAACGTGGCATTGTAGAGCAAGATATCTCTATTGCTTTCTTCCATTGGATTTCAACCCTGTGTGGTCTGATACAATGATGATTTACCAGGATGTTGCCGGGTATGGAAGATTTGAGTTATAAAGTAAAGCTAGATAGGCTGGGACTTTTCTCACTGGAGAATAGGAGGTTGAGAGGTGACCTTATGGAAGTTTATTATATCATAAGGGATATGGATAGGGTTAATGGTAGGTGTCTTTTCCTTCGGATGGGGGATTTCAAGACTAGGGTGGTTTGAGTGTGGAATGAACTTTCTGAGGAAGTGGTGGATGAGGGCACAATTACGATGTTTAAAAGACATTTGGAGTGGTATGGGATAGTAGGAGCTGCTGATTCTGGAGTCTGAGATAACAAGGTGTGGAGCTGGATGAACACATCAGACCAGGCAGCATCAGAAAAGCAGGAAGGCTGACGTTTCGGTTCTGGACCCTTCTTTAGAAAAGGAGGAGGGGAAGGCGGCTCTGAAATAAATAGAGAGAGGGGGAGGTGGTGATTGGAGGGATATGGGCCAGGAGCAGGCAAGTGGGACTAGTTTAGTTTGGGATTACATTTAGCATGGACAGGTTGGAACGAAGGGTCTGTTTCTCCTCCGCATGACTCTATAACTCTTACATCTCTATGACATAGCTCCATACACAAAAGATTATAAGGTGGTGTCATACATTGCTATAGTTGACTCTTTGCCCCATAATGCACCAGAATATTAATTCCTCAAATCAGTGCAGAGGTTTTACTTCCTCAATGATAGTTCATGAAAACGTCAAGAAAATGCCTTGAAACAATTTCTAAATGGTCCTGAATTATGGTGCATTGGAAAATTAGAGAATTTTTTTGCTCTTAAAATGATGCATTAGGATTTTCAAATCTTGAATACATTTTCTGTTTGATTCTTTTTTTTCTGACACTGTTGAAAGCAAATGAGTTCACATCATTCCCAATGACGCACTTAAATTTGAGTACCTCAATGTGCTAGCATTATTGGTGCAGCACCAAAAACACGACACACTTAATGTGAAGGATTTTGAAAGCCTATGCTTATAATATGTGCTTTGTTTCCAGAAACATAACTGCTAAAATTGGTAGCTCAATCAATTTACAATGTCTGTCAGAGTGATAATTTGGAAAGGAGGCACACTGTATGAGGTAATAATGAACATGACATGTTTATTGACTAATATATTGAATATTGCAAATTGTAACCCTTATTTTTTTCAACTGGGCGTTTGAGAATGAAACATGTCCCATGGGAGGAATAAGGCAATTTCTGAGGAGGGCCTTGATCACATCTGTGTCATGATGTTATGATTAGACAAGTCAGGTGCAGACTAAAATTTGACTTGATAGATCTAATTTTGTTTGTTTTCTGGTTTTAACAAGGTGGCTTTTCACTTAAGTATTATCACACAACTTTACAGATTTGTCTTTAACAATGAACCTGGTTTATTACACAAATGAAATGAAGATAAAATAAAATAAATTATTTATATATAACAGAAAACTAAAGATTTTGAAACACATGGTTAACTGCTGTCCCATTAATCCTTCCAGCACTCAAGACTGTAGAGATTTTGCCTCTCTATCACACAGAGAGTTTGAGTTAGAGATAACACAGTGTGGAGCAGGAGGAACACAGCTGTAGGGGATGTGGCCTGGGTTCCTTTAAGATGTACCTTTTAGAAGTGTGACTGAATCCAGTTCACAAGCAATCAGATCCAGAAGAGCAACACTGCACATGTTGCATGAGATAGTAAGAACTGCCGATGCTGGAGTCAGAGATAACACAGTTTGGAGCTGGAGGAACGCAACATGTGCAGTGTTGCTCTTCTGGATCTGATTGCTTGTGAACTGGATTCAGTCACACTTCTAAAAGGTACATCTTAAAGGAACCCAGGCCACATCCCCTACAGCTGTGTTCCTCCTGCTCCACACTGTGTTATCTCTAACTCAAACTCTCTGTGTGATAGAGAGGCAAAATCTCTACAGTTTTGAGTTAGCTGTGACTTCAATTCCTGGTTTGAAGAATTTGTTCTTCTCTTATTTGAGATTGCATACAATTAAATGTGGACTTTTTCAGCTTCAAGTAACTTCTTCAGGGTTTTAATAAAACACTTCTGATCTGGAACTTTAAACCTAATCTCCTTACACTGAGGCAATATATTTCTTAACAGTTTTAAAATATCTCTCTTCTTTAGGAGTAACATTTCATACATCCAGCTTCAGCTGAAGTGTCTGCAAACCTGCCTCACTGAAACCCAAAGGTTTTCTTCAAGCTATGAGTGTTACCTCAAGCAAAAGATTAAAAAAATTCAACCTCTGACCTTCCAAACTGAAGCCTAATTCATAGATAGATGATAGATGATAGATATAGGACAGATGTCAGAGGTAGATTCTTTACTCAGAGAGTAGTCAGGGCATGGAATGCCTTGCCTGCAGCAGTTGTAGACTCGCCAACTTTAAGGGCATTTAAATAGTCGTTGGATAAACATATGGATGATAATGGAATAGTGTAGGTTAGATGGGCTTCAGATTGGTTTCACAGGTGGGCGCAACATCGAGGGCCGAAGGGCCTGTACTGTGCTGTAATGTTCTATGTTCTACATTCATAGTCACTGGTAAAATCTCTCCCAATGAAAACAAAACCCCATTTCACCCTCCTCCCTATAACAGGGCGACCAGAATTGGACACAGTACTACAGAAAAGGCCTCAACCATGCCCTGTACAACCTCAACATGACATTTCCAACTCCTATACTCAAAGGTCTGAGCAATGAAGGTAACCGTGCTAAACACCTTCTCAACCACCCTGTCTACCTGTGACGCAAATCTCAAAGAATTATGTACCTGAACGCCTAGGTTTCTCCCGTCTACAACACTCCTCAGAGCCCTATCATTAATTGTATAAGTCCTGCCCCTGTTTATTTTACCAAAATGCAAGCCCTCGCATTTATCCAAATTAATCTTCATTTGCCATTCCTCCACCTTTTTCCCAAGGTAGAAATGTCATTTTCAAGGGGACATAGATTTAAGGTAAAAGAGGGTAATTTGAAAGGAGATGTGAGGGCAGGTTTTTACACAAGGGTGGTAAGTGCAGGGAATGTGCTACCAGATGAGATGGTAGAAGCAAATGCAATCACAACGTTTACGAGGCATCTAGACAGATAAACGAATATGCAGGGAATAGAGAGACCTGGATCATGTTGATGCAAAAGATTTTTAGTTTAGAAAGGCATCATGTGTTGATGCAGTCTTGTTGGGCCAAAGGGCCTGTTCCTGTTCTGTGTTGTTCTTTGTTGGTTCTCTGTTCTCCACTGTGTAAAATGTATTGTGTACATGTGAACACGATGTGTGAGTGTAGATGTGTGCACAAAAGTGACAGTGTATTTTGTTTTACTTCGACCTATTTGAGGATAAATAAACTAACCTCTCCCTGTGTTAATTTCAAGAATACTTGTCTGGTCAGTACTTTTATGATCACAGTGCATAAACTGAATGGGTAAGCATAACATTTTCAAAACAAAATAACCTGTTATGATCAGATGGGGAGAGGAAAAGAGAGGGAACCTATTTGACCCCCTCTTCACCTAATCCTAACAATTGATTGACATTTTAAGATAGTTTGTTGGATTATAAAGTGGCTTTAGAAAGACTGGTGGTACAATCTCGATGGGAGAATTGGGAAGGAAAATCAGTGGTTCAGGTTGATTGCCTAAACCTGACAATGGCAACAAGGGATGATGTATTGGACTTAATGACCCATACAACCACTAACAAAGGAACCAAATGGGAGGAAAATGCTAATTACGGATGAATTCTGAGGCTGGGACAGGCAATTTTTGATCAGCAAATTAAGGTCCAAAGTTTGTTCATTCAGACTGTGATTTCCCTAAATTTCACCAAGATAAAATCCCTACGGCGTGGAAGCAGGCCACTCAGCCCATCAAGTCCACACTGGCCCTCTGAAGAGCATCCCACCTAGACCCAGCCCCTTCCCTATAAGCCTGCATTTCCCATGGCTCATCCATGTAGTTTGCATATCCCTGGACACTATGGAAAATTTAGCATGGCCAATCCACCTAACCTGCACATCTCTTTGGACTGTGGGAGGAAACTGGAACACCTGGAGGAAACTTCAGGGGAGAATATGCAAACTCCATACAAACAGTCACCCAAGGGTTGAATTGAACCTGGGTCCCTGTGAGGCAGCAATGCTAGCCACTGAGCCATCATGTCATCCTCAGCAGATGCATAATATACCTTGGAGTGTTTTCTGCCTTTCCTTCTTGAACACAATAATAAGAGAGGTGGTAGGGGGATAAGGATAACAAACTCACCAAGGATTAGCCCCGTTGCATTTAGAGTTGTAAGTTTTATCACAATTAATTTAGTTTTGACATTCTTGAGCAAAAAGCTGGGATTTTGAGTCATCACACTTTCATCATCATTGACATGAAACAAAAGCTTAGCTTGCCATATAATTTAGGACTTCCCTTAGCATCACTTCACATCCTATTTCATTAAACAAAATCCTCTGCTTCAAATTCTTTCTATGTAAACCCTCTTCCTTTTTATTGGTTTGTTTTATTGTTGATGTATTGTAACAAGATTAAGCAGAACTCATAATGATTTCCCTGTGGTTCAGTCTGATTAAGTCTTATGCATTCACAAGGCAAATTGATACAGTATATGAAGTGGTTGATCAGCCTTCTTCGTGAGGATCTTACAAGACCCAAGTTATTGCCTCTCATTTATCTCATTTGTGGTGTGATCTCCATAGAGTCATAGTCATAGAGTCACACAGCAGGGAAACATATCTCCAATTCTTTCCTGTAAAGTAGGTTTACTTGCTGAGAGAAAAGTAATGGTTTGAGAACTTTGCTGACCACATCATCATTCATAGTTCGAGCCATTTTGTCTCTCCCTTGACCTCAGCTGGCACTTGTGCTATGGTTCCTTCAAAAATGAGCAAGTTTCAAAGTGAAACACGTTCTGATAAAATGCCTGTTTTCATATTTTAAACCTTTTACTATAAAACCAGGGCCAAAGAACAGAATGCTGAGATGCTGTGAATCTGAAATAAAAACAAAATTCGTTCTAAGGCCTCTGTCTGTGGAAATACTTAGATGAAGTTTTTGATCGCGTAATGTAATACCTTCTTTTATGTAAAGTGGTGGTCAAGTTTTATCTGACAATGCTCTTGTGAAGCACCTTGAGGTGTTTTATTGTGTGAATGGTGCTATATAAGTATAAATTGTTGTCGAGTGGCTGGTACGGTTACTATCACAACTGGTTGTTAACAAATTATTGTGGATTTGAATTATTTGTCTTACCTTCCTCACTCTGCAAATGCAGGCTGACCTATGGTGTGTTGATAGTACTTTCGTAAAAATAATGTTGAAACTCCTCATAACAGTTCAGTCATGATTTTAAGTGCATCCAACATAAAAACAGCCCTTTTTGGTATTAGGAAATATCTACTCAAGGAGCTGATGCCTTTGTCTCCTCAATTGGGCAGCTGTTTTGAATGCTGTTTAGATATCTTTTTCATCAATTTTTTTTCCCAGTTTCCTTAGCAACCATGAACCTCACTTACTAGACTTTCCATTACACCTCCATGTCACAAAATATAATTTCTAGAGGTTTTAACAGCATGCAATCTGCAGTCAGGGATTTGGCAGAGCTCCATAAACTGGATTTGTGCGCACACAGTTTTGGTGTAAAGGTGAATGAATCTTAGACTACAGAACGGAGGCTATCTGAGTTGTTGTCCCAATGCAAAGCTTTAAAAAAGAACGAGAAAGAATTAGTCCCAATTCCTTGCTCTTTCTCTTCAGGCCTTTCACTGTTACTTGCAAATTTGCTTCCATCATCTTTTCTGGTACTGCAATCCATACTGTAAAAAGTTGCTGAATTTAAGAGAAAACATAACAACTTACTCATCATCTCCCTCTCCTCTAGCTGACACAGTTTGAGATTTAAAAAGTGGTCTTTAATAAATCACAACCAAAAGGGAAATGTATCACAGTGCCGGGTACGACTGCAGCCTTGGACCGCTGTGTGTGTGGAGTTTGCACATTCTTCCCGTGTCTGCGTAGGTTTCCTCCTGGTGCTCCAATTTCCTCCCACAGTCCAAAGATTTGCAGGTTAGGTAGGTTGGCTGTGGTAAATTGCCCATAGTGTCCAGGGGTGTGCAGGCTAGGTTGATTAGCTATGGGAAATGCTAGGTCGCAGGGATATGGTAGAGGGCTGGGTTTGAGTGGGAAGCTCTTTGGTGGGTCAGTGACACTTGATGGGCTGTACTGCATTCTTCCTGCACTGTATGGATTCTATGATTCTGTGATTCAGTTCTGAGGAAGGGTCACCGGACCCAAAATGTTAACTCAGAGTTTTTCTTCACAGATGCTGCCAGACCTGCTGAGCGTCCAGTAACTTCTGTTTTTGTTCCTGATTTACAGCATCCACAGTTCTTTTGGTTTTTAGAAGGAAATCTAAGATATTTTATGACTTGGAGCAGCACAGAGAAATTAAACACAACAGCCGTGGATGATATCTTCAATGAGGGACATTGCTACCAAGGTGCTGAAATTGATGAGCTTGTTGTATGGCTTGACAAAGTAGGGTGAGTGGTTATTCATGAGGAGTATAAACATTGGCAGAGCACAAAATAACACATGCAATAATGAATAAGAGCAAGAAAGTGAATGTACTATAGCCAAAATTGGAGGCGACACAAAAAATAAGCAGGAAGGCAGGGTGTAAGAGAGAAACAAATAGTTTACAGAGAGATATTGATAGGTTAAGTAAGTGGCCAGAAGGTTGGCAAATGGAGCATTATGTGAGAATTTGCAACGTTGTTCATTTTGGAAGGGAGAACAAAAAAACAGAATATTATTTAAAGGAGAAAACCTGCAGAAAGCCGCAACACAAAGAGACTGAAACATGAAACTGTACATGAAACACAGAAAGCTAGCACACAGGTACAGCAGATAATCAAGAAGACTAATAGAATATTAGCCCGTATTTCAAGGGGGTTGGAGTGCAACAGTAGGGAAGTCTTATTGCAACTGTACAAAGTGCTGGTGATACCACATATTGAGGACTTTGAACAGTTTTGGTCCCCTTATTTCATTAGAGGCAGTTCAGAGAAGGCTCATTAGGATGATCCCCGGAATGGAGGGATTGTCTTATGACCAAAGGCTAAACAGGTTGATACTCTACTCTTTGGATGAGAGGTGATCTAATTGAAACATTTAGGATTCTTCAAGGGTTTGATGTGTAAAGCAATAGAGCTCAAAGTCAGCACAACAAAATATTTGCAACAGATGGAGCAGGTGTTTGTATATCTGAAGTCTATTTCTCTCAGAGACTCGTGGCAGTGGTTCTTAGCTGGGCAGAAACAACATGGAACAGCTAAAAGGAAATGTTTAGATTGTATTGGAAGAGCAGTGATAAGTGAAGCAGTTGGGAAGAAGAAAAACAATTGTGAAGTCTCATAACATTTGTGCCCATTTGAGCAATGATGAATCAATGTACTCTTGTGCCTATCTATGCTATGTTTGACTGAGAAGTATTTGATAGTGCTGCTGGGGAAATGTGCTTTGTTCTCTTAGCTTGATGAGCATTGGACAACATCAGAGAGAATTGCCCTCTCCTCCTGAACCCAGCTACCTCAGACAGTCCTTTGTATTCTCACAATGACAATTATGGACAATCCCTAGGTTTGGAGGATTTACACAGAGTTCTTGTTATTGACGGAGACAAATCACATCAGACAAGAATTCCAATGTTAATATGTGACATTAGAGGTGCAATATTGATTTGGGAGGCCGATTATATTTATCCACTTTTCACACTAACTGAACAACAAGCACATCAAATAACTCAGTCCTTTTGTGTTTGGAGCTAATTTTAGCTCCTCTTATGCACAATGAGTACATTTAGCAGTGGGAGATCAGCAAACTCGGCACAGACTGGGAATTAAAGCCAGAACCTTCTGGTTTTGAGTGAGCTCCATATTATATTGTGCTTTTAATGAGCAGATCAGTTTACATTTAACATCTGAGCTGGGACAAGTAACATGATTCAGATGACTAAGAAATGTGATGCAAATTTTTAATGATAACTGATATCAGTTTGTACAAATGTGTAACATGTGATGCAGACAGATGAGTCATATTTATAGGTGTGTGACGCATCATGTGCAAAGGTGATGCACACTGGTACAAAACATGTGCAGGAGGTGACTTGACCAGATGTGAAAATGTAAGGAAGGCTTGAATGTATGTAGCATTTTTCATGCACCAAAGCACTTTATAGTCCTTTACTGCTTAAAACGAAGTCCTTTTTTTATGATGCAGGAATAGATTTGCACATAGCTGTAAAGGTGATTTGTATAGATGTGCTATACACAATGTGCATACACTCAGTGGAAAGGAAAGTTGGAGTCTTTTAAGTTATCTATTTTCTTATCTTATTCTAAGTTAAAATGAATGGCACCACGTAAGTACGGCGAAGGTACACATTTCTCATTGTATTTTTACATTGAATACACATGACACTAAATGATTCAATATAGTTTCAGCGCTTTTAGCCAGTTTTGCAGTGCTGGCTGTGGTATTGTGTGTACTTAATTTCACTTCACATAGACTGTCACTGAACAAAGAGCAACGGGACAAAGGCACACAATGTACTGAAGGCTGGATCATCTAAAGTGGTGGGAGTCCCTCTCATACAAAGAACAGGAGATTGCCCATTAATTAATGAGCCCCGGCAAAATGGCATGTTCAGAAATTGTATGTTTTGAAGGTCTGTGTTTGCACAATTTCGTTAACAGGGCCTTAATTATGGAGGAAGATTCATAAATGTTGTCTTTAATTAAAAAAGGATTTCAATTCCAAAGCCGGTTCCATGTCCTGGTATTGCTGTATCACTTACTGGAAAATGCCCCTGCTATCTGAGTCATATCACTGCTGTGTTGTTTTCTCAAATTCACAAAGGCAATTCACTTTTTTTTTGTTTTGAATTTTCACCTTTGCTTTCCTGCAGGTGCTGACTCCAGTCAATTCACAGTTCCAGTTCTGTAGCCCATCCAGATAAGTGGTCAATCTTTCTGTGTGAAACTTGAGAGTGTGTGTGAGCAGACTATTTAACCAAGGTGGCATCACTTCATGCCTGCTTCTATCACTCTTCATGCACTTTCCAGGCATAGTCACTGAAGCAAAAATCACAACTGACTATACCTCAACTCATTTATGTCCCGGTTTGGATATCATTTCATATAGGCAACGTAGACTTCTTCGGGTATATAAAGTAAGTTTGTTGAACTGGGAGCTACTGCAGGCAAAACTGCAGACAATCTGTGAGGGGGCTTCCCCTTCTGCAATGATGGTCTGGCTGCCAAGGCCACAGTCTATTTTGTATCTTTCACAAACTTTAGATGGTGCCTCCATCTTGAGATCTCAATAGTTCCCACATCCAGCGGCAGTGCCATTCCCTCCCTGTGAGACTGCCAGTTGCTCAAAGCCTAGGGCTGTCCCATTGAATCCTCTGGTGGCAGTGCGTGGCCACTGCTAATAATTAGATTGGGCCTCCAGAGGCAGTCCCTTACTGAATTACAAATTTTTATGCTGTAGATGGAGGCGATTCGGTCCATTATATCTACAGTAGTTAATCTTGAATGCCTCAAGTAAACCTGCCGCCTCCATATTTCCAGACAGCGCATGCACTCCAGGCTCTGACTACTCATTGTACGAAAAAGGTTTTAAAACCGTTTAAAACTGTGCCTCTGGTTCTCAATCATTTTATGAATGGGAACAGTTTCTCCTTATCTATTCGGTCCTGATCTCTCTTGATTTTGTAAACTTCTATCAAATCTTCTCTTAGCCTATGTTTCTTCAAGGAAATCAGTCCCAACTTCTCAAATCTTTCCTCATAACTGAAGTTTCTCACCTCTGGAATAATTCTCATGAAGCTCTTCTGCACCCTCTCCAAAGTACACGCATCCATCCTAAAGTGTAATGCCTAGAACTATACACAAATACTCCAGCTTAGGAGTAACCAGTGTCTTAAATAAGATCATCATAACTTCTTTGTTCTTTCATTCCATGCCCCTATTAAGGAAAGATAAAATACTTCGTGCTTTCTTAACAGCTCTCTCTACCTGTCCTGCCATCCTTAATGACTTAGTTAAGTATTCATCCAGGTCTCTCTGCTCCCGCGCATCCTCTACAATTGTGCCTTTATCTTATACTGTCTCTCAATTTCCTTTGTCCAAAGTGTATAGCCTCACACTTCTCCACATTGAACTTCATCTGCCGCCGATCTGCCCATACCACCAACATGCCAATGTTCTTTTGTAATTCTGCATTGTCCTCCTCTTAGCTTACAATTCTTCCAAGATTTTTGCTCTCTGCAAACTTTGTAATTGTCACCTGCATACCAAGATGTTGATCACTTAAATATATCATCATGAAAATAGGGGGTCTCAACGCCAATCCCTGAGTAAGACCACTTTCAACCTTCTTCCATCCCAAAAAATATCCATTGAACATTACTCTGTTTCTTATCACTCAGCCAATTTTGTATTCACATTACTGCTGTCCATTTTAATCCTTGCCCAATAACGTTCCTCACAAGTCTGCTGTGTGGCACTGTGTTGAATACCTTTTGAGAGCCCATGTCAACAGCCTTATCTTAATTGATCCTCTCTGTTACTGCCTCAAAAAACTTCAGCTAGTTCGTCGGTGATTGTTTAGTTTCTCAGAACAAAGTTAAAATGACTGGCCTGTAACTGCTGGGCCAATCTTTACAACCTATTTTGAACAAGGGCATAATGTTTGCAATTTTCCAATCCTCCAGCACCACTCCTGAATTCAGGGAAGATTGAAAGATTTTTGCGAATTGCCTCTGCAATTTCCAATCTAACTTCCTTCAGCATCCTTGGACAGAACTCATCCAGCTCTGGTGTATCCGTCACCATGGTCTTGGCAGCATCTGCCTCATAAGTAAAGTTGTAACGTATTCATTTAACATCTCAGCCATGCAACTTACCTCTATGTAAAAATCCCCTTTAATTCTCAGCCCTACTCTTTCTTTTACCGCAATTTTATTCCTGATTTGTATACAAAAGACTTTGGGGGGGTTTCTCTTTATCCTAGCTCCAGTCTTTTTTCATAAACCCTCTTTGCTTCTCATGTTTGCTTTTTACCTCGCTCTGAACCTTCTGCATTCAGCTTCGTTGTCAATTTTATTTTCCACCTGAAACCTGTCATAGGCACAATGTTTCCTTTTTAACTTAATTTTTCTCACCCTAGTCATCCAGGGCGCTCTGAAATTGTTTGTACTACCTTTCATTTTTGGCCACCTCATCAACAAACCTCCTCTGTGGCCACATCCAGACTCCTGAACCAGAATTCACCTTAGTTTGCTGCACCATAGAGTCATGGAGTCATACAGCACTTAATTAACAGAGCCTTTGGTCTAACTAGTCTGTGCCGAACATATTCCCAAACTAACCTAGTCCCACCTGCCTGCTCCTGGCCCATATCCCTCCAAACCTTTCCTATTCATGTATTTACCTAAATGTCTTTTAAACAGTTGACTTGCAAAGGCTCCCAGTCCAGCAATATATAAACTTAAACATTTTCATCCTTATTTCCAAATCCCTATCTGTGTAATTTCCTCCAGCCCTACAACCCGAGGTCCAAGTCTTGTCTCTTGCAAAGCTTCATACTTATCACTCCAACTGTGTTTTCAGTTATCTAGGCCTTAAGTTCTGAAATTCCCTTCTTGTTTCCTCTAGTTCTCTCTCCCCCTCTTAAGAAGACATTTCTTAAAAATAATTTGTTTTACTTTCAGGCCTTCTGCACTATTTGCTACTTATAGATTTACAGTCAAACTTTATTTCATACCACTCTTGATGAAGCAGTTTGAGACATTTTACTTTTAAAAGACACCATTTGTTGTATTGATGTTAAAGTTCTGGTCTGTCATTTTAACTGTCAGGAGAAATAGCCTTTCCTGCTGTTGAATGAAGTCTCACAAGAAGTTCAGATAATTTGCTGGATACATAAAATAATTTACAGTACTTTAGAGTATTTAAGAGAAAATCCAAGAAATAACAACAAATGTTCTTTGCAAGAATAAAATCCTATTCCTTTATCTAGGAAACATTGTCCACATAACAGCATGACACTCTAATTACAGTCCGTCACATCTCCAATCCATCTCTATCCATCACAGACCGGAGATAGAACTTAATTAAACCCATTCAGCACCCTCATTTAAATTAAATTAGCTTACTGGCTGAAATGCTTAGTAATGGATCAGGACATTTGTAAACACAGTCATGTTTCCCGAGGTGTGAAGGAGCATTGCATTATTAACCATGACAGTGTTAAGGAGCAAAATTAGGACTAATCAGGACAGTGAAGTGTAAATACTGATGGCAGTAGGTGCACTTTTCCCTGACAGTTCCAAATCAGTCATTTGTATTGATCTGACATTAGGATGTTGAACACTGAGGGGAAACCTTGTTGAATTGGGAGGCTGGAAATAGGTTAAGATCGACTCCAAGCAGCATATCTGTGGGACTTTGCAGATAGATCTGCCAACCCTCCCTGATTTTTCTCATGTTTCTGGAATTGAAGATTGAACCCTAGGATGCTAGGATTCATGGAAGAAAATCATTTGGACGATTGTATTTTTCAAAAATATTGCTACGTGTTAACATTTACTTATGAAAAAACATTGGAGATGGGAAAAGGACTGCCTGAATGAAGAATGAGAATCATCCTGTGTGTTGGCTTCTCAGTTGGTTGCATGAAAGAGCTTATGCTGAATGGATGGATGTACAGTTAGACTAATGATGGCAGAGGGGCATTGAGAGATTGAGGTCATGTGATTAAAATCTCCAGGAATACATCCAACTGGAATTGGCATCCTTATTTCACAGCCAAATGTTAGACCCTCAGCATGCGACTCGTATACCTATCATGTTATTCCAGTTATTTGGTTTATCTCCAGAACCACCTCATTTTTAATGTTTTGTCATTATCTCTCTGCATCATTTAAGCAGATTATAGGTCATCCCTTTGTTTATTATTCAGCTGTTGACATTTTACTCACGCTGTCTAGCACTTGTGATCACATGCAGGGATTTATTATTCGACACTCCACTCACACCATTTGTATGATCTTTTGATCTGTCTGCCCATAAATTCTGTGTTTTGTGTGCTTCTCTCTCACTTCATCTGATGAAGGGGCTATGCTCTGAAAGCTTGTGATTTCAAATAAACCTGTTGGACAATAACCTGGTGTCGTGTGACTTTTGATGAACTTTGTTCATCCCAGCACAACACCAGCACCTCCACATCACAAATAGGAATGGTGAGTGTTCATGTTGATTTTCCCATTTATTCCCCACAACATTGTTGCAGTGACATTTAAGATGGATGATCAGGAAGCACGTTGCTATTATTTTTAAACATTTTTCAAAATTTATTTTGTAAAACATGATGTTCCTCCACTGCAAAGGAGAGAGTGGTCAGTTTATTTTCAGATGAGACATGTGGCCAAGGCTTGATTGCTTCCCCTGAAGGATGTGAACATTTGCAGGGTAACATTTGAAGAAAATTATAGAGTTCTCCCTGATGTACTGATCAATTTTTAGTTATAAGCCAACTTCATTAAAGCAAATTCTTTGGTCGCATATCAATTGTTATGGGACATTGTTGTGCTATCCTGTTTCCGTACATTATAACAGTGAATACAATTCAAGACTAATTCATTGGTGTTGTGAAAGGTGATGTAAAACGTTACTTCTTTCAGCATATTGCAATTTTTTTTTGAATCATTCATCCTGGTTTGTCACTATATCACTGTTAATTCAATGTAACTTAAAATCCTAGAACTCTCCGGAACAGCATTGCAGATATACCTACTCCCCAAGGTCTGCAGTATTTCAAGAAGGCAGCTTATTTAAGGGCAACCAGGGACAGGCAACAAAAACTGGCCCAGCCAATGACACAAATGAAATAATAAATGTTAAACAAAAGCCAACTATTCAAGACAGCCACCATGACTATGCAATCTACAGCAGCCCTTTAACGAGAACATAAACTTTCAGGGTAGTAATCTCATTGAATATGTCTCAAAATTTTAAATTTAGCTTGACTTTGCGCAATAGTCTGAATTGCGTCTTGTGTTGTGTATTTTCTGTGGTAAGATGCTTACTTGATGGGAGTCTAGAACTTATTGACGCTTAGCATGGAAGCCCACCAGGCATGAGCAGATTGCCAAACCTAGTCAAGTGTATAGGCTCCTAGCTTAGACATCTTGGATCAGATAGTATGCTGGTCTGCTACAAATGGATCCATTCTCTGGGCTATTGATAATGGATAATCTGCTCCATGGTGAATTTGAGACTCAATATTATACACCTGTGGGAAGGACCTACATCTGCTTTGGAAGGTTGGGAACATTCCAAACAACTATTTCAATGTGTCAAGATGAGGGGTGAATATAATGAATACTGGAAACATTTCTTCCCAGCCATACTTTCCCCTGAACATTCCTCCACTACTGCAGCTGATACAGACCAGGCATATTCAGATAATTCAGTAGTAACAGTCAATTTGGAAATAGAAAATAAGCATCATTTTGGGCATCTATCAGAGAAAAAAAATGATATTAAGAAGGGGCACATTAAATCTGGAAGGCATGCACTCATATATCTCTGTCATCTGCAAAATTTTAGATGATGGACGAGTTTGCTGTGATGATTGACTTCAGACAATGGTGTGTGCATTGATTCAGAACTCAAACATTTGCATTCAGCCTGTAATGCTGATTCTGGGTGCAAGCCATGAGATATCAGAGGCACAAAATTTAAAAATTGTCCTGTGTGCTTCATTTAAATGAGGTGGAGGAGGAAATATGCAAATCTATAGATCATCTGAATTTGTAGTAAAAAACTTAGGAGAGATGGGGTGTTAGCAAATGAGAATATACATACAAATGTATAGCAATAGCAACATTTAGGGCAGCATGGTGACTCAGTGGTTAGCTTTGCTGCCTCACAGCACCAGGGACCCAGGTTCGATTCTGGCCTTGGGTGACTGTCTGTGTGGAGTTTTGCACATTCTCCTCGTGTCTGCGTGGGTTTCCTCCCACAGTCGAAGGCTGTACAGGTTAGGTGAGTATGTCAGACTAAACTGCCCATAGTGTCCACGGATTTGTAGGTTCGGTGAATTAGCCATGGGAAATACAGGGTTATAATAGGTGTGGGCCTGGGTGAGCTGGTCTTTGTGAACTGTGGACTTGATGGGCCGAATGACCTGCTTCCACACCGTAGGGATTCTATAATGTTTCAATTTAATAACTATGAGGAAAACAAAGACTTGGCTGGAGATTTTGTACAGTCTAAAAGAGTTAGTACTTGGTTAAGTGCAGTAAGCATCACCTACAGAAATGATGTCAGCAGTACCTGGTCAACGTAAAGAAAAAGCTTGTTGGAGATAGACCAAAGGCTAGTGTGCTCCAGACAGTTTCTGTAGTAATGTTGATCATGTTCGTGTAATCTGTAAATAGCTGCAACTGTGCAACACACTTCATATTGTTAACTCAGCAAGACTTTTCCTGTTAGGCCAGAAAGGTGAATATCTTAATCCACACAAGACCATTTTCCGCTTGAAGAATTTACACACAACCAACTACTGCGTTACTGGCACTAATAAATACTTCAAAGGAGAAATTATATTATTGAAGAACAATTGGTTGGCTACATTTTCCTTAGCTGTTCTTCAAATTGAATGGGGAAAGCAAGGTTTCAGTCAATGCACTGCTTTTGGGATAGTCAAAAGACCATTAGATCTTCAGGTTCATAGGAGCAGAAGTCAGCCATTCCACCCATTAAGTCTGTTTCATCATTCAATGAGGTAAGTCGCTGATGTGATGATCTTTAAAATCACTTTCATGCCTTTTCCCCAGAACCCATAAAAGTCTTGAATGCACTGAATGACCCAGCCTCAACAAGCCTCTGTGTTTAAAAAAACAGATTCACACCTCTCTGAGAGATGAAATTCCTCCTCATCGCTGTCTAAAATGTGCAACTCTAATTCTGACATTATGTCCCCTGGTCCTAGACTGGGTGGCAAGGGGAAACAACCTTTCCCCATCTGTCAGGTTATCTAAGAAGCTTGTATATTTCAGTGAGGTCACCTCTCGTTCTTCTTCGTTCCAATACAGGCCCAATCTATGTAATCAGTCGTTACCTTTTTGAACGCCCAGCTTCTTCCCAGAATGATTTTGAAGGCTTAATTTGCTTTTATTTTAAAACCCATGCACTAGGTAAAACGTGTCTGTGTGGGTAGCTTTAAATTTGAAAGAAGAACAGATTGCTAACTACGATCTGAGATGCTCAACTCCTCCAGGCAGTCCTCTTGGCTTTGGAAAAAAAAAACTGTATTTTAATGGCTCGTTTAAACAAAAGAAAAGCTGTCTGATATAGCTTCCAGTCAGTGACAAAGATTACGGACTGACTTCTAGCGTTGCAAAGTAAGAGCTAGTCGTAAAGTCCGTTGAAATGTACAGGAAGCTTTCTGTTTACAGGAGTGATTGGAGGCGAGGCAGCAAATGGTGCCAAACTCCACAGCACCGCTCTGTTTCCTTCTGAGGGTAGAGACGTTCAGGACGCCAGGAACATTAGATATGCTTGTGAGTTCCACGTGCAGACTCAATGGCATCAATATGCTGTAACCTTCCGTCAGTGAAACTGCAGAGCTGGTCCCTGCAGACGCTAGGCTGTGCTATGAAGCTGGCCTAAGTCAGGTCGAGAACTGTATTCACTGTTACCGCTGCACAGTGGAGCCTTTGACGCAATATTAAAAGGAAAAGAGGACTTGATCCCTGTTTCCATGGTAGCCAGGTTGGCCCAAGCTGGGATCTGTGGCGTTTTTTTTGCGCTGTGTCCCACCGGGAAATTGGTGTGAGGATTTCTGCCGTGCAATGGGATTCCTATTGGATTGATTGCTTTCAGAAGCTAGTTGAGCTGAAGGAGAGGCTTTCCTTCTGTGTCCACCGACTGTAGCATTTACTTCAGTGGTGCTACTTCAACAAGCAACCTCGAAGTTAAAATTAACACTGAGAGACTGGGATCTAGCTGTACCGCCGCTGGACTCTGAGAATTGCTGGATCTCTTTTGCCATTTTCTAAAAAAAAAAGTAACTGGAAAATAGAACATCAGAAGTTCGTTGCCTGCCTGTATCCGGACATCTTCCAGAATACCAGCACAGACTTGGGCTTGTGTAAGTTACACACTTCACAGTTGTATTTGTATGTTAACGCTTCTCTTTTTTTTATCCTGCTAAGACCTTTTTTTTGAGGTGAGAAAGTCTTTTAAAAAAAGCGTGTGAATACTGGCAAGTTTTGGGGAGAGAAGGTAAGTGATTTATGTGAACTTAATTGCCTTCTCACTAAATGTTTTGAAATGCCCCTTGTAACTGGAGAGTCACCAGCTGTACCCGAACGTTACTTAACCCAACAGATGCCAGTATTCTTTGAGTCAGATGGACAGTGATATTTTTCTTGTATATTCCTCTGTGAGAGAGAATTTTATCCAGGCTTTCTCAGCCTGGACTTTTGAGGGGTTCGGAATAGAATTTGTGTATACTGACGCAGAATGAGTTAAATCTATTTATTTTGAAATGTTGACCCCCCCCCCCCCCCTTATTTAAACCAAATGTCTTTCACTCCCTCTTACTTTACTGCCACGAGCCATGATTGGATTCACATCTATAAGAGGGGCTGTGTTTCTGAATTTCACTCCATAGACCTACTGCGTTGATTGGAATGATTGATCTACAGATGGACCCCTGCCCCCACGGAGACTTCCCTGGCTGAGAATTCACAATGTGGTGAATTATAAGGGTTCACATCATTCCAGACCTTTGACATGCAGCAAAGAGACCTCTCGTTGTACTACTAATTTATGTCCCATTAATAACCCGTGGTCTGCTTTGAGTGCTGAGTCTGAGTCAATATCACCAACAGCTCAGTAGCAAAACATGGACAACATCCTGAAAAGAACTGACAAGTCGCTGTCAAATGTACAGCCTTAAATGGGAATCAAAGGCACTGCTGTACAAAACATCTTAATATCTCCAACAAATCTGACTGAGTTCATTGATTAACCCACATGTCAGAATTTCAATGGCTTTGGTGATCAGGTGACATTAAGAGACAACAAAAACAGAAGTTGCTGGAAAAGCTCAGCAGGTCTGGTAGTATCTGTGAAGAAAAAAATCAGAGTTGACGTTTTGGGTCCAGTGGCCCTTTCTCAGAACCCATTAAGAGAGCCCTGGTTGGGAAAGTCATTGTTGGACTGAATTTGTACGTGATAGATTCAGCTTTGAGCAACACATCAAAACTGTAATGGCCACAAAGAAATAGTTTACTTACTGAATCCTAATCAGCCTAGCACCAAACACAGTTTTGTAGTTTTTACAAACTGTCAAACGTAGTGTGTAAAGTAGTTGCCATCATCTGCATTGAGCAAAGGGAACATTTGTCAGGGGACAAGTAATTTCTGGTGAATTTGAAATTTGGCTGATGCCACTAAACTTTTCAATGCTGTCCTAAATACAGTAAGCCAGCATAGTCTGATGGGAGGTAATCTACCTATATTACCTGTTTGGTGTCCTGGAGCTGATGAATAATTTTACTGTTGAGCAAAGCGTTGCCAAGCATCACATTTGATGATAACTACTAAAGTGGTATCTGTAATATCCAGGAGAAACTGACAATGCTTGACAAAGTGACACTTCCAGCTCAAAGGACACATAGGCTACAGTATTTGCCCTCAGTGTTTGTTTAAAGTATAACCAAGCCCGCAGAATGAACAAGACAGCACATTGCACCACGGCTCCAGTTAGGTTTGTAACAGTTAATTTAAAATAAAATGTCCACCGTTTCTTTATGAATACCCATACAGTTCACCTTGGATCATGCTACTGAACACGTGCGGTCTTCTTAGCCCCAGAAATGTTACTGGTCGGATGCCAGTATGCCGACAGTCTATTGGACTGACTATTTCATATTTGCAGACCAGCTGGCTACTTATCTGAATACACTATTTCATTTCACGAGCTGATTTCCTGTGGGATTGAACTTGGATAAACAAGATCATGTAGACTTGAGGTGAAACAAGGTCAGAGGGTGAGGGACAATTGGATCAAGTCCGACAGATATAATTCATCCTCCATTTTAGAGCCTGACATGCTGTCTTTATTTTTATACATCCATTGTAAATTCCCAAGTCCACATTTATATTGTGACTAAGGGACAAATTGAATTTATACAGTTAGGTCATATGTCAACCATGATCTAACTGAATGGATGAATAGGCTTGTGAGAATAAATGGCCCACTTTAATATTGAAAACTGCCAATGTAAACTTTCATCCTGCAGTTACACCTACTTAACAGTGGAGGTGCTACAGCTCCTAGCAGAAAGATGTTACTGAAGGGTGGTAAGTTTTACATAGAGCAGAGAATAGTTCAGCATAGGAACAGACCCTTCAGCTCATCGTGTCCATGCTGACCGCGATGCCATTCTAAACTAACCCCATCTGCCTGCATGTGGTCTGTAATCCCTCTATTCCCTGCCTGTTCATGTGTCTGTCTAAATGCCCCTTGAAGATGCTTCTGTGCTTCTTCTGCTTCTACCACCTCCACTGGCAGTGTGTCCCAGGCACCCACTACTCTCTGTGAAAAAAAAACTTGCCTCGTACATCTCCTTTAAACTTTTACCCTCTCACTTTAAGTCTGTACCCTCCTGGTATTTGACGTTTCCAGTCTTTCCAACCTTTCCTTATAGCTAATGTGCTCCAATCCAGGCAACATCTTGGTAAACCTTTTTTGTTTCCTGTCTAAAGCCTCCACATCCTTCTTACAGTGTGGAGACCAGAACTGCATACAATACTCCAAATGTGGCTTCACTAAAGTCTTATACAGCTGCAACATGACTGGCCAACTCTTATACTCCATGTACTCTGAACAATGAAAGCAAGCATGCCATATGCCTTCTTTACCATCTTATCTACTCGTGTTGCCACTTTCAGGGAGCTGTGGACTTGCACCCCAAGATCCCTCTGTATATCAATGCTCCATGGGTCCTGCTGTTTATGTATGTTTTCCTCTTGCATTTGTCCTGTACATAGATACAACCCGATTCTAAATTATGGCAATATAAAAATGGTGACAGGAGGCATTTTACATGTCATGCATTATTTTCAAAATGATTATTTCTTTGTCCCCTACTGCACTGGCATCTTAGCATAAAAATGTGATATTCTGGCAAATTACAGATCCAAATAGTCCTCCAGATCTGCTGCTCTTTAGCTTCACAACCAAATCTGTTTTACCTTAGGATGCCTTGGTTCAGTGGTAACATTCTCATCCAAGTTTTGGTTTGAGTTCTAGACTGAAACTCTGGCGCAATACTGAGGTGCCATTTTTAATTTGAAATGTTATATTGAGGCCCGGTCAGTCATCATATGGATGTGTAAGATCCTCTAGCACTATTTCGAAGAAGGGCAGGGGGAGTTCTTAGGTATTTAAATCAACATTTGATCCTCAATCAACAGTGTTAAAACAGATAATCTGGTCTTTTCCTTAGTTTGCAATCATACTTCTCTTACTTCTAGACTTGACCATTCTCACTTTCTCTGTCGATAGTCGGCTCCAGTACCACACCCTCTAAGATAACTGCTCTTATTTCATTCTGGCCTCTTGAGCATCCCCAATTTTAATTGCTCCACTATTAATGACTGTATCATCAATTGCATAAATCCTAAACTCTGGAATTCCTTGTCTAGGCCTCTGCTTCTTTTCTATCTTTTGGGCTTTTAAGAGGTTCATAAAAACCTACCAGTTAGTCAAGCTTTCGGTCATCCATCCTCCTTATAGGATTCTCTAGAGACAATTAGAGATAGGGAGGGGTGAGGCCATAGAGGGATTTGAAAACAAGGTAGAGAACTTTAAAACTGGAAGCACCTTAGCAGGGTGATTGGTGAACAGGTTTTGGTGTAATTTGGGACATGGGTAGCAGAATTATGGATAACCTCAAGTTTAGACTGAGTAGAATGTTGGAGTTCAGTCATTATATGTTAGAATATTCAAACTTTATAAGTAGCAAAGGTCTGAATGAAAAATAAGAAGAGATCAGATTATCTGTTTTGGCACAGTTGTTTGATGTATAATAATATTAGATAAGTAAAACAAAGGGAAGAAAACACTAGTGAGAATGATTTACAGGATCCCTAACTGTAGCTATGCTATAGGACAGAGTATAAATCAAGATAAGGGCATGTAAAAGACAGGACATTAATCATGGGTGATTTTAATCTTCTTGTAGATTGGGAAAATCCAATTGGCAGATCTAGCCATGAAGAAGAATTCATAGAGTGTATTCGTGACTGTTTCCCAGTATAACCCAACCAGGGATGAGGCTGTTTCGAACCTGGTAATGAATAATGAGGATGTAGTGTGTGGGAGCTGCTGGAAACCAAGGTAATATGGAATAAACACATCTGTATTAAGTGATTGCAGCTTGAGGAGCTTTGGATCTGAGTTGGAGAGCAGGAGTCTGAGTGGCGATGTTACAACACATCAGGAAGAGGGAAAGCTACCTGGTCATTTTGCCCATAGGTAGTCACACCCTTCAGGCTGTGGAATTCAAGTTTGGTCTCTGATCAGCAAAGTCTGACTGCCAGTGAGGCAGCTATGGGAACCCAGCAGTAGTATTCAAGGAGCCTTGGCCCCTTCAATAAAGCAGCAGCTATGAGGTTCTTGCAAGCCGTGTGGACAAGAGTGTGGAGTGCTGGGCAGACGAGCGTACTGACTACAGCATCATGCTACAGGGACCATTCAAGTGAGGGGAGGAAATAGGAATATTGTCATAGCGGGGGACAGTATAATTAGTGAGATAGATACTTTTCTCTGCAGCTGTAAGCATGAGCCTCTAAGGCAATGTTTGACGTGATACCGCACTTCAAAGTACTTCATTGGTTATAAGGCACTTTAGGACTTTTTTTTTTCTCTTGTCTTGTCCATTAAGATTGCAGCAGTTGTAACAGAGATCTGTCACTCTGTTGTGTTTTGCATTTATTCTATTGACCAGGCACTGGTCTTTTTTGTGATAAAGATATCCCACAAATCCCATTGAATCAAAGAAAATAAACAGCAAGTATGAGTTAATCATGGATGTTGATACATGATGTTTATGTCTCTGTCTCCACCCCATGTTTAAGCTATTCATATATAGATTTTCTTTCAAATGATTTTGTTACAAATGGTTACAGTTTACTTTATGAAACACTTGATTTCTTTGGAACTGATATTCATAGAATCATAGAATCCCTACAGTGTGAAAACAGGCCATTCGCCCCAACAAGTCCATGCAGCCCCTCCGAAGACCATCCCACCCAGACCCATTCCCCCAATTTCCCATGTTTAACCCACCTAACCTAAACATTCCTGGGTGCTATGGGAAATTTACCATGGCCAATCCACCTACCTTGCACATCCTTGGACTGTGGGAGGAAACTGGAGCACCCACAGGGAACCCACACAGACATGGGGAGAATGTGCAAACTCCACACAGACAGTCACCCGAGGCTGTAATTGAACCCAGGCCCCTAGCGCTGTGAGGCAGCAGTGCTAACCACTGAGCCACCTCTCTATTATTAGAGAGCTAGTTCTTTTACCTTCCTGCAGCTGGGTTGGTGGTGTCATGTCACATGAGGAGCTGAGGAGCATAGGTCAAATCTTTGTGCTAAGACTATAAAAGAAATTAGTTCCTTAGACCACACCTGGAATAGTGAGCAGTTTTGGTCCCTTTATCTAAGGATTGACATACTGGCGACAGTCCAGAGAAGGTTCAGTCGGCTGATTCTGGGTATGGAGGGAATTTCGGATGAGGAGAAGTTAAGTAGGTTGGGCTTGTAATCATTGGAGCTTAGAACAACAAGAGGAGACCTAATTTTTTTAATCAGTAAGGGAATCAAGGAATATAGGGCAAAGGCAGGAAAGTGGAGGTGTGAATGATCAGATTGGCGATGATCTCATTGAACGGTGGAGCAGACTTGACGAGCTGAATGGCCTACTTCTTTCTGCTCCCACATCTTATGGTCTTAGGATGCTGTTCTGGTTGGAAGGAACAGAAGTGACAATGACTCAGCAATAACCCGATCACCTTTTGAATGCATGCAGATTCTGATGGAGGAGCTTAGCGAGTTAAGGGGGGCCTGCACTGATGGCAGTCCTGAGAGGGGGATATAAAGTGCTGTATTAGAACACAGTCTTTTGAGGAAGGAGGAAACATGAGTGAGTGGACAGCATGCTAACTATACTGTGTTCCTAAATGGCAGTCAAGGTGAGTCGGCTGAAGGGTTAAGGTTGTACTTGGTTAGTAATTAATTTAAAAACATTGGAATGAACTGTACATTTTTATTTGATGCATTAGAGGAAGATTTATTCTGTTCTCAGCAAAGTAAAACTATTTAATGTTTCTGACTTGCTGAAGCTCTCACTCTAATCTCCATCCCTTTCTGCTAGTACGGCCAAAGTATTAACTATTCTGATGCCAGAAGTGTCACGTTAAAGAACAAATTCCTTTTAAATCCAAAAATTAGGTGTGTAGAATTAATGTTTTGTTTCCACTTCATCTTCAGCAATGCTGTGCCACACTTGTAGATGGTTAGTAGCGAATTATAAGGCATTATGTTTCAGCTCATGTCTCTCATAAGACAACTGTCTCATAATTGATCTTTAGAAAGCTTATTATGTTTTATAACCTGTTTAATCTACACCACACTGAGTGTTATGATTGAAAACAATTAAAATACTCACCAATGTAATTGTTCAATAATTTCTTAAGACTGAAATTCTGGAGCTGTGGAATCTATTCTGAGTGCAAAATACAAGTCGGTAGAATTGCAGGTAAGCTCATGGTCCAAAAGTTCATGAGGGTCCTTTTTACTAGATGGTGGGATGAAGATCATTTCTCACATCCTGTGTTAACATAACATGTTGTTAGGTCGGTGATTGGGGTTAATTGATGAATTAATTGACTGGACATATATAAAGGGGAAACAGGTATATGGAAAGATCTGTAAGACAGAGCTAATAAACTTTATCCTCAGAGAAAAGTGTATTGGTTTCTGTCTCACTAACTGGCTTAGATCCAAATTGACATCATTTGCTTGTTTGTACACCCGGGTTGGAATGACTTAAAAATTATTCAGATCTTCAAGCAACAAACCTCATGCTGTCATTGACAATCAAATGTATTTGCAAAGTGCAAGGGGTGGCAGACTGTAGCACTGGAGTCACATGCACTTAATTAAGAATTCGTGTGAATGACTCTCCAAAGAAATCCACAACAGAAAACACATCAAAAAGAAATTATTATTTAAATCACCTAGTTTTGGCATTAATCTTCCTATTTAAGTAAATACAAATATGCTAATCTCCCATTTTTTTCCTTGTATTATTACTGACCTTTGAGCAACAGCTTTGGAGTACTTTAGCATAATGTGTTCTTGACTAAATTTAAAAACAGGCTATTATCTTGTTAAGTTGCTGACCCCTAGCCTAATAAAATCTATTTTTTTTCAAGATTTTGACTTCCAAGTGTTTCTGTGAGCATCTACTGGTGTTACTCCCACATCCAGATAATCTGTTGGTGCTTGCTGTCTGCACTTAATACTGAATATTGTCCATTTGGCTGAGGTTCTGGATAGATCCCTGCAGTCATAATGTCGTACTACCACAGCATTTCTTCAGGGGTAGAGAAAGGGTGACTTGTTCAAATGAGAGACTTTAAGAGGGATAAGCAAAGGGACAGCTGGTGAATGAGCTGTGCTTTGAACTTTGCATTGGCATACAAAATGAATGGAACCTTTCAGTTGTTCCTCACTTTGTGCATGCAAATTACTCAACAGGCAGGACAACGTGAGTCTGTAACTGGAAATGAGCTCCAGAAATCAGAAGAATCCCTTGGAACTATGAGTATTGAGCCTTAGATTTGATCTGTTTTCAGTCCACAGTGAGGACTTTTTTAAACTCATAGTAGCTGAGAGAAAATGCCAAGGCTTGCAGTGAGACAAGACACCACCACTGAGAAGACTGGCTCCTTTAGTGCGTAATAGGATTTTAAAGTGGCTGTGGAGGATATATCTGAAAAATAAATGGCAGCTTTAGAATGTTCTGAAGCACTGTAAAAGATTCCACTCCCAAGTAATGTCTGCTTTAAATGTACAAGCATTATAGTTTCGTATCAATCCTAATGTAACAAGACACTGAGAAAATGACAGGCTATTTTTCAAGGTGCTAGGAAATGTTCTCAGAGAGTGCTCTTTGATATCAATTTCCTTAATACACATAATCAATCACTGTCATTTAAAATAATACAATAATCTGATTCAACAAGCCCTATACTACATATGGGAGCTGTATAAAAAGTCTGGCTTGAGAAAATCTTTACACATACTGTTACAAAAATCACAGGCAGGATAATCCTTGAATTTATAACCTAGACCAACAGTTTTGTGTATTTTGAAGGTGCTTTTCATTTCTAATAATAATCACCGATTGTGACCTGATTGCTTATGTGCATTTTCTTACAGAATCATAGAATAGCTACAACAGAAGAGGAGGCCATTCAACTCATCATGCTTGTGCTGATTCTGGAATGGCAATTCAGCTTATCAGACACCACATCGTACACGCGCACCCCTCCCCACACATGCGCACCCCTCCCCACACGCGCGCACCCTTCCCCCCATACATGTGCGCACCCCCACATACACCTACTCACCCTCACACATGTGCACGCGCACACACTCTGAGTAGTCCACATATTAATTATTGGAATTGGAAAATGATCTCACTTTGGATCTTGAAACCTGAGTAGACCATTCAGCCTTTCAAACCCACATTGTTACTCATTCTGTGTCTTAACTCCACTTACCCAGTTACGTAACCTATCATACCTGGCCTAATAAAACACTCTCAAGCATGGTTTTGAAAGTTTGAATTGACCTAGACTCAGTAGCTTTTGGGAATTGGTTTGACTTCTAGATTTCCACTGACATCTGTGTGGACAAGTCTTTCGTGAAATCATTCCTGAACAAGCTGGTTGTGACTTACAATATTATGCCTAAATATAAATTTTATGTCATTCACCACCCCGCCCCCCCCCACCCCCCCACCCCACACCAGCAAATCCCCAACCAGGTATGCAGGCAGCATTGCTGGAGATGGGCAGTAATGTGAGGATTCTAATTATTGGAGTTGGAATGTGTTTAACATCAAATTTAATTTTTTGTTCTCTCTGAATTGTCATCAGTGTAAGCCACGAACAAGGCACAGGGATGAGGAGGAGTTAGAATTGTTTAGCAAATTCTTAATGATCATAATTGCGTGATACCCACAGCATTTCTTAAATATCCATTTTCACTTATGATATCAAAAACTTATTATTTCAATTAATTTCTTTAAATACCTATGAGGTGGGAAAAGTTACTGTTTTTCCAGTAAGAAACCAGACGCCCACACAAATGCAAACAATCAAACTGCTTACATGTCAACAATCATGAAGTAGCAATCAGCACAAAAGCAAAAACATTGCTCTTTATTTAAGGTACAAAGTGGAGGATTTGTGGCACAGTAGGTAATGTCCCTGCCTCAGGGACAGAAGATTTAGATTCAAATCTCACTCCAGGACTTGATGGCCAAGGAAGGTGCATTTGTAGTGCAGCCAAACTGGTTTAATATCAACCTGTAAAGGTTTCCAATAGCAAATGCCAAAAGCTAGGAGAGCTTCCTGGTTAGCAATGGGAAGAAGGTTGGAAGCTTGACTGTCACTATCTGCCAGCAATGTAGAAAAGCATGTTGCCACAGCAACTAGAACTTCCTGTGTGAACTGTAGCACACACTCTTCATTGACATTTTCCTTCCTTTCACAGGTCCATGCATTTGGCTAGAAACAAAACTATTGCAAGCACAAAATCCACACTATATGGTGGTGCTGGTGAATCATCTAATTTGCCTATAAAATGAATGATTAAAATTGAAATCCCTACAGTGAGCATACTTAGATAAGTATTTTCCCTCCCTCCTCCATTACCTTGTTCCACTTAATTCGTGGGATTGGGATTCTGGAACTTCTGACTCCTTTTGGTAAATTCTGCATTTGTAAGTGCAGAGATAGATCATGCTAAATGTTTTCACTTTGCTTCTGTGGGGCTACAGTAGTTGAGACAGTGAGGTTGGTGTTTGGTTGCATGCATAATTCATGACAATAGTGACTGAACTTCAGAAGTACTTCATTGACTCTATGCATTTTTAGATATTCTGAGATTGTGAAAGATGCTATATAAATATATTTCTTGATTTCTCTCTTCATTGCCTAGTATGACAATTCTCTGAAAGCAATTAGTTTTCTAACTTAAGTCTCTGCAGTCATAGAGTCATACAGCACAGAAACAGACCCCTCCGTCCAACTTGTCCACGCCGTCCAAGTTTCCCAAAATAAACTAGTCCCACTTGCCTGCGTTTGGCCCATATCCCTCTAAACCTTAACTATTCATGTACCTATCCAAACGTCTTTTAAATGTTGTGACTGTACCTGCATCAAACATGTCCTCTGGCAGTTCATTCCACATATGAACCACCCTCTGTGTGGAAAAAGTTGCCCCTCAAGTCTCTTTTTAAAACTTTCTCCTCTTGCTTTAAAAGTAGCCCGCCTAGTTTTGAAATCACCCACCCTGGGGAAAGGACTTTTGCTATTCACCTTATCTATGCCCCTCATGATTTTATGAACCTCTATAAGGTCACCCCTCAGCCTCCAACGTGACCTTATCATAATGCCTCCCCAGTGCTGACCCTGGGAATGCAACCATTCAATTAGCTACCCCATTCTGTCTCTTTCAGTTCATTTAAAATCTTCATTCTCTGCCACAAATTCAAGCACCGAGATATTTTTAGTGTTTCCTTGCCCAACCTCGTACCAAGCACTTTCATATTGTCAATGATTCCAACCTCTCATTATTAAATTCACTGCCCTACTATCCTCCCATAATCTCTCTCTATACAAATCCCTCCCCGCAACCACAACACTTTCTTTTTTGTATTTTGTGACCATAGAATGCCTACAGTGTGGAAGTAGACCATTCGGCCCATCGAGTCCGCACCACTCCTCTGAAGAACATCCCATCTAGACTCATCCCCCCCCACCCCAATCCCTGTAACCCTGCAATTCTTGTGGCTAATCCACCTAGGCTGCACATCCCTGGACTCTTTGGGGCAATTTAGCATAGCCTATCCACCTAACGTACACATCTTTGGACTGTGGGAGGAAATCAGAGCACTCAGAGGAAACCCACACAGACACGGGGAGAACATTGCAAACTCCACACATTGTCTGGTAATGGTATCTCCTAGTCCTCTTCCTACCGAGATGATGTAACATATAACAACAAACAGAATCAATTACATTCGTCATTTTAAAGATCTTAATCTTGTAATTTGGGGAAGGGGAGATGGTTTCGTAGTTTGTAAACTGGGTGAGTACACTATTAACAGGCTAAGTTGGAGAAAATTGTGGCTGATGCAAAACTCCATTATAGACAAATGGCAGACCACATTGTTGTGGAGGCAAGGACAGAACTGGATGTTGTCAGGAACTGCAACAAGATTAGATGCTGGATGAAGATGGATGATTGCCAAATTCTATATGGAACTCAAAGACTAGAAGAATAAGGATACCATGATCCTATAAGAAACCTGACTGTTGGTTTCAGTGCAGCTGACAGGGTAGAATCCAGACTGAAGGATTCAAAAGTGGGATAGTAGAAGTGATGAGTGCAAAGATAGATGGTAACATTAGTTGAGGATGTTGGAGAGGAAGGGAAGATTAAAGATAAGGTTGCAGTTGAGGAATGAAAGAAGCTTTTTGAGAGTACATTATGGAGCGTGAGGGAACAATGTATGAGGAAGAGAAACCATTGAGAACTGCAAGCTGTGGGCAATGAAAGATTGATGTGAGCATGAGCTGACGTTAAATGAAATGAGCCTTGTGTAACGGATCAACTTCGTATGGTGGGGAGAGGATACGAAAACAAAGAGATTAGATCAAGAATAAGGTTGGGGATTGGTGGAGTGTTGTGAAAGGAAAAAGAAGTAGCATTACCTCAGTTTTTAATTAAAGATAAAACTACTATTTTTTGTGGGAGGCAATGGCATTGTGGTAATGTTGAGTAATCCAGATCTCCAGGCTAACATCCCAGGTACATGAGATCAAATCTCGCCTTGGCAGATAGCGAAATTTGAATTGAGGAAAAATCTGGAACAAAAAAGCCAACCTAATGGCATCCATGTAACCACTGTCAATTGTGGTAAAGACTTATCTGGTTTGTGACTCCAGACCCACAGCGACTCTTAATTGCTTTCTGGACAATGGACGATGGACGATGAATTTTGACCTAAGCAGCATTTCCTACATCCTCTCACTGAATAAAATAATAGAGAAAATGGCCAAAGTTAACTAGCATGGATTTTAAATAGAAAAATCATATTTGATAAACCCCATAGAGTTCTTTGTTGAGATAATGTTCATGGTGCCTACAGACTGAAGGTTTTAAATGTACCCATTGTTTAAGAAAGGAGGGGAACTGCAGTGCTGTTAGCCTGACATCAGCTGAAAGTAAAATGCTAGAATACATCAGAAAGGATACGATTATTGGATATTTAGAAAATAATTACTTGATTGGACAGGGTCAACATGGATTTATTTACGACATGGGGAACTCATGTTTGATAAACCAGTACAGATTTTTGAGGATGTTAGACTCATAAAACCCCTACAGTGTGGAAGCAGGCCATTCAGCCCATTGAGTCCACACTGACCTTCCAAAGAGCATCCCACCCAGACCCGTGCCCCTACCTTGTCCCTGTAACCCTACAGTTCCCATAGCTAATCCACTTAGATTGCAGATCTCTGGACACTATGGGTAAAGTAGCATGGCCAATCCACCTAACCTGCAAGTATTTGGACTGTATGAGGAAACCGGGGCACCTGGAGGAAACCCACACAGACGCGGTGAGAATGTGCAAACTCCACATGGATGGTTGCCTGAAGCTGGAATCAAACGTGGGTCCCTGGCACTTTGAGGTGGCAGTGCTAACCACTGAGCCACTGTGCCACCCATTACTAGCAGAGTTGATAAGGGAGAACCAGAGGATACAGTGTTTGGATTTTCAGAAAGCTTTTCATAAAGTTCTACACAGGAGGTTAGTAAACAAAATTAAAGCATGTGGGATTGGGGGATTGATGGTGGGGGGGTTGGGTGCAGGGCCAGGTTAATATACCAGCATTACACCTGCTGGTTGGTTATTGGTTAACAGATAGTAGGAAAAAAACAGGCCATTCTCAGGTTGGCAGACCATACCAAATGGTGTTCTGCAAAGATCATTCCATTAGAATTCTTACTGTGGTAGCTGAATCGTGGAGTAAATTCAAGACAGAGATATTGATTTCTAGTTACTAATCACATCAAGGAATATTGCAGTAGTGCAGGAATATGACACTGAGGTAGACAACCAACCATGATCTAGAATGTTAGAGCACCTCAAGGGACTGAATGGCCTGCTCCCATAATCCTTAATAGAATTGTTCCCTATATTTGAGAGGTCTGTGAAAAGGATCTATAGAAGGATGAAATTGGACAGGTGGATGAAGGAAAATGATTTAGGAACGGAGTAGGTAAATCTGATTAGATATACAGATAAAGATTGGGTATACAGATTAATTAGAACTTTTTACTTATATGACAGATAAATGTTAATCCAAAATGGATGAGCAACTGACTATTTCTTCCTGTAACGTCTATGTATTTCCATTGTCAACCTTCAGTTTAAAGGCAAAAAAAATCACTAAACCTTACACTTAGCATTGGAAATGAGCATGGGCAGAAGAGCAAGTATATAATTTTTAATCTAATTTCATTTTATTGACATTTCGTAGCTCATTTGTCTCAATAGCTGTGTCAAACCTACTCCCTACAATGTTGTAAAATGTAGAGTACCTCACGGGGTTTGATTTTAATGTTGAAGCCGGGACATTGTGTTTTCAGAATGAAGTAGATACAGCTCTTGTGGAAAAAGGGATCAAGATCATTTGGAGGAGGGTGGGATTAGGGTATTGTGCTCGATGATCAGCCATCATCACAATGAATGGCCTAGTTCTGCTCCTATCCTCTGTGTTACGTTATGCATTGTGCTGTTTTAACCAGATTTACTGAATTTTGGTCAGAACCAATTGTGAAGTTGGCTTCTCGGTTGATGTCAGTCAATGTCACTTGAAGGTGAGGTTGTGCATTGTGAATTATGCTCCTGCTTTTTTTAAACATATGTTGCTTTTGTGTGTGTGTGTGTGTCACTGCATATTTTGGCATTTTATTACCCATTGTCGTGCCATATATTCTCCTTGATCCACTGTAGTCCTTGTGGTGGTGATACTCCTGCAATGTTATTAGATTGGATAGTGACCCAGCGACGATCATGAAAAAGCATATGTGTTAAAGTCTGAATTGTGCATTGGATTTCAAGTTGATGGCATTCCCATAATGTTGCTTCTACTCCTACTTTGTTGATAGAGCTCTCAACAGGGAGAGAGATGCTATCAAAGTAACTTGGTGAATAACTGTAACAAATCCAATAGAGGTACCATAGAGAGTTGCATCAATTCTCACCTGAGATTTATGGTTTAATTGGTTTTTGATTCTAACTTTGACATCAGGAAATGAGCACTGATGAAGGGTCTAGGCCCGAAATGTCAAGTTTTCCTGCTCCTAAGATGCTGCTTGACCTGCTGTGTTCATCCAGCCCCACGCTTGTTATCAAGGACTTGGAGTGAGTTAGGGCAGTAGTTCATTTTTCTTTGAAGGACCTCTTTACAAATGAATTAGGAATCACTGACATTCCATCTAAACGATAACAATGTATAACATGGAAGACTCGCATGTAGGTAATGTTTTGATAATGCTTTTAAGAAAAATCTGATTAGTTACAGATATCAATGTAGCAGGTTTTCCTGCTTCCCGGTACAATCAGTCTCTCCTTACAGACTCCTCTTCAAGGTGAAATTGCAAGCTGCATTTTACTCTCTCCTCCTTGTCCTATGTTCCAAATGTTTTTAAGGGCACTCAGCAAGTCACTTGGGAACACCAGAGGTTTAGCAGATCTGTTTGAGAACCACTATTTTAAAGAAATAATTTGACAGAGGAGAACAAAAATACATTGATTTTAACAGCATAATTGCAGGAATGTAAATCTACCACTTTGTCGATGATGTATGTCCAGGCCAGCTTTAAGGAATGGGTTCAACGTGAGCAGTTGCCACACTAGGTTCTAACCTGAGGGTTCTGTCATTAAAGGTCACTGTTGAGCATGAAGTAAGAAGCGACTCTGGTTAATTTCACAACAACGGTATCTGACCACTGGAGGAAATTGTTTCATCAATTCATTTCTGAACTGTTGAAGTTAACTGAAGGAATGGTTTATTCATCTTTCCTGATAGAAACAAGGTTGAGCAATTAGGAGATAATAACTTGCATTTATATCACATGCTTCAAGCATGTAAAGTGCTCCCAAAGCACTTCACAGCCAGTGAAGAGAGAAACACAGCTGGCAATTTACACGTAGCTAGATCTCAAAATAATGAAGAGATTAAAACCAGATTAGACGTTGGTTAACTTGCACTTCTTTGAATAGTACCATTTGATCTTCATATCTATCTGAGAGAGTTGGCAAGACTTTAGTTCAAAGCAACACCTTCACCAAAGTGCATAACACCCTCAGTACCACATTAGGCGGTCACATTGGGCGAAACAAAAATGCTTTTGAGACTCACGTTGAAGGAGTGAGCTGCTGCACCATAACACATAGGAGCATAAATTAGGCCATGTGGCCCATCAGGTCTGCACTGCCATTCAATCATGGCTGATAAGTTTTTCAACCCCATTCTCCCATCGTCTTCTCATAACCTTTGATCCCCTTAATAATCAAGAACCTATTTTATCTCTGTCTTAAATATACTCAGTTACCTGGCCTCCATAGCCTTCTGTGGCAATGAATTCCAATGATTCACAACTCTTTGGCTAAAAAAGTTTCTCCTCATCTCCGTTCTGAGGGGTCTTCCCTTCACTCTAAGGCGGTGCCCTTGGGTCCTATTCTCTCCTGCTACTGGAAACATCTTCCCAACGTCTGCTCTATCCAGGCCTTTCAGTATTCTGTAAGTTTCAATGAGGTCCCCCCCTCATCCTTCTAAACTCCATCGAGTATAGACCCAGAGTCCTCAAACATTCCTCATATGCTGAGCCTTTCATTCTGGGATTATTCTCATGAACCTCATCTGGACCAGCTCCAGTGCCAGTACATCCTTCCTGAGATATGGGGCCCAAATTGCTCACAATATTCTAAATGTGATCTGACCAGAGCCTTGTAAAGCCTCAGAAGTACATCCCTGCTTTTATATTTTAGTCCTCTCAAAATAAATGCCAACATTGTATTTTCTTTCCTAACTACTGACTCAACCTGCAAGTTAACCTTCAGAAAATCCTGTACTAGGACTCCCAAGTCCCTTTGCATTTCATATTTCTGATTTTTGTCCCCATTTAGAAGATAGTCAATGCCTCTATTCCTACTACCAAAGTGCATGACCATGCATTTCCCGCATTGTATTCCATCTGCCACTTCTTTTTCTACTCTTCTAACCTGTCTAAATCCTTCTGTAGCCTCCCCACCCCTTCAGTACTACCTGTCCCTCTGCCTATCTTTGTATCATCTGCAACTTAGCCAGAATGTCCTTGGTTTCTTCATCTAGATCATTAATGTATAAAGTGAAAAGTGGTGGTCCCAACAGTGACCTTTGCAGATCACCACTAGTCATTGGCTGCCATCCTGAGAAGGATGCTTTCATCCCCACTCTCTACTTTCTGCCAGACAGCCAATCTTCTATCCATGCTAATACCTTGCTTCTAACACCATGGGCCCTTATCTTCCACAGCAGCCTCCTGTGCGGCACCTTGTCAAAGGCCTTCTGGAACTCCAAGTAGACAACATCCATTGGATGTCCTTTGTCTAACTTACTCATTATCTCCTCAAAGAATCCTAACAGATTTGTCAGGCATGACCTCCCCTTGTTGAAACCATGCTGACTTTGCCCTATTTTACCATGCGCTTCCAAGTATTCAGAAATCTCACTCTTCATAATGGACTCAAATCTTACCAACATTACATTTGCGATTTTCCAGTCCTCTGGGACCCTCCCTGACTCCAGTGATTCCTGAAAGATCACCACTAATGCCTCCACTATCTCTTCAGCTATCTCCTTCAGTTCTTTGTGGTGTAGCCCATCTAGTCCAGGTGATTTATCTATCTTCAGACCTTTCAGCTTTTCTAGCACCTTCCCCTTGGTGATGGTCACCGTACTCACCATACCTACCACTTCCAGCTGTTCTGTTTCCAGGGAGACAGTGGCATTGTGACCAGACTAGTAACCAGAGAGCCAGACTAATGTTCAGTGGATGTGAATTCAAATCACTTTGTGGCAGCTGGTGGAATTTAAATTCCAGTTAGTGTCAACAATGGTGACCATGAAAGTATTGGCATTTATTGGGGGGAAAAAAAAGCATCTGGTTTATTCATGCCCTTCAGGGAAGGAAATTCACCATCCTCATCTGATCCAGTCTAGATGTGCCTCCAGACCCACAGCAATGTGGTTGATTCTGAAGTTCCCACTGAAAGATCTAGCAAGCCATCTGTTGTACCAAAACACTGGAGAAAAGTTGAACTAGCATGCCAAGAAGGAGGTTCATCATCGCCGTCTCAAGGGCAAGAAGGGATGGGTAATAAATGCTGGCCTTGCCAGCAATGCCTACATCCCATGAAAGAAGTTGAACACTATTGCCCCGATACATAATCAGCATTGTAACTGTCCACAAGCCAGGATCCAGGTCCAACCCTGAAGCTACAGACTAATACTGTTGCTGAAAATGGTGCCAAAACTCGTGAATGCCATAGTGAATTGAGACTGTTCTAACATTTCAATTACTGTCTAGTCAACAAGTCGCTTCGGGGCATCATTTATGATGCATCCAATCTCATGAACCAAAAATAGAATAGTTGCCTGAATGAATGATGCTTCAGCATCAAACCAAATCAACTCTTTGATGTATCTGGTGTTACTTTCAATCAATTGATTTGTCATCATTCATATTTATTTAGAACACAGTTTTACATTGGTTGCAGGATTTAAAAAAAAAACTGCATTTTTAGGGATGAATCTGCTACATGTAGAAACTATAGATGTTTATGGAATTTTTCCTGGGTGTCACAGGCTGTTAATTCATTTTCCCTGGTCTAGCATTCCAGAATCAGTGGGAAAGTTTGACTGTTATGGCACAGCTAGATAGTTTAATTTTATCAGAGTCCACATACATCAAACAACCTTTTCGAAATGTCCATGTGGTTGTCACCTTGAAGCATGCCAACATTTTAAGGGACTATTGATACGCAAACTGAAAATACTGAAAACGTTTATCAGGTCGCGAGTGAGGGAAGAAAAAAGAAACTAATGTTGCTGGTTGATGACCACCATTACAGTATGTTTGCATCCACAGTAATTACGTTTGAATGATCGTTAACTTGTATTTGACTGTTTGCTGGAAACTCTGACCTGCTTGTTTAAATGCAAAATTGTACTGGTTCTAGTAAGAAAACCGAGGTGTCTGCCCATTCAGGGTATATTTTGAACAACAAAAGCTGAGGTTTGGAAGAAGCTAGCCAAAGGGATGGTACATTTTGATGTTTTCACAGAGAAGTAATTTACTGAAGATGAACTAGATGCTCATGTCCATTTTTAGTCATTGGCAGGTTTGACAGGAGCGAAGCAGTCTGTGAATTAACTAGCTCATTGGTTATCTTGATCCAATATCTGTCAATGCAAGTAAGTGATTGAAATAGCTATTAAGAAATTGTTGGAGGTGAGAATCTTGACCCTTGATTGAATCTGTTGGCAAGCTGACTAAGTTGGACTTCTTGGTTCAGTACAATGGGAGACCTTGCAAAGCAGTGACTAAACAAGGTTATTCTGCAGTAGAGAGCAGAAAGATGTGTGGGGAATTGCTTTCTGCAGGAAATTATTGCTGGGTCCTTCCAGTAGAATTGGTGGTCTTTAACCCAACCATCAATATTTGCCAATGACAATCCGTCTCTGTAGATGTTCTTCAATATTCTGCACAAGTTCAGAAACTCTCCTGGACACTTACAAGTCTCTGAACTAGTATGATGCCCCCCTCTCTGCTTCCAAGCAGTATTCATACAGCAGTTTCAAGCTAGGACCAAAAATACTGAAAAAAAAGTGAATTTCAGATCATCCCGTTCAATAAGAAGTCAGGCAATGACTAGCACAATGTGCACTAACATGCTTTTGGAACATCCAAACAATTCTTATTCCTGCCTATGTCTCCCTCACGACAAGTGTAAACTGTTATAGTCATTCATGGAGAGGCCCTGGGCATAGAGAAATCTGTGGAGACACCATTAAAATATCACTAGTGTTTGTGTACTGACGATGCACAGTTTAAGTAATGCTTAGGTTAATGCCACAGTAGCCACTATGGAGTGGTGATACAGAGGTTCAACCCTGGAGTCTGTCACTCCATTGTGTAGCTGATCTCCATTGTAACAAACTAAAGTGGCATTGAATAGAGGCTCCATGTTTGCTGATGATTAAAATGAAAAGTTGAATTCTTGCTGGCATGGCTCTCCAGCAAATCCTGCTGCTCAAGGGCGTTATTGGCATGGAGCTTGGAGTGGGTCACCTGCCAACATTCTCTTGGCCGCGATTAATCAATTCTCATCGTTTTGAGTAAATGGAATTAATAAAAAGGCATATCGCTAGCAACAGCAAATAAACAGTGACCAGACGGAATGGGGAGTAAAAAAGTTTAAGCAGAATATCTTTCAGTATACGTGAGACGTGAACTATTCTAAGGTAATTTTCTTTTGCTTTCAATTAAGATTTGGTTTATATTCAGCATTTTAAGAATGAATTTTCTCCTTAATATTACATCTAAAGGAAATGTGGCTGCCTTTAACAACAGAAGGTGAGCAATCTCCAGTTGTCTGTCCCTATCTCAGATGATACGGATAATTGGACCATCAGCTTTGGCCGCACTCATTGTAAATGCTCAATGTCCGACCCTGTAACAGCAGTACTAAGGTCAAGTGAGTGCATGCTTCCGTGCAGTTGTGACTGTAAGAAGGAAAAAGATTGCATTTATATAGTGCCTTTGGCACTATATCCTTCCAGAAACAGCATCACAGCCGGTTCATTATTTTTGAATTGTTGCCACTGTTGTTAAATGGGGAAATGCAGCAGCCAATACAGACCTGGGGCAAAAGTGCCTGTTCCTGCTGGAAAGTTTAATAAATGTCATTGCACACAGCACATGACTTACTCTTGAACGTGGTCCTATCTTTAAGGCCTTAGGAATCAGGGCCCTCTCTTTGTGAGTGAATCTGTCCTGAAATAGTTTCACTGCCAATATAATCTGGGTAAGCTGCCCAGCAGCATACATTTATTCTGCCAGAACTTTGTCTCTGTGGCCTCCTTCTGGCTTGAGAACTATTAATGCCAGAATAAATATTTTCTGCTTCAAGAAGGGAAGAGAAGTGCACAGATATAACTGTTTTATTTACATGGGTGAGTCAGGAGTAGCTGTTATTTTGAATCTCAGAGCAACATATACCATATATGTCCAACCGTTTGAAATTATGCATCTTGCTTGTTCATTCACACCACCTCAAACACAGGATATGAATGCTTATGGGTGTGTCTGGTTCTAGCCCATATGATGTTCCCTTTCAACAACAAGGCCCATTTACATAATAGCATCAATGTTCCTGTCACAGACAATGCATCCTCCTTGGCAACAATGTGCATTTCTGTCGCACCAATAAAACACCCCCAGATGATTCTTCAAAGAGCTCCCAGCTTTCAATAGGCATGTTGTGCTTTTCCTTCATGGTGAGTATGTAATAACAGCCAGGAAGAACATCTAGGAAGAAGGGTCACTGGACCTGAAATGCTAACTCTGCTTTCGCTCCACAGATGCTGCCAGACCTGCTGAGTTTCTTCCGTTATTGCATCCTCACCTATTTCCCTGCCCAGTCATCGCTGAGCATTAATTTGACCTTGAATGACATTAATTGTCTTTATCCCTGTTTTCCACATCACAACAGTGAGCACACTTCAAAAGTACTTTATTGGCTGTGAAGTGCTTTGAAATGGCTGGTGGTTGAGAAAAGTGCTATAAAAATGCAACTATTTCTCTTAAGAGCAAGGTGTCTAAATCTTGTCCACACCTCTTTGCTCACTGCATCCTGCTCTAAATCACTTCTTGGAAAAAATCACTTTGCTCCAGAATTTGCACCTTACGGTCTACAGTAACTCTGCTTTGATTGCCCTTTCATGGGAAAATCTGTCTCTACTGATTGCATTTCCCAGCCCACCCTGGGCTGTATTTTGGAATGTTCCATGCCTCAATTCCTTTACTTATGTTAATCTTGCCTCCCTCACTTTATACTATTCCATTCCTTTCCAACTCCTTTCCCAATGTTTTCTGTCTTTGCCTCCCCCTTGCCTACTTCTCTCCTCCCTCCCCCATTTTAGAATCATACAGTATAGAAGAGAGAACAAGGTGTGGAGCTGGATGAACACAGCAGAACAGGCAGCATCAGAGGAGCAGGAAGGCTGACGAAACAAGCATGGGGCTGGATGAACACAGCAGGTCAAGCAGCATCATACGAGCAGGAAAACTTGACGTTTCAGGCCTAAACCCTTCATCAGAAATGGGGGAGGGGAAGAGGGTTCTGAAATAAATAGGGAGAGAGGGGGAGGTGGATAGAGGATGGATAGAGGAGAGGAGAGGTGGAGAGGAAGCAGACAAGTCGACGAGGCGGGGATGGAGCCAGTAAAGGTGAGTGTAGGTAGGGGGTTAGGGAGGAGACAGGTCAGTCCAGGGAGGACGGACAGGTCAAGGGGGCGGGATGATGTTAGTAGATAGGAGATGGGGGTGTGGCTTGAGGTGAGAGGAAAAACAGGTTAGGGAGGTGGAGATGTTGGGGGAGGGGAGATTTTGAAGCTTGTGAAATCCACATTGATGCCGTTGGGCTGCAGGGTTCCCAGGCTGAATATGATTTGCTGTTCCTGCAGTCTTCGGGTGGCATCACTGTGGCATTGCAGGAGGCCCAGGATGGACATGTCATCTGAGGAATGGGAGGGGGAGTTGAAATGGTTCGCGACTGGGAGGTGCAGTTGTTTGTTGTGAACTGAGCGCAGGTGTTCTGCAAAGCGGTCCCCAAGCCTCCGCTTAGGAGCTCAAACAGTCGATGACTGCATCGGCGCCGCCTCGTGCTCCCATGAGGAGCTCGAACAGTTCATCCAATTCACCAACACCTTCCACCCCAACCTGAAGTTCACCTGGACCATCTCCAACACTTCTCTCTCCTTCCTGGACCTCTCTGTCTCCATCTCAGGCAACCACCTGGAGACAGATGTCCATTTCAAGCCCACTGACTCCCACAGCTACCTGGAATACACCTCCTCCCACCCACCCTCCTGCAAAAATGCTATCCCCTATTCCCAATTCCTTCGCTTCCGCCGCATCTCCTCCCAGGATGAGACATTCCAATCCCGCACATCTCAAATGTCCTCATTCTTCAAGGACCGCAACTTCCCCCCCACAGTGGTCAAGAACGCCCTCGACCGTGTCTCCTGCATTTCCCGGAACACATCCCTCACGCCCTGTCCCCGCAACAATAACCAAAAAAGAATCCCCCTCGTCCTCACATACCACCCCACCAACCTCCGGATCCAACGCATCATCCTCCGACACTTCCGCCATCTGCAATCAGACCCCACCCCCAAAGACATTTTTCCCTCCCCACCCTTATCTGCTTTCCGGAGGGACCATTCCCTCCACGACTCCCTTGTCCGCTCCACACTCCCCTCCAGCCCCACCACACCCGGCACTT
>JAHRHZ010000217.1:13056633-13069323 GCA_024137785.1 Ginglymostoma cirratum
CATCAAGCTTTCCTGCTCCTATGATGCTGCTTGGCCTGCTGTGTTCATCCAGCCCCACACCTTGTTATCTCGGATTCTCCAGCATCTGCAGTACCTTTTATCTCTCTCCATTAATTTCCTGTTTGACTCAAGGACTAGGGGAAGTTGTATTATGCTTGATCGTCAGTATGCTTTTAAGAGACATGCTCCTGATATCATCACATGTTTCATAACATGTGACCTGTGAGTATGAAGATCTCATATTCCATCTTTCCCTAGGATCAGTTGAAGCATGGCATGCCACTGGAAGAATGTTAATATTTGTAACCCAACAGCATAACTTTAACCCAGACAAAAGGTGCAAATCGTGGGACAATTGGCATGGTATAGATGGAAATAGACAGCTTTCTGCAGTTTGGCAGCATTTTAAAAACGTAATAAAATCAGTTTATATTTTGTGTTTTTGAATTTCCCATTCTGAAACCAATCAGTGTGCAATTGACCAAAGTGAGGATACCCACTGTTTCTTTCATAAATGGAAGAAGTGCAGCTGAATTGAGAGGCACTGAGACATAACCCACTTTTAGATACCTCTGCGAATGCCACTAGTCTTGATGCTTCCTTTTGCGTTGTAGCAAATTTATCTGCAGAAAGTGTATGCATAAGTTCTCATCAGATTTCTGAAGTGGAAACAAGCTTAAACATCTTTGTTAAATCTTGGCACAGATGGAATTGAGAAAATCCTGGGATCTCCACACAATTTGGAGCCCCGGAACGTGGTCCTGAGGAGAGCCAAAGTGCAGGCTTGATTTCTCTATTTGCTTGAACTTTTGAGTCCAAGGAGCATCCAAAGGAGGCTAAAAGGACAGGGTAAAACATGGAAGAAGGGTGGACTTCAGGCCACTCACCAGTTGGCTATTTCAGTTGATGTCTCTATTTTGCAATGTGGAAATGACTAGAGGAGTCTGTGTGGTGATGTATAAAGATTGCCTTTGATCAGTTTATCAGTGATCCCAAGTTGCCTTGAAGAATGGCCATAGACTATATTGCTTATTAATGTTTTCATTTTAGTCCCATAAAATGGGCTTGTTTAATTTTAAGTGTGTAAAATACGTAGGATCCTATTGAAATGTTGTTGGAGATGAACTATCTAGGCTACAAGTATAAATGAAGCGAGCCATAAAGTAAGGTCTCGGTGCATGATTTAATGTAGTGAACTATTTGTTTGACATAGTGCAACAGATGGTATTCTAGTTTCATCCACTTGTGCAGAGGAACAAACAGAGACCACCAACAGTAATGCTAGTTTTAACTGGGTGTCGGAGACTTTGCATTGCCGTAAAGCTGGCTGTAGACTTTTTAATTCTGATCGTGGACCTTCCTTGATGTGGAGCCAAGGCCAGCAGCGTAATTTTGGGTTCTTTCAGGTTTGGGGTTGGGTTAGGAGAAAATGAAGAGCCAGCCCCACATGCCTATTCTACCATTCAGTTAGATCATGGCTGGTATGTGTTGTATGAGCAGTGAGATCAAATCCACATCGCTGCTCACCATGTTGTATGATGGATTCACAGCTCAGTTGTTTCATTGAAAGCTACATCAGGAAGGTTTGCTGCCACCATCCTCCTCCTTCTAGGTTGAGATTTGAAGGAATTGAATGGTCCATTGTGGTAAAGGAAAACCAACTGGTAGTCCAGCCAAGAAGAGGCTCTTACAATAAACTACACTTAGTAGTTTAAGATATGATAGGAATTGGGTACAAGTGACATTGGTATTGTAGATATTGGGCACAGTCTTCTTGGGGGCTGAATGACGTGGTGCAATTTCTGACAGAACCATGTGAGAAGTCTAGCAAGGCCTCCTTCAATGTTGGGAGCAACTTGCTGTGTCTTTTCTCCTGGCATCAAAACAAGTTTCTTAACCAGCAGTGGCTAGTTATTAATAAGTGGGGATTATTGCTTGTTAACCACCTTGTTACCAGCACATCTTGCCTCATTCATGTGCAACGTCTAAATGTTGAGAATCCTCCATGTGTTAGTCCGAGCAGGTACACCACAACTTCAGGTCACCACTTGCTCCAGAGGATTTCTATATTGAACCCTGGGCACTAATCTATCAGGACACCAGCCACATGCACCCCATATCCACCGATATTGACATATAACTTGTGCCAGCCTCTAAGAACCCTCGTGGTTTATTTTGGATCACCTTGCAGGATGCTTCTGCACTTCAGCCAGAGGATGGTTAATTTGTGAAACTCATTGCCATAGAACGCTGTGAAGGTCAAGTCATTGAGTGTATTTAAGACAGAAGTAGATTCTTGATTGGTAAGTGGATCAAGCGTTACAGGGAGAAGGCAGGAGAGTAGGGTTGGGAAACATATCAGCCATGAGTGAATGGTAGAGCAGACTCGATGGGCCGAATGACCTAATTCTGCTTCTATGCCTTATAATCTTATGGTCTTCGATGCTGAATGGCAACTGTCATTGTAATACTGCAGCAAGGGGCCTGCACCTAACTGATGGACTGACCACGTTGCATCTCTGGGTTGTTTGTTTCCTCTCTCAGTGCTCAGTCACTGAGCTGACCTGGATGCTCTCAACATCCCTGCCTTGCCTTGCATTATTGCTACTTGCCCCCTTAGACCAAGGTACAGGCTCACAGTGCTGTTGTATCTCCTTGTCCTTTAGTGAAGATACAAAGTCAGGAAGGTTGTCGTAGCTGTCAGCAGCACTCAGTCAAGTCAAGGGAGTTGGCCTTTAGTCAGAGATACAGTAAGTCAAGGGCAGCCATCAATACCAGTCCAGGCTGGTCAGTTAGCCACTTGGGACAGTCAGGGTCAGGATCCTATCCTCATAAGAGGTGATTAACCAAATGTCAGTTATTCCACCACACCCACCTCGACTCTTTCTGCCCTATTGTGGACTGTTTCTCTCCTGGAATGAGAGAGAGGCAGGTATTAATGGAGATGAAAGTGGCTGGTGCAGTCATTCATTTTGGTGCTGGTGGGAGGTGCCTGAATCAATTAGGTGGGCAGCAGCGAAAACCATGGCCCTTAATCTGGCGGCGTGGAGAAGGTGACTAATCTTCTCCCTACATTGCTGTGCATTCCTCCAGATGGCTGACCCAGATGGAAGTCTTGTAGCAGACTGGCATTGTCTGGTGTTGTGGCTTCCAGAGCTGGTATCGGTGGGAAGAGAACATTCCATCCAGCACGATCTCCAGGTGACTGACCACATAGTGGAGCAACAAATTTCTCTTCTTTGTCATGTCCAGGTACACATTGGCCTTTTAAAGATGGTGCTGGTTATTTCCGAGATAGCCCAGCAGTGCTGAGTTATTCCAGAAATGGTACTTTGTAAAATGGGGCTAGGGGTTTTGTTAGAAAGGAGCCATAGGGACTGTGTAGGTACTCAATGAGGTAAGTTTGGTAGGACGTGACAAGAAATCGCCCTTTGTCTTATGGCAAACAACCCTCCAAAAAAGCTTGATGCAACTGGGTGCTCCGGTTTCCTCCCACAGTCCATAGATGTGTAGGTTAGGTGGATTGCTAAATTGCTTGTAGTGTCCAGGAATGTGCCATGGTTAATGCAGGGTTGTGGGGATAGGATGGGGGTTGGCTCTGAGTGGGATGCTCTTCAGAGGGCTGGTGTAGACTTGATGAGCTGAATGGCCACTTTCTGCACCATAGGGATTCTACGAACTGATGCATGGTCAAAAAAAGTAAGATTCCTCCCGTTGTTACTGAGAATGAGAGAGACCCAAATTGAAGGCCTACTTCCTTGAAGGTCAAAAGCTATTCTCACAATCGATTATAAGTCTCAGTGAAACCAGTGCACACTCATTTTGGAGGCAGAGATTTGCAAGGTTGTCAGACCACAATGTGTGAAGAAATCCTACCTGATTTTCCATTCCTGGCTAAACTTGCCAGCACCTGGAACAAAATGTTAACAAGTGGAAAATAGGATGGAATTTCCACTGAAGACATCTTACCCTGGAACTGGGTAATGTGACACTTTTGTAAACCACTGCCTTCTGAAAGCAAATTTACCTCCTACATGACATTACATTGACCCACACTGACCATCCCGTTCCCCTACCCTATCCCTGTAGTCCTGCATTTCTTTTGGATAACCCACCTAGCCTGCACATCCATGGACACGATGGACAATTTAGCATGGTCAATCCACCTAACCTGCACATTGTTGGATTGTGGGAGGAAACTGGAGAACTGTAGGAAATCCATGTGGACACGGGGGAGAATGTGCAAACTCCATACAGACCATCACTCAAGGGTGGAATTGAGTTCTGGTCCCTCATGCTGTGAGGCAGCAATGCTAACCACTGAGCCACCGAGCCACCCCACAGCTACACCACTGATTCACAAGAATAATTCCAGGGATGAGGTTAGAGAATTTGGGACTGTTTCCTTTGCACAAAAGGAAGTGAGATGAAACCTAATGGCAAATCACAAATCCTGAGGGGTCTAGACAGAGTAGATAGTGGGATACTATCCCCATTTGTGTAAAGACCAAAAGTGTGAGAGGGCACCAAATTAGAGATTTGTAAAAGAAGCAAAAACAACATGAGGAAAAGGTTTTTCCTTTGTGCAAGCAGTAGCTACGTTTTGCAATGCAACACTGGAGCTTGTGGTGGAGGCAGTTTGACCTGAAGCATTTAAAAGAGAATTGGACCATTATCTTTAAAGGAACAAATAGGAGTAGGCCAAAGAATGGCACCAATTGGATTGCTCATTTCAAAAGCTGGTATGGGTAAGACCGGGTGAATGGCTTCTGTCTGTGCAGTAAAGATTCTATGGCTTCGCGATCTTTGTAATGTAATCACCTTCTTAAGTGGCTGATTGTTGCACTAGTTTCGGGTGTTCCATTCCCCTTCAATTCCATGAAGCTCCCAAACAGCTCACCTGTTCCCACTTTCTTGAGCCATTAGTGCACGCTTTGCCTTCATCTCTTGGTTTGCGGTTTCAAATCAAGTGCCTTTTCTACAAGTCACTTCTGAGCGGAAAAAAAACTGCTTGCTTGTCAGAGTCAAAGCTGCTTTAGGTTATTATTGGTCTTTTGACATTTAAAACTACGCTTGTTCTTTAAAAGAATCTGACTTGAACTTCAAAATGAAAGCCTGTTATGCGCAAGAAATTATTCTTGTCAAACATTTATTGGTCAGCTGACTAGTTAACTTGAGATAAATAGGTCCTGTGGATTCTGTGTCTATCCCTGTTTAGAAGCAGAAATCTGAATTGCCTGCTGGGAATATGTGTCTCTGATGTGATGTTTAAAATTTATCTTACTTTGCTTGAATTACAGAAGAACATACCCTATGTTGTTTCTCCTACTGTTTCCTGCATAAATGTCATCTATATGTTTGTAATTTCTATTTGTATCATCAGACGCTTACGCACCTGCCCTATAGTTCCCATGTGCTTTCTCTTTGGCATTTCTGTTCAGAATTTAATTCCTGATATAGAAATATTTGCATTTGTATAAAGCCTCTCACAATCGTATATCACAAATCATTTTGTAAACAAAATAATAGAGAACATGTCAACTGATCTGCATACAGCAAGATCCCACAAATAACAATGAGATAGCAATCCAAATTGTTCGAACAGACAATGTTGACGACTAATTGGTGGTTAGGGTATTGCAGACAAACCCCTGTATTGTAGAAGGGTGTCAGGATCTGATAGAGTTCACACCCAAATAGGATGATGCTGCATGGACCCCAATGTGACAATACTGTGGCTTTAAGAGAAGTACTTTGTCCTGGATTTTTTTTTTCCCTCAGACATTGTGTCTGATAATTGAACTTTAACTTCTTTACATTTTATTCTTTGATTTCTCCTCCTGTTTCCACCTATGGCTTTGTGACCACATTATCATGGTCAGGAAAAATCCTAGGATAAACATCCTGTAACATTTCAGTTGCTTGATTTTTCCACTGGCTTTTCAGCCACAGTAGGCATCATTCCCACCTGTGATCCAGCTGTATTATTACCAAGGATAAACTGTTTCTGGAATTGAAAATTTTTTCAATTGCTGCTACCACCACTTCGCCACTTTACACCAAACTCCCCAACCTCACTTTTATTATATCATGGAATACTGTTCTTCTCACCATGAATTCCACGTATTCCCACTTTTTCTGGCAGTACTGTTTCCGAATTACATAAATCCTCATTTCTTATCATCAAAGATTGACTTGCTCCTGTATCTCTCAAAATCTTAATTTCTTCATCCTGGCAAACCACATCCACTCAAGTAAATTCTTTAATGAGATTTGGCACCTTCTTCTACCAACCCCTGATCAGGTTGTACATTCTTTAGCAGCCTTTAGCTTCCATTGTGTTTTCCTTTGCCACTTCAACAAAAGTCACGGGGAGGCGATGCCCTAGTGGCTGGACTGTTAATCCAGAGACCCAGATAATGTTATGGGGACCTGGGTTCGAATCCCACCACGACAGATGGTGGAATTTGAGTTCAATAAATATCTGGAATTAACAATCTACTGATGACCATGAATCTATTGCTGATTGTCGAGAAAAACCCGTCTGGTTCACTAATGTCCTTTAGGGAAGGAAACTGCCATCCTTTACTTGGTGTGGCCTACATGTGACTCCAGACCCACAGCAATGTGGTTGACTCTTAACTGCCCTCTGGGCAATTAGGGATGGGCAGTAAATGCTGCCTGCGATGCCCTCATCCCGTGAATGCATAAAGAATCCTACTTTCCCATATCCGTCTTCCATCTTCCAGTGCTGTTTCTAAACTACCAACACTGTGACTTCATGTCACTTATTAGAATGAAAACACCTGAACTTTTTTTTACTTTTTTTACTTTTTCTCCCTCATTGGTTACATTTCTACCCTGTGGTAAGCTATCTTTAACTATCTTCGATGAGATCTCCTTTTCTCTTACCACCTGAGGATTTCTCTTTCTCCCCAATTTCTATCCCTCGCAGACTGAAATTGATGTTGGATGCCAAACTTTGAGTTATGAACCAACTCATAATTATCTGCAATTTTTGCTGCCAATCTTGCAGTCTCAACTGTCTGCTCTTCCACATGAGTTCTCACTACTACAGGTTCATTTTTTTAAGGGAGGGGGTGTGATAATGCTGTTGCTTCAAGAGGTATATTTTGTCCTTTTTGTTTAAAATGAAGAGAGATTGAGACAAAGGTGATATGCAGTCTGTTGAAAGCCAATACAGTAAACAGTTTGTGAAGCCTTGGGGCTTTTGTAAAAGTTGGAATAGTAGAAGCAGCCTGCATGGGTGGGGTCAAGCTCCCACAGAACCAGATTTTGTAGTTTTAGCTCTTAGCAGTTGCTGGGGTCTAGAAGCCGGATGTGGAAACTCTCTCGCGCTCGCTCTCTCTCTGTTACAGCTAAAAGCTGGTGTTCTCTTCCTGCTGCTGGAGTTGCATGTGAGGCAATCTACGTATGCTTTTGCCGAGTGTTTATGGGATGTTACTATATTGGAACAGTTAATTAGTAATAGTTAATATATCCTATAATTTTACAATTCCATAGAGCTACAGTTAAGCCAACTCTTTTGTTTTTATTTTGTCTGTATTTTAACTTAGAATGAAAATAGTGACTCTTCCTCAGTAGGCGACCCAAAACATTAACCCTGATTTCTCTCCACAGATGCTGCCAGACCTGCTGAGCTTTTCCAGCAATTTCTGTTTTTGTCAGTAAAAGTAGTGCACTTTGCTTAAAATCGAGTAGTTTGACCAATTGAATTGTGTGTGGAATCCAATGCCTTTCACTTTTCTTTAAAATAAGAAAAAGTTAGGGTCCAGGCCATCTTATTAACATATTTTGAGGGGGTTTGGTCTGGTCCATGACACTAACAAAGGAAACAGCTTAGGATCTCAAAGGATTAAGATTTAGCATAGTCTCATTAACAAATGAGGAGGCAGTATCTTTCACACAATGTCACTTGTGCATAATTGCTATTGTGCATTAAGTTACACCTTGCTTAAGACAAGACATCTTTTCATTAGACTGGTAGATGTGTTTTTTCTACCACCACCAGACCAAGCAGATCCTATAAATCCATACACTTTGGGAGGACGATGGCAATAACCTACATCACAGTTAGCAGCTCATACAGTATCAAGATCTGATTGCTCGCATGATATGGGAGGCAATGGAGCAACTGTGGCTGCTGCCAATCAATGTGGATTTGATTTGATTGCTTACATAAAGTAGCAGTTTGAAACCTTCGAAATTGGCTACAAGTTGCCTGCTCTTGCAACATGGTCAGCAACTGGAGGGAGCTGAAGATTTAAGAACCCCACCAACAAGAATCTCATGGCAAGAATCAGCAAGGCAAAATCCACAATCAGCAGCAAAAACCATTTTGGACCTCGTAAGAGACATGCAGTGAGTGTGAGCTAGCAATCCAGGGAGCTGGAACACAAGTCATATTCAGATGGTTATAGATGTGCACTGGCTGCTGATGATCTGTGAAAGTGGTCCCAAGTCAATATTCAAATAGTGAGCAAACAGTGAGGTTGTACCCAGCTCCCCCTGCTCCATCCATAAACCTTTTTTTCATTTATCTGTGTGTAGAGGTTTTAAAAAAGGTTTAGAGTTTCATCTTGTGAAGCCATACATTCACAATTCATAGCTGTTTTACTGGTAATTAGAAAGTACTTATTTGTAATAAACAGGAGTTCTTTGTGATGTACAGAACCTAACTGTCTTCTGTCCCACCTATCCGCTCCATCCATCCCACTGACCAATGCCCACCACTCCCTACCTGTATTCACCTATCGCCATCCCACCTACCTTCCCCAGCCCCACCCCTCCTCCCTCTATTTATTTCCCAGCTCCCTTCCCCCTCCCCATTTCTGAAGAAGGGTCCCAAACCAGAGCGTCAACTTTCCTGCTCCTCTGATGCTGCCTGGCCTGCTGTGTTCATCCAGCTCCACGCTGTAGTGTCTTTTCTGTTAATTTGATTTTGCCGTTTGTTGGGATCAAATTCCCTCCCTAAGGGCATTTTGAGTCTACCTACAGCACAGGGACCGCTGCAATTTAAGAAGGCAGCTCACCACTGCCTTCTCAAGGGCAACTAGGGATGGGCAATAATTGTTGGCCCAGACAGTGACACCTACATTCAATGAGTGAATTTTTTTAAAAAAAGTTAGAATCCTTAGTGGGAGAAACTTTTTTTAAAAAAGACGCAGAACTGCTGATCTAACAAGGTATAGAGCTGGATGAACACAGCAGGCCAAGTAGCATCAGAGGAGCAGGAAAGCTGACATTTTGGGCCTAGACCCTTCTTCAGAAAGGAACTGCTAGTTGAAATAGAACTGAATAGTTGGGAAAGCAAGAATTAAAGAAAAAGCTCTGGTTAAGAGTCACTGCCGTAGCGATGGACAGCACAAGGTACAGGTACAGGAACTGTTAAGTGAAATTCAAGGTCTGCAGAAGCAATTTAACATAAAGTTGCAGATCTGGGAATGGCACCAAGCCAGAATTAAATGGATAAGCAGGCAAATTAGAAGCAGCGAACAACATCTAAAGCAACAAAAAATTCGACACTTGAGGCTGCAGAAGCTACTGAAACTTGAGAAGAGCTACCACTTCAAAAGCAGTAAAGGCAATAAGCATTTGTTAAATTGCATAGAGCAAGAATCACTCTCTATAAAAATGTGATTAAAGCTAAAATCATTCACTAAAGCAGTGGAAGTTATTCAGTAAAACTGTTAAAGAAGTAGCAATCATCTATTAAGGCAACGAACGGTGAGATTCCTAAAGTGAACCGATGGAGGTGGAAATCATCTATTTTAGCCAAAAGGAGTCGGTAATCCACTGTCTTGGCTAAAAGCTTCCAGTACATCAGCAACAGCATTGCAATACTGCTGAAGTAAAAGTCCCGAAAACAAACAAAATAAATCATTACATTAGGAAGACAAGGCAAAGGAAATAATATTTTCAAGTTGATCAAATTTCAGGGATAGGCCAAATAGAACAATGACTTGGCCATCTTGGATAAAATAGTTCTTAAGATACAGAATTGCTTCAAAATTAAATGATACATCAGAAGCTGAGCAAGTAAATATACTTCTGTATTTGACTGGGATTATAGCCTATAACATTATAGTTCACCAGAAGGTTAAAGAAGCAATAGATACTTCTGAAGTACTGGAACACTTTGACAATAACTTTAACCTCAGAACAAATACATTTCTTGAAGGAGTAAGGATTAATAGAATTCAGCATCTTGGAGAATCTTCAGATAATTTCATTAATAATCTCCTATAGGTTAGTGGAAAATGTGACTATGAAGATATTCATAAGATAACTATTCCTGGAATTGCTGATGAGGTTTTAGCAGATTTATTAGAGTTGTGACGAAAAGTGTGATTTTGTAATGTATACGCACACGGTGTGTATAGAGTCTTGATTTTAAACGATTGGCACATGGGTGTTTGTGAAGGATTTTCTAAACCAAAACAAGGTCAGTCTGTCCTTCTAGAAATGTGTCTGCATCCAGTGTGTGTCAAAGAAAAGGTGACTGAAATAACCTTAAGGGCATTAATAGAAGATTAATTGAAGATAGCTGATACGCTGGGGTTTATGACCGAGGGAGTGAACATTGAAAGGCATTAGGTTGCTTTTGGTTTAGAATAATTGAAGGGTCTAGGCCCGAAACGTCAAGCTTTCCTGCTCCTATGATGCTGCTTGGCCTGCTGTGTTCATCCAGCCCCACACCTTGTTATCAAGGATTGATTTTTGGCTTAGAAAGTCCAGAGTGGGTTACTTGTAGGTCAGTTTTGGAGGAGACCTGATTGGGCCTAGAAGCAAATATAGTTGCTCTCCATACAAGGAGCATAGGACAGCTCTGAGAAGGTTCAGCTACATTGGTGTAAATGCTTAGCTTGTGAAATTTTCGGACCGCAAATATTTGATAGATTATTTTTAAAAAAAAAAAAAAAGATTTTCAAGTCTTTTTGTACAAAGACTTCACTGTTCGCAAGATGCATGGGAGAAGCAGTTAAGTTGTACCTAACAGATTGACGAGCAGATTGAAAATAAAAATCTGCTCCCACACATTGAAGATCAACTCCATGGACACCACCACTGGGATTAGATGGTTGATTCATTATTCTGTTGAGAAGAGACTTCCCTGGCTTGGAGATCCCAGGATTCTGCTTAAAAATGAAGCCCCTGTTTCAACAGGACAGCCACCCCTCAGTGAAGAAAATTCATGAGACTAAAGGTATTTCAGGTACTGAAATGAGGCAGTTTCTTCTTAGCAGGAGCAATGTCATTGGTGAAAGAAACTCAAGAGGCAAAAATTCCTCTAGCTTAAAGGGACTCTGCAGATCTGTCAAGAACAGATTTGAAGCCAATTGTCTTCAATTTTTGGACTTTCCACTCACCAAGTAATCATCTAAGAATGAAAGAGCAGGAGTAGGCATTTAGCCCCTTGAACCTGCTCTGCCGTTTTAATATGATCGTGTTGATCAGTCGTTTCAATGTCTTTTACCCACGTCAGCAGTGTTACCAATTTGCACCATTGATAATCAAAAGTTTATCATTTGAAGGGCAGTACAGCATCATTCATGTCTGCCCTGAAGCTTTCTGCGTAGATTTTGTACTCCTATTTGGGGCTTGAAATTACAACTTTTAGCTTCAGAGACGAGAATGGTATCCTTTAATAGCCAATGAGGAGAATCCCCACTGAGTTCGTGCATTCTTTCTGGGCTGGAAGATTTGTAGGTCTCTGGATTGAACATTACGTTGAGTTTGATTTTGTTCCTTATATAGTGTGAACTACGTATGAAATGTAGTCAATGTTGTAATGTGGTAACACAGGAGCTTACTTGTGTGCAACAAGCTTCCAAAGACAGAAATGTGACAATGACCAGATAATCTGGTTTTGTGGTGCTGCTGTGAGGGATAAATATTGTTAGGACATTTGAGATAACCACCTTGTTCCACTTCAAAATAGTTCCATGTGATTTATAACATGCATCTGTGAGGGCACATGGATCCTTGGCTTAACATGCTATCTGAAATTTGGTACCTTGACAGTACAGCACTCCCTCACTACCGCACTGGGGTGTCAGTCAGCTCAGCTGGCTGGTTTGCAATGCAGACTGATACCAACAGCATTGGTTTAATTCAACATCAATTAAGATTACCGTAAAAATCCTACCTTCCCATCTTTGCCCGAGGTATGGTAACCCTCAGGTTAATGAGAGAGAAGCTCTTGGGGACTATAGCAACTTTAGTTTATTTTATAAAATCCCTACAGTGTGAAAACAGGCCATTTGGCCCAACAAATCCACACTGAGTCTCTGAAGAGCATCCCATCCAGGGATAGTAGGAACTGCAGATGCTGGAGAATGAGTTAACAAGGTGTAGAGCTGTATGAACACAGCAGGCCAAGCAGCATCAGAGGAGCAGGAAGGCTGATGTTTCGGGCCTAGACCCAAGGTGTAGAGCTGTATGAACACAGCAGGCCAAGCAGCAGGAAGGCTGATGTTTCGGGCCTAGACCCTTCTTCAGAAGTTAGGTGGATTGGCCATGCTAAATTGCCCTTAGCATTCAGGGATGTGTAAGCTAAGTGTGCTGGCCATAGGAATTACAGGGAGGGGGGACAGGCCTGGATGGGATAACAAGGTGTAGAGCTGTATGAACACAGCAGGCCAAGCAGCATCAGAGGAGCAGGAAGGC
>JAHRHZ010000217.1:13069423-13086903 GCA_024137785.1 Ginglymostoma cirratum
GCTGTATGAACACAGCAGGCCAAGCAGCATCAGAGGAGCAGGAAGGCGAGGAGCAGGAAGGCTGATGTTTCGGGCCTAGACCCAAGGTGTAGAGCTGTATGAAGAAGGGTCTAGGCCCGAAACATCTGCCTTCCTGCTCCTCTGATGCTGCTTGGCCTGCTGTGTTCATACAGCTCTACACCTTGTTATCCCATCCAGGCCTGTCCCCCTCCCCTATCCCTGTAATTCCTATGGCCAGCACACTTAGCTTACACATCCCTGAATGCTAAGGGCAATTTAGCATGGCCAATCCACCTAACTTGCACATTTTTGACCTGTGGGAGGAAACTGGAGCACCCAGAGGAAACCCACGCAGACACAGGGAGAATGTGCAAACTTCACACGAGCAGCCACCCGAGAGTGGAATTGAACCCGGGTCCCTGACGCTGTGAGACAACAGTGCTAACCACTGAGCCACCTGCTTTGCCTTGATTTTTGCTCAGAGTCTGCAGTGGCTAACAGAACAATATTTAATTATTTTTCCATCAGGAAGTTGTATGATTAACAGGAAAATTTTCCTGTCCTGAAAGATTTGAATTCTAGACTCTGACATGAATTGTTTTTATGTGCTTTTTAACAAAGGATTAAATTCAGTGTTGTTCAGAACTGTTGTTTTCTGTTGGACTAATTGTCCTTGGAATGGGTGCCCATTTCTGAGATCTTTGTTTTAACTACTGAGCCACAGGTGCTACCACCTCCTGATGGAAGTTGGAAACTGTGTAGGATGGTAGCAGAGCGTATCAAACAGAATTAAACATGGCAAAGTCGTCAGAAGTACATCTTTGTTAACTTCTTGCATTTCCCCCAACCATTACCGGGGTTTCTGTGGAGCTGACTACATATTCATCAACTCCTACCGTACGACTGCTCCAGCTCATGAAACCAGGTTCCTTTTGAATTAGTCACATTATATTGTAAGCTATGCCATAGCTTTGCTCATGGCACATTGCAGGGAGTGCATTATTTTACCAGTGAGGAAAGAACCAAGGTTGTCAGCAGTTCTAACCTTGCCTGACCCAACTACGGAACTCAAATTTACAGCATTGTGCAGTGAAAACCAAGGCAGGGTTGGAGGAAAGTGATTATTGGCCCTAATTTTGTTGGGAACTGAATGCTGTGTTTGTATTGGCGCAAACCCACTAGAAGTCTTTGGCTGTCTCTCTTCTTTTTCCTCTGTGTTTGATTAGATCTGACAGGGAGGTGAGAATTAATAGAAATATTGGGTGTCATTGACTTGTGGAACGTTGCAAAATTTGGTTTAGCTGACACACAACGGGTCAATAAAACTGCATTAGAAAAACAATGCAATACTTCATTGGGTTCCCGAAACACCATGCGCCCGATTGCTTATTTCCGAGTGAAAGTGCTTTGCAAGTATCGTGCCAGCCTCAGCACAGACTCAACAGTGAAGGTTTACAGGGTAATAGTGTCTACATTTAACTTTAAACAAGTGAAGGTTTAGTGGGAAACAGAAGCTGGTAAGCTAGAAAGGAAGTGGTCCATTATCCTCATCGAATTGTGAAATGTTACAGCACTGAAGCTGGCCTTTCGGCCTATCAAGTCTGCAGTAAAGGGGGTGAATTTAATGTCTTCCTCTCTGAGGTGGGATGCATTTAATCAGGCAGGAGGGTGGCAGGTGGGGACCCTGCTGCCTTCCTGCCTCTGCTTCTTGGGTCGGAAGTCTCATGGTCAGCCTTCTAAACTCTCCTCCAATTGAGACCATAAGTAGAAAGTTAATGCTCATTCAAGGCCTCATCCTGCCATCCCTGATATCCAACCAAAGGTGAGTGGGGCACGTGCCACATCTGGGGCCTGAAAAGCAAACCCTCATGCTCACTTGAGGGCTCCTGGGGAGCATTCCCTCACTTATGAAGTACCCAGTTGAGGGACCTGTAACCACCACACAATCATTGAATCCCTATGGTGCAGATGAGGCCACTCAGCCAATTCTGCATTGACCCTCCAAACAGCATCTCACCCAGACTCGCCCCCTACCTTGTCCCCGAAACCCTGCATTCCCCATGGCTCATCCACCTATTCTGCGTATCCCTGGACACTATGGGGCAATTAAACATGGCCAATCCACCTAAGCCACACATCTTTGCACTGTGGGAGGAAACCCGTGCAGACAGAGGAGAATATGCAAACTCTAAACTGACAGTTGCTTGAGGGTGTCATTGAACCCGAGTCCCTGGCACTGTGAGGCAACAGTGCTAACCACTGAGCCACCGTGCCGCCAACTTATGAATTGACAACATTATTTTGAGAGGCCTTCAGTAGTTTGTACAAGTGGAGACAATCATATCTGAAAGGCCAGAGGCCTGAGGAGACAACTGAGTTTGGCAAAGTGAAGTGTAACTGTTGTGAAAGTAGTTCAAACTTTTTGACTGTTCTCATTTTAAACCAAGTGATTGCAGAGCTGGGAAAGCTGTTGGGAGAAGTCGGTCTGACCTGGAGGACCTACAAGTTATTAGTATCCAGTTGCTGAGTTTGAGGGAAGAATTGGAGATACTCTCCACTCACATAGGAGGAAAGGTCCTTGCAGTTCACCTTAGGTATGGTCACTCCACTGCGACGGAACTGCAGTGAGACAGTGAAACTCAAGTTGGGATGACAGGGGAATATGACACTGTAGAGACACAGCAGTTGAGGGGGATGAGCAAATTATAGCGAGGGCAAAGAGACCTAAACCTGATTCAGGAAAGTCAAAGATTGTCAGTGGGTAATATTACAATAGGAGTCATTTGGGCGAAAAGCAACTACATTCAAGAAAAACTAAGTACAGATGATTGGAGTATCGTAGGTCAATAAGAGATTGGGTTAAGTTGGTTGCTAATAATATGTAAAATACAACTTAAAGATTGGAAAGGAGAACTATGAAGAAGACACCAAAATTACAAAAAGGATGACCAAGGATTTCTGAGTGGAAATAAGCAAAAGACTAGCAAGAATCAGAAGTTATATTTTGATGGACCTTTGTAGTGGTAACAGTGTAGTCAAGGATAGGGAGGTCTTGTGGTGCAGTTGTAGAGTCACTATTTCTAAAACAGAAGCTTTGCGTTGGAGTCTGGGACTTGGTGGTTACAGGAGATGCATTTGTGGTGGTTACAGAAGGTGCATTTGAAGTGGAGACAGCCAGGTTGATTATCAAAATACAAATCCTTCAAATATGTTTATGGAAGTAGACAAGAATGGGGTCTCTTGATGAGGTGGACTCCTGTACTAGCTGCAGCAGAACATCCTCCGCATGTAAATGACACAATGCTTAGTTTCATACCATGTGCTGCCAAGTGTCCCCCTCCTTTTGAGGGACTGCAGAGTGATAGGGTAGTTCTGATAGGTAACAAGGTGGAAACCTGTGTGAAGACTAATAAAATGGTTAACATATTAAACAAGGTGCAGGGAGGTAGAAAAGAAATTGCATTTTTACAGCATGTTTCACATCCCCAAGACATCTCTCATTGCATTGCAGCCTGTAAGTTACTTTTTGAAACACAGTGTGTTATATTTCAGACAAATACCACACAAAGCTATATGCCACAAACAGGAACTGAGATCAATAGCCAGATAATCTGGTGGTTGTCAGTTGAAGCAGAAGGATTAACCAGATGCAAGATCAAATGTCTCCACTTCCCTTTGTATAGTGCTAGGGGATCACTTGTATCCTTCTGAACTGGCAAATATGAATCTTGGTTCAATGCCACATCCAAGTGACCAATATCTCTGACAATGTATCATTCTCTAAAGAGTGCAATAGTTGGCCAAGGCTGAATTCACAAAAAGTGGACTTAAACCCAGCAACTTCCAATTTAGAGGCGAGAATGAACTGAGAGGAGTTTGCCTGGGGACATGGTGGCTCAGTGGTTAGCATTGCTGCCTTAGCTTTGGGCAATTATCTGTCTGTGTGGGTTTCTTTCCACACAGGATGTGCAGGTTAGGTGGATTGGCCATGCTAAGTTGCCAAAGTGTCCAGGGATGTGCAGGCTAGGGGGATTAGTCATAAGAAGTACCGTTTCCAGGGATCTGGATGGGATACTGTTTGGAGGGTTGGTGTGGACTCAATGGGCCAAAAGACCTGTTTCCACATGTAGGGACTCTGTGACGCTATTAAAAAAAAACACAAACCTACAATTCGCCACTTTTTGGAATCAGACACTCAATGAAAAATTACTCAACTTTTGACAAGCTAAACAGCCAAATTCATCAGTGTTTACAAGTTGTAGCCCCACCCAACAGAATGGATAAAGCAGATGACTACCACAGAAAATCTGAATATTATGCTGAGAAGCTGTGCTGTTTTAACTAGTTGTTTAAATTGTTCTTGGGTTGTGTGGAAAACCATAGTAATTGATTATTCCTGATAGCCATGAGAAGAGGTAGTAGGAACTGCAGATACTGGAGAACCTGAGATAACAAGCTGTAGAGCTGGATGGACACAGCAGGCCAAGCAGCATCAGAGGAGCAGGAAAGCTGACGTTTCGGGCCTAGACCCTTTTTCAGAAATGGCTGTTTTTGAAGAAGGGTCTAGGCCCGAAACGTCAGCTTTCCTGCTCTTCTGATGCTGCTATGTTCATCCAGCTCTACACCTTGTTATCTTAGCCAGGAGAAGGCACAGGTTTACCTTCAGGTTGGACTACAGTCCCTTACTGTGATGGTGCTGCTACAGTGGCACTGGGTAGGGAATTGCAAGATTCTGAGCTGGCAAAGAAGGAGTAAGGTTTCAAGCCAGGGTAGCTAGTTTGGAATTAATGTCATCCCCAAGACCTTTATCCATGTTGAAGATGTTGTTCAAGTGCAAGTTATTAAGCAGAAAACGGTGACTGAGAAATTCTGTTCGACTTTCGTGCTTTGATATTTCCAGGATACACCTCCAAACTCTATGAGCAGGGAATTAACTTAGAAATGTGATCGCTGTGATTTTGTAGGCAACCATTTTGGTGTACAACAAGAACCATTAAGTAGCAATGTGTGAAAGATCAGTTGATCTCTTTTTACTTGTGTTGGCTGAGGGATGAATGCTATCTGTAACACTGGAGAAAGCTCCCACTCTCCTCGAAATACTGCCATGTTTAGGTTATTCCTCACCTGCCAGAGTGGGACAGAATATTGCGTGGAGGGGTCTTCACTTTCAATTATGGTATGAATGATGGTACCCTGTTGACATTGCAGCACTCACGAGAGAATGATCTGGTGTTAGTGGAAATGTCAGTGGATTTGTAATCCGGAGGCCCAGGCTAAACTATCAGGATGTGGGTTCAGTTGCCACTGTGGGAATTTAAATGAATCTAGATTAGAAATTAGTCTCACTAATGATGACGATGAAACTGTCACTGTGAGTGCCCAGCTGGTTAGGTCCTTACCAACATGTGGTCTGGCCAACATATGATTTTAAGCTCACAGCAATGTGGTTGACTCTTAATTGCCACTTGGCCTGGCAAACTGCTCTGTTCAAGGGCAACAAATGCTGGCCTTACCAGTGACTCCTATGTTTCCCTCCTCCCCGAAAAAAAAAATTATCTCAGTACTGCCCTGTTTCAGCCTGGGCTATGTGCGTAAACCTTGTAATGAGGATTGAACCGGTAATCTTCTGACTCAAGAGGCAAGAGTGCCTTTGAGCTTAGCCCATGGATGAAATTGTATATACTTTGCACTTTAATTTGATTCTTAAGAATCTAATAAGTGTGCTACCTGGTGGTATAGACTTGATGGGCCAAAGGGCCTCTTCTGCATAGTTCTGTACTGTGTGATCATATGATACCCCTGTACCTTCTGTGCTTTGACTGGTTGATTTGAATCCCAGCTAGCTCTCTGCTCTCGGAGCTGTGTCCCAGTTATTTCTGCATCGGAGGCAAGAATCATTAGCAGATGTCTAGCCATGAGATGAACTTTAACATAAGAACTTAGGAAAACCGTTAAAACAGATTGAAGAGCTTCAAAGGTTTCATTGGAAATAAGTTTAATTATCTAGTTTCTTTTTCTCCCAGTGAAAGTGCATAATAACAACCCTAAAGGCAAGGCTCCCCCTACCCCTATCACTAAGCTGACTTCTAATGGCTTAGAGTTAACAGCATTGTGAAACCATAGGCTTTGTCTGCTCTGGATGGCGTTGCTACAATTTCTTAGCTAGAAGGTCATGAGTTCAGGTTCTTCTATGGCACCCAAATCCGCAATCATTACTTGGCACTCATACGGTGCTGGGGGAATTTGCTGAGGAGACATTGCCTGTTAGTTATCCTACTCGACAAGTAGTTAATTCAGACTAATACGTGAAGGTCATCAAGTGCATTGGGAAGGTTGAGTGATGTAGCAAGGTACCATACGAATGCAAGCTTGCTGCCTTTCTGAATCTTGAAATTGTGTGTATTGATGCCTTTGTGAATAACTGACCTTTCCTTTACTATTGACTTGCATTAATTATTGATGATTTGTTGATTGAATTTTAATGACTTAGGCAGTATTTGCAGTAGCTGCTTACACCGACTCGCTGCTCCCTATGAGTGTGGAGTTATCGCTTGGTAGCTTTCTTTTGATGTAAATTGCAGCCATGGATGTGAGGTGAAGTTCGCCCAAGATCAAATTTGTCATGTCAGGTAACTGTTTTTGCCTTCCCGCATTGAATCTTTTGTCAGAAATCTGTTTACTGGCATTGGCTCAGGTGTCATTTCGGATGAAGCTCCAACCTTTTATAGATGTAGATGTAGATGTAGATAAGGTCTCCACTTTGGCCACAATGGTGAAGGCAAACTGAAGGCTGTTGTTTTTTTTTAGGATCCAGCCGAAAAATTACCTCCTTTACAAAACTCTACTTGATGATGGAATTATGTAAACTCAATTGTTATGTTACATGGAATTGCACAGAGCCTACAACACACAAATGAGCCATTCAGTCCAAGCAGTGTTGATAGTGTGCATTTCCACCTGTTCTAATTCTCTCTTCTCATCCTAGCCTTTTTCATTTCTGCTCCATTCTCCCTCATGCCTTGAGATTTCCCTTAAATGCATCCATGTAATGCACTTCATGTGGCAACGAGCTCCACATTCTTGGGTTTCTCTGTGCAAGGAAACATCTTTTAAATTCTTTACTTGAATTGCTAAGTGTTCAGTTTTATTCACACCGATGGTTGAGGACGCAGGGAAACAGTTTGTCCACACTCTATCAAACCACTTCAGGGTTTTAGAGGACTCTGTCGTTCTTCTCTTGGTCCTTTATCCATTAAAAGGAGCCTCCACCTGTTCGGGCTGTCCTGATAGTTACATTAAATCTGGTAATGTTCTTCTGTTTCATGATTCTTTTTGTAGCAGGGAGACCAGAACTGCAGGCAGCACTCTGAGTATGTTTCATGTAAGGTTTCATCTGAATTTTAATATTTTCTTCCACAAATAAACTCCAGTGCTTTTTTTGTACTCATTGGGGTTGTATCAATTTTTTGCAGTTATTTTCAATTAGACATACGTGTCCCATTCCCAGATCTCTCTGCTCTTATAACTTTGTTTACTTTCTTATTTTTCAATGGATTAAGTAGCCGAAAACTGAATTTTCTTCAAAATCATAACCGCTACACTGCATACTTGTCTGTAGTCTGCATTATTTTTCTATTGAAACTTTTCTGTCAAAATTTTGAATAAAATTGTTGCATTGCGCAGGATGGCTTTGCTAAAAGCAGCTTCCAGTGGATGGTGTTATATTTTCTTTAGAGAAAAGGAATGGAACTGCCTCTTGACAGAAGAAGGAAGGGCAAGGCAGTATCAGAGTGTAGATGTGGATGTGGGAGACAGTTAAAAGGACTTGCTGTGTAAAAAGTCTATAGCCCTTCAATGAAGTGGACCTGGAACTGATCCAAGACACTTGAGAATAACAGGGGTGGGTGCTGAAGGAACAACATGACAATGAAAACTCGCAAATGATCTCATGCAGACCAGGTTTCCATTTAAATTATGTAGTCTAATCTTCCAAGTGCAGCAATAAAATTCCAAGCTGATCTACGTTCAATTGTCAGAACCCCTGTGGGTGCTGTTAATTTTCCACGCAGTTTCAAATGGTTTCTATCCTTTTCTGTTAATTTGGAATGCTGTGCTGCACTCCTTTGCATTGTAGTCCTGTCTTAGGATAGCAGAGCTGCAATGTAAATGAGGCAGTGCTTGTGTCTTCTTTTTGTACTGGAACTAATGGCCTCACAAGACAGCAAGGGAGGGAATCCAGTCACGTTTTACCTTTGCTGCTTTGTCTCCACACACTTTTTAGTCAGCCATCCAGGAGTCTTCAGAGACAAAGGATAACCTGCAGTTTAAAAATGCCTGATGCCCTTGAGTGATGTTCGTAATGTAGATGTGTAACAGTAATGGAATCTGACAGTTAAAAATATACATTTGGAAAGGTGAGTACTCAGAAAAATAAGCGTCTTGAGAGATTTCTGAATGGCTATGCATGAACAGTTTTCACTTGTGTCCAATCAGGCTTTGCTGTTCTTGCTGTAAAGCCTCTCCACCATGGAAGCACAGCACGTTCAGAACTCAAGCAACCTTTATATGTGTGGACTCGCACCCAGTTATATTAGTTGCACAGCGATGAGACACCATCAGCTGCTGCTTTGGGTTTGGCATTGAAAAACCGGTAAAAGTGAAGCATATGTGCACACTAAGAAGGGAAGACATAATTATGCGAAGCGTGAAAAATGTATTTGATTTGCATTATGTAACAAAAACAGATTTTGCCCAAATGGAGTAACCCTGTGATAAGTTTGTAAAGTTGTCACCCATCAGGTGAGGTGTGAAAGCTAAGAACAGTGAGGTTTGAGACAATTGGATACTATTTTCTTCCGTGCTTTCACTGTTTCCTCACAGCATAAGTGTTGTAGGCTACCAGCTATATTCTTGGATATTCCTAATTTTATTCCTTGCCCATATCTGGCCTCTATCCAAACTATGGCCTTGTATTGATTTAAAAAAATTGGTGCCATCTTTGAGATTTTAAGCTGATTCACCAAAATGGTCAGCTCTGCCTTACATGTCAATCAGAAGACAGTGAACTCATGCATCTCTCTGTAGAAACTCAAGTGTGAGCGTGCAATCCAGATATGTTAAGTGAATGTGCCAACCTTTAGATGAGGTGTTTGACTGTGGCTCCAGATGCCCACTCAGCTGAACACAGAAGATCCGAGGGCAACATTGTGGATTGCGAGATCCGGCTGGTGATCATTTCCTGCTGCAGTCCCTCCATCCCAACAGTGACCATGTTCAAAAGTACTGCATTGGCTACAAATGCTGCGTGTATATGCATATCAGTAAAGGGCAACTTGATATTGATGCAAGTTCTTTCTTATAACGGGTCCTGATTGAATGACGTGTAGTCTGGACGATTAATATTGCAGCTCATCATTCTTGAGGCAGCTGCTGATGTGTGGATTAGAAAGAAAAGGGGTAAATCCCACCATCTGTACCAGTCAACTGCCTGGAGTTGCCTACAAGTAGCACAATCTGATCACCATTTGTAAATGAATCCATTAACAGTTGTTAATGAAGATAATTCTCTTCCGTGCTCTGTTACAGTCATCACCATTGCTTCTCAATATTAAAGGTTTGCAAGGATGATTGGCACAACCTCGGAAAAGAGTGACTAATGCTTTTTTTCTCCAGAAAAGTGAAGACTGAGGGGCCACTTAAAGACGCCTTTCAGAACGTGCTAAGGCATTCATGGAGAAAATGTTTCTACTTCATGGGTGGGGGGAGGTCACAAATGTAATGTAGTGATAAATTCAGTAGGATATTCATGAATTTATTTTCATTCAAAAAATGATTAGCATGTAGAACTCTCTATTAAAGGAAGCGGCAAAGATAAAACACACTTGAAGAAAGATAGATAAACACATGAGCCTGAAGCAATTATGAAGCAAGACTTAGGATGCATAGGATGGGGAAGGAAACTGCAGGGGCTGGGCACAATTGGAATGTGGAGCTTGTTCAAGGAACAGCTACTGCGTGTCCATGATAAGTATGTACCTGTCAGGCAGGGAGGAAGTGGTCGAGCGAGGGAACCGTGGTTTACTAAAGAGGTTGAATCTCTTGTCAAGAGGAAGAAGGAAGCTTATGTAAAGATGAGGCGCGAAGGCTCAGTTAGGGTGCTTGAGAGTTACAAGTTAGCTAGGAAGGACCTGAAGAGAGAGGTAAAAAGAGCCAGGAGGGGACATGAGAAGTCTTTGGCAGATAGGATCAAGGAAAACCCTAAAGCTTTCTATAGGTATGTCAGGAATAAAAGAATGACTAGAGTAAGATTAGGGCCAGTCAAGGACAGTAGTGGGAAGTTGTGCGCGGAGTCCGAAGAGATAGGAGAGGCGCTAAATGAGTATTTTTCATTGTCTTTTTCATGTGGGAATACTAATGTTGTCGAGGAGAATACTGAGATACAGGCTATTAGACTAGATGGGATTGAAGTTCATAAGGAGGAGGTGTTAGCAATCCTGGAAAGTCTGAGAATAGATAAGTCCCCTGGGCTGGATGGGATCTATCCTAGGATTCTCTGGAAGGCTAGGGAGGAGATTGCAGAGCCTTTGGCTTTGATCTTTTTGTCATCATTGTCTACAGGAATAGTGCCAGAAGACTGGAGGATAGCAAATGTTGTCCCCTTGTTCAAGAAGGGGAGTAGAGACAACCCTGGTAATTATAGACTAGTGAGCCTTACTTCAGTTGTGGGTAAAGTGTTGGAAAGGATTATAAGAGAAAGGATTTATAATCATCTAGGAAGGAATAATTTGATTAGGGATAGTCAACACGGTTTTGTGAAGGGAAGGTCGTGCCTCACCAACCTTATTGAGTTCTTTGAGAAGGTGACCAAACAGGTGGATGAGGGTTAAGCGGTTGATGTGGTATATATGGATTTCAGTAAAACGTTTGATAAGGTTCCCCACGGTAGGCTATTGCAGAAAATTCAGAAGCATGGGATTGAGGGTGATTTAGTGATTTGGATCAGCAATTTACTAGCTGTAAGAAGACAGAGGGTGGTGGTTGATGGGAAATGTTCATCCTGGAGTTCAGTTACTAGTGGTGTACCGCAAGGATCTGTTTTGGGGCCACTGCTGTTTATCATTTTTATAAATGACCTGGATGAGGGCGTAGAAGGATGGGTTAGTAAATTTGCGGAAGACACTAAAGTCAGTGGAGTTGTGGATATTGCAGAAGGATGTTGCAGGTTACAGCGGGACATAGATAAGCTGCAGAGCTGGGCTGAGAGGTGGCAAATGGAGTTTAATGCGGAAAAGTGTGAGGTGATTCACTTTGGAAGGAGGAACAGGAATACAGAGTACAGGACTAATGGTAAGATTCTTGGTAGTGTAGACGAGCAGAGAGATCTCGGTGCCCATGTGCATAGATCCCTGAAAGTTGCCACCCAGGTTGATAGGGTTGTTAAGAAGACGTACGGTGTGTTAGGTTTTATTGGTAGAGGGATTGAGTTTCGGAGCCGTGAGGTCATGTTGCAGCTGTACAAAACTCTGGTGCGGCCGCACTTGGAGTATTGCGTACAGTTCCGGTCACCGCATTATAAGAAGGATGTGGAAGCATTGGAAAGGGTGCAGAGGAGATTTACCAGGATGTTGCCTGGTATGGAGGGAAGGTCTCATGAGGAAAGGCTGAGGGACTTGAGGCTGTTTTCGTTAGAGAGAAGAAGGTTAAGGGGTGACTTAATAGAGACATACAAGATGATCAGAGGATTAGATAGGGTGGACAGTGAGACCCTTTTTCCTTGGATGCTGACGGCTAGCGCAAGAGGACGTAGCTTTAAATTGAAGAAAAGGGGAAAGCAGTACTGAATGTGAATGTGAATAAATGTGAACACGTTTTTTTATTTCTATATGTTCATTGAAATGGTGTTGACCCATTATGCATACAGTTAGACATTATGACCAGAATTTTCTGAACACAAAATTCTTGTGTTGGGATTGTTTCTGAGTCACTGGTCTGTTTGGGTTAGTGACCCATCCTCCAGTGCAATTTTGTGGGTCACAGTTAATTAACTGACTGCTTCAACCTTCGCCATCCACTGAGGGTCAGCAGGTGAGAGAGTGAGTAGGCAGCAGGGCTGTTCTGAAAGGGATTGAAGCAGCCTGACAGTGATATTGATCCGACTGTCTCAGAAACGTCCAACGTTATTTCACACATCTACTCCTTTGGCTCTCTTGCTACTCTTGGAGAAGGAACCTATTGAATAGAAATTCATTTGTTTTGAACCTTTTAGCCTGTCTGGGGCTTCCAACTCATTTATATTGGATTTGGTCCATCTTGGAGTATCATTACCAAGGGGAGAGCATGTTTGTAATTATTTTCTCTTGTACTCACTAGGCAAAGAATCATTTTTTATTATTTTTGGCTGTTCCTTTGATTCTACATCTCTTTACCTGCCTTCTTATTGTTACTCAGATGACATATACAACTTTAGTCTTGTGTCTTAAATCTCCACTTACAGATTTTAACAGGGCCTTTTTTGACCCTGTGTTCAATTTCTTATCACATTTCTCTACATTCTGTTTTCATCGCAGTGCACTCCTTCACCTTTCACGCTGCAGGGTTTATATTTGTTACTCTTGCTTCAAATTTCATTCTGATTAATTTTTTAGTTCATGTTGCCCTGTCCTGAGCCTTCCTGCCTTATTCATTGTGGTTTTTGAGGCCCTTATTGCACCCTGCCCTGATTTTGTTTCCTCTGATTTGAGGAGCTCGGTATAAGAATAGGAGGACTTCCTAATTATTTACCGTACTGCAAGGTGCACTTTGTGTCATCTACCCAAAGTCCTGCACAATTCTTTTTATTCATTCGCAGGATGTGGGCATGCTGGCTCAGCTAGCATTTATTGCCCATCCCTAACTGCCCTCAGCACAGGTAAAAGTCAACACTTTGCAATGAGTCTGTGGTCACGTGTAAGCCAGACCAGATAAGTGCAGCAGTTTACCTTCCCTAAAGGACATTAGTGAACCTTATGGGTTTTATTATTCCCCGCCCCCCCACCCTTAATTCCAGATTTTTAAAAAAAAATTGAATTCAAATTCTATCCGTGGCAGGATTTGAACCTGGGTCCCCAGAAAGTTACCTGAATTAGTATGCTAGCAATAACGCCATTAGGCCATTATCTCCCCTGGAGAAAGACTTAATTTGGCTAATATAAAATTGGGGCTACTTGTACCTAATTGGCTGCCTTTTGCTGCTGAGTGGGTGGCCATTGCCATTGTAAGCACATTCCAGGTAAAGTGCAGACAGCAGGAATACATCAAGCATTTCTTTTTCAGAATTATGCACCTCCTCAGAGCTGGGAATGTGCTCGCCTGAATCTTGCTGGTAAGAATTATTACCGTGATGTCAGCCAGGAGTGTACAGACTATTTTTGTTTTTCCCCTCCACTTCCTGCTCCATTCTGTTCATCATCACTGCTATCTGTATAGAGTTGCTCTAGCCCCTTGACTTCTAATGGATCAGTGGGGGCAAACTGGAATCTTTCTAAATGTTGAGCAACGAGTGTGTGGGCTATGAATGCATGCCTGTGACAGCGCATAATCATTACTCCATGACATTGGGCAGGGCGAGTATGCCTTTGAAACAATTACATGCAGTTAAGTGGCATTGAATATATGTGAAATTCTGGTTGGTTGTTGGCATTGTTTTTTTTCAATGTAATCAACAAAGGAGAAGAATAAACTTCCATTCCATCAACTGAGCTGAATTTACATCCAACCCTAGGAATGAAAAGACAACTTGTTATTCCTTCAGGAGGTGTCAGACTGCCAAGCCATTCTTGGGCAAAATTGGACTCTTAAGTGGCCACTTATTCGACTTCTCCTGCCATGTGGGGCAGCACGGTGGCTCAGTGGTTAGCACTGCTGCCTCACAGCACCAGGGACTTGGGTTTGATTCCAGCCTCATTCTCCCTGTGTCTGTATGGCTTTCCTCCGGGTGCTCCGGTTTCCTCTGACAGTCCAGAGAGGTGTAGGTTGGGTGGATTAGCCATGCCAAATTGCCCACAGTGGCCAGGGATGTGCAGGCCAGGTGATTAGCCATGGGAAATGCAGGGTTACAAGTGTTAGGTGAAGTGGGAGGCAGGTCTGGGTGGGTTCAGAGGGTCAGTTTAGACTTAATGGGCTGAATAGCCTGCTCCCACACTTTAGGGATTCTATGATTCTAGATCCCTGGTGGGATGTGGTGAGGCCACTGGTGGATCTGGTTTGATGCAGCCAATGGTTGCCTATTGCCACCCATAGTGCAATGGTTATCACCATTCTCTCTCCTCGCCATCACCTGTTTCCTCCACATCAGCTCCTTCCTCCCCCCTCCTAATTCCCTAATCCCCTTTGGCCTCTAAATTGAGTCCCTCTTGTTGGGGGCCAGTCAGACTCTATGGTCCTGACTTGACTTTTTGAGTGCGCCCACTTATGTAGAGAGGTGCTGTCATTCCAGCAGACTCTGCCATTCCTGGTGCCACTGTTTAGAATTGAAGGCCTGCCAGCTGTTGGAGGCATCACTCCAACTTGTTCCATCTTAACAGCCAGTTAGCTGTAAAATCCAGTCATGGCTTCCCAGGACTCTGGAGTGGGCTTGTTTTCCCCCATCCACCTTGGTCAGAATCTTCACAAGATGTCAAATGTGACAAGATCTGGACAAAATCCAGGCTTGCGCTGACAAGTGGCAAGAAACATTCGTGTCACACGAATGCCATGCTATGATCATCACCAATAAAAGACAAATCTAACCACTGTTCTTTAGCATTCAATGGTGTTACATCACTGAATCACCCACTATCAACATCCTGGGAGTTTTCATTGACCAGAAACTCAACTGGACCCACCACATTAACAGAGTGGCTACAAGAGCAGGCCAGAAGCTGGGAGTACTGCAGTGAGTAACTCCCCTCCTGAATCCCCAAAGCCTGTCCACCATTTACAAGGCACAAGTCAGGAGTGTGATGGAATACTCCCCACTTGCCTGGATGAGTGCAGCCCCAGCAACACTCAAGAAGCTTGACACTATCCAGGACAAAACAGCCCGCTTGATTGGCACCATATCTACAAGCATTCGCTCCGTCTACCACCGACGCTCAGTAGCAGTAGTGTGTACTATCTACAAGATGCACTGCAGAAATTCACCAAAGATCCACAGACAGCACTTTCCAAACCCACGACCACTTCCATCTAGAAGGACAAGGGCAGCAGATATATGGGAACACCACCACCTCCAAGTTCCCCTCCAAGTCACTCACCATCCTGACTTTTTTTCTTCCACTTCATTTGTGGGATGAGGGCATTGCTGGCTGCCCAGCATTTCTTGCCCATCCCTAGTTGCCCTTGATAGGGTGATGGTGAACTGCCTCCTTGAACCACTGCAGTCTTCCTGCTGTGGGTTGACCCACAATGCTATTTGGGGGGGAATAATTTGGATCTTGAAATCACATTGCCGTTCCTTCACTGTCGCTGGGTCAAAATCCTGGAATTTCCTCCCTAAGGGCATTGTGGGTCAACCCACTGCAGGAAGACTGCAGTGGTGCAAGAAGGTAGCTCACCACCACCTTCTCAAGGGGCAACTAGGGATGGGCAAGAAATGCTGGCCAGCCAGCAATGCATACATCCCCCAAAGAATAGAAAAAAAGTGTCGTAGCTGCTGACTTGTAGTTCCAGGAGCTGTTGAACTCAGTGACCGTTCCTCATGTGAACCTTAATGTAGAGCAGGTGGCTCGAGCAAAATGGTTAGGAGATTCACTTCAACCAAATGCGTTCCTCCACCCCAAGCGCTAACAAGAGGACTTGCTGAACAGTAATCAGGACCCCCCACTCACCCTGGCATATTTTCTCAGTCCAGCTTTGGAAGTCTGGGGCCAATTGTACTTGACCAAACTCAGCACCCTTTTCATTATGAGGTCTAACTGCATTTGTAGCTCAGCTGTTCTCACTGCCAGAACACACTGAGCTACTCAGAGGGATTGGAAGGAGATGTGTTCTTAAGGCATAGTTCCTTTTGTGCTATTATAACTGAAAGGAAAAAAACAGCTATTACAGAAGACATGCTGCAGTTCTGAAGTGCTGCAGATTGTAGCAAAATTTGAAGATGTCAAATGATCAGCAAAGGAATATTCCAGTCTCTCTTTTTGGGCCTGCTTGCACTGACTTACTGAGGAGGGATCTGACCTACCACTTGTCTGCATCATGTGGCGAGACTGGGCGCAAAACCAGGGAAAGCTTCCTAATTGGCAATGGAACCTGAGGTCTGGGGGCCAAATTGTAAAGGTCATTTGCGGCTGCAGTTTTGACATCCCTAGTCCAGATAAATTTCTTAGAGTTATTGCTTTCCAAGAAGTAAACAGCTTTGTAAATCAGATTTAACAAATATCATGGACATGCAGCTCGCTGGAAAAAAAAAATGCAGGCTAGGTTAGAATCACTTCTACATTTCAAATACTTTGATTTCCTGTATGCTGTTCTCAGACGCACCCTCTTTGTGTTTTCTCCCTGAGTGTGATGCCAGTAGCACTTTCTCTGGTCATCTGAGCCAGATGTTCAGAGATAATAGGTATTGCAGAATACTGCAGACCAAAAAAGAATCCCCCTCATCCTCATGTACCACCCCACCAACCTCCGGATCCAACGCATCATCCTCCGACACTTCTGCCATCTGCAATCCGACCCCACCTCCAAAGACATTTTTCCCTCCCCACCCTTATCTGCGTTCCGGAGGGACCACTCCCTCCGCGACTCCCTTGTCCGCTCCACACTCCCCTCCAGCCCCACCACACCCGGCACTTTTCCCTTCAACCGCAGGAAGTGCTACACCTGCCCCCACACCACCTCCCTCACCCCAATCCCAGGTCCCAAGAAGACTTTCCACATCAAGCAGATGTTCACCTGCACATCTCCTAATGTGGTATACTGCATCTGCTGTACCCGTTGTGGCTTCCGCTACATCGGGGAAACCAAGCGGAGGCTTGGGGACCGCTTTGCAGAACACCTGCGCTCAGTTCGCAACAAACAACTGCACCTCCCAGTCGCGAACCATTTCAACTCCCCCTCCCATTCCTCAGACGACATGTCCATCCTGGGCCTCCTGCAATGCAACAGTGATGCCACCCGAAGGCTGCAGGAACAGCAAATCATATTCAGCCTGTGAACCCTGCAGCCCAATGGTATCAATGTGGATTTCACAAGCTTCAAAATCTCCCCTCCCCCAACCGCATCCCAAAACCAGCCCAGCTCCTCTCCGCCTCCCTAACTGGTCCTTCCTCTCACCTATCCCCTCCTCCCACCTCAAGCCCCACCCCCATCTCCTATCTACTAACCTCATCCCACCCCCTGGACTGACCTATCTCCTCCCTACCCCCCCACCTACACTCACCTTTACTGGCTCCATCCCCACCCTGTTGACTTGCCTGTCTCCTCTCCACCTATCCTCTCCTCTATCCATCTTCTATCCGCCTCCC
>JAHRHZ010000217.1:13091903-13120385 GCA_024137785.1 Ginglymostoma cirratum
CTTGACCTGTCCGTCTTCTGTCCCACCTATCCGCTCCTCCCACCTCATTGACCAAACCCCACCCCCACTTCCTATCTACACTCACCTTTACTGGCTTCATCCCCACCTCCTCGATCTGTCTGTCTTCTCTCCACCTATCTGCTCCTCTACCCACCTTCTATCATCGCCTTCCCCTCTCTCTATTTATTTCAGAGTCCCCTTCCCCTCCCCCATTCCTAAAGAAGGGTCCCGACCCGAAACGTCAGCTTTCCTCTGATGCTGCCTGGCCTGCAGTGTTCATCCAGCCCCACACCTTGTTATCTCAGACTCCAGCATTGGCAGTTCTTACTATCTCTGAGTGTGCTTTGTTACATGCATGTTTGTAATGCATTACAACCAAATTGCTTTGTCAACCAAATTACTGTAAAACATTCAAAGTAATAGGCAAAAGGAGGCATAAGGGACATAGTTATTAACGTGTGCCATCAGTACGAAATTCTCTCTTCAAGCCTGTTGTGTTATTCAAGACTGCTCTGTCTGTTTGAGGATGTACTGTTTTCATATTCAGGGCAAGGTTATATCGTGTTACGCATATTGACCTGGATATTACGGACCCTACTTGGGTGAGTTTTTAGTTTGGGGCGTGAGGGCACGTAAAAAATATCGGGCAGCTAACAGGCTGCCTTGTTGCCTGCGCCTAACCTAGACCCCATCATGTGGAGATGTTGTGTGTGGTGTGCTGTGGGGAAGATACCTGCTGGCTTTCCCAACCTTCCTGTCCTTAGCCCTATTGAGGGCTTTGAGTAGTTAATTACTGCTCACCTAAGGCCTTCAATCCAACATTACTGCCATAATACGTAGTGATATGAGTGAGAGGGCCATTGTTTATATTTTTTTTTAAACACCTTTTGGTGAGAAAAGGAACCGAGCTGAGGTTGATGGTGGTGGTGGAATATCATTTGTGGTGTATTCTATTCTCACTGGACCCTCCCACCCCAATATTTTTACCCTTGGTTTGTGCTTCCAGATTTGGCCTCTAGAATCCAGCTCCTCCCTTGGGTCCACATTGATTCCCCACTCTACTGCCCTGATAACTTGGGAATTACCTGTGTCTGGATGCCATTGATTATCCTTATGGGCTCTCCTCGCCAGCTCAGCAGTGCTCACTATACTATTGGCTGGCAGCTCTTAAAGGCAGGACCTCTGTCCACTCATGGGCAAGATACATACCCCCAGCTTGTTGGGGGTCCCCTGGTGAGTTACGTGTAGCTCTGGGCACCACGCTATAGGAAGGATGTGAAGACATTGGAGAGATTGCTGATGCAATTTACAAGATTGGCTCCTGGGATAAGGAACTTCAGTTTTGTGGATAGATTGAAGAAGTTGGGACTGTGTTCTTCTTGGAGAGAAGAAGGATAAGGGGAGATTAGATAGAGGTTTTCAAAATCATGAGTAGGGTGGATAGAGTAGATGGGGAGAAACTGTAATCTGATGAAACAAACAAGAACAAGACTGCATGTGTTTTAAGGTGATCTGCAAAAGAAGCAAGGCTGAAGTGAAAAAATGTTTTTCACTCAGTGAGTAGTTAAGGTATGGAAGTGTGTGCTGCCTCTATGTGTGGTGGAGGCTGGTCCAACTGAGGTTTTCAAGTAGACTTTGGATAGAAATAGTGTGCACGATTCTGGGGAAAAGGTAGGAGATTAGCATTAGATGATGCTCGTTTGACGAGCTAGAGCAATCACAATGGACTGAATGGTCTGCAATGTACCAATTCTCTGATTGGGAGCATGTCATTGCTGTGGGCTGGTCTTTTCATCAAAATTACCAATTTTTGTTCTTCTTTTCAGGCTGGATTGGGGGAAGCATAAAATTCAGCCCGTGGAATTTAGAAGTAGTTTTCTTTTGGCTTATGTTCGTTTTCCTTTTCCAGTTGTACCCTCTGTAACTGTGAGCTCACTGGAACCTCTGTCTGTAAGCAAATTCCTACCCAAACATGTTTGTAATGTAGCTCTTGGTCTGATCACGCCTCTGTTTACAATCTTAATTGTTGTCTGTAAATTCACATGTAGCTTCACCCCTCCCTATCTCTGTAACCCTCTCCAACCCCACAACCCTCCCAGACTCCTCGGCCATCTCAGTTTTGTTACTTCGTCATTGATGGACATGTTTTTAGCTGCCTAGGCACTGGAATTCTTTCCCTCAAGTTTCCCATCTCTTACTCCCCTTCTTTTCATATGCTCCATAAAACCTTATCTCTTCTCGTAAGACTACAGCTGCCCATCTTTACATATCCATTTATGGCCTGGTGTTGACGTTAGTTTAGCAGTTGCTCCAGTGAAGAGTATCGGGCTGCTTTATTAGGCATAAGTAATCTAAAAAATTAGGCCCAATGTCCTGTTGTTACAGTGTAGCTACTGTCTTAAAGTTGTATTCCAATTATTTTAAAAAAAAACTGAATTGCCCAGAAGGCCATATCATAGTTGCACTCATTTTTGCCCCTTGAGTTCAGCTGTTCTTGGATACAGCATTGGCAGGGTGGCAGGAAGCATAGGGTGATGGTCGATGGTTGTTCTTGTGACTGGAAACCTGTGTCCATTGGGGTCTCACAGGGGTCATGTTGGGGCGTTAGCTGTTTGTGGTATATATGTAATACATAAATATATTGGACTTGAATGTAGAAGCATTAATCAGTAAGTTCACAGATGATATGAAAATTAGTGGGGTAGCAAATGTGAAGAGGATTGCCTTTGATTGTAAGAGGATATGGAATGGCTAGTCAGATGGGCTGATCAGTGGCAAATCTAATTCGTTCCGGATAAGTGCACCGTTATGCACTTGGGGAGGACAAACAAGGCGAGGGAGTACATGATGAATGATAGGACCCTGGGAAGCACTGACAATCAGAGGGACCTTGGGTATCCATGTCCACCAGTCTCTAAAGGTAACAGGACGGGTGGATAAAGTGGTTAAGAAGACCTATGGAATACTTGCTTTTAATAACTGAGGCAGAGAGTTTAAGAGCTGGGAGGTTATGCTGGAACTGTTTCTTAATTTTTTTTTTTTTTTTTTTTTTTTTTGAGTGGGCCATAGCTAGAGAACGATGTGCAGTTCTGCAATCTGAGTTATCAGAAGGATTTGATTGCACTGGAGAGGGTGCAGTGGAGGTTTATCAGGACTAACTAACTCCACGTAACTGACTTTGGCCCATATCCCATATACCTTTTGCTTAACAAAAAACTATGTATCTTGGATTCAAAACTAACAACTGATCAGATATCCACTGCCATTTGTGGGAGAGAGTTCCGAAGATCTACTATACTTTTTGCATAGAAGGGCTTCCTACCATCCGTCCTGAATAGTTGGGACCTAGTGTCACACTGTGGCTCCTCTCTAAAAGCGTTACTGCAATTTTTGTTTTTCAAAAAAAATCTCTAACTTGTCAAAAAGGCCACTGGATCATAGCCACAACTCTAAACATCCCTGCTCCTTCCACCCATAACCATGCAGTGCTGAGGCGAAATTGCTTCTAAACTGCTGAGTTGACTCGAGCTTGAGATCTGAAGCTAATTGTTGCATCTCAAGTGTGTCGGCCACCTCCATGAAGGTGAGGAGTTGATCGTGAGGTCTCCTGACCTAATACTACATGACATGATGTGTGTAACTAAAGGGGCAACAAGGGTGATTACACATAACCAGGTTTTCTGCCATGTCTGACCAAGGGTCAGCATGACTGCTATCTGACGGGAACCACCAGCTTCCCGTTGTAATCCCTCTGAAAATATTGGGGTTTGGGTTTCTCCAGGGATTCTGTTGGTCTCCTATTGCCATTGGAGGACATGTTAGTTTGACATTCCCAGTTGGATGCACTTCAGAAAGGAAAGGACAGTTTCCTGGTCAATTGACTTCATTAAAACAGATGAGCTGGTCATTACCATCTTGCTGGTTGTGAGACTTTTGCATGTCTGCTATGCTTCCCCAATTTACAGTGGCTATACTGCCAAAACACCAGGTTGGCTGTAAAACACGGGGAACGTTGTGAAAGGTGCCATACAAATGCAAGTTCTTGCACTCCCTAGTTTTCATAAATTCCCAATGTATTTTTTGACTTGAAAACTCAAAATGCTTTGGTCCTCAAGGGTGTGATTTCAACTTGCTTCTCTCTTAAATTCTTCTGTTTCCTGAGTTTGATTTCTGAGCCACTCCTGTTCCCATCTAATTATTGAAATTTCTGTCAGTGATGGGTGCTGTGCTCTCCTGACCAAGGCTCCATCGTAAGGGCTAAAGCTGCCCTTGAAATGTGCTGTTTAAACCATCCAGTAAATCCGAGAGGTTTGCTGTTGTAGCAAAAGGTTTATGGGAAAATATTAAACGTTACCGTTCTATTGCTAGATCATGTTAACTATCTCAGGACTTGAAAATGAATCTTGCTTTTTCTGTGTTTGACAGTATCACAAAAGTTGTCGTAATCTTGAGGGATGCTGGAAATTGTTTGAATTAGGTGCCCATATTGAAAAAAGCCCTGAAAAGTCATCTTACATTTTAAAATGAAATGATTTGCTTTACATTCTTTTGAAAGTTACCTTCCTTTGTCAGGTTTGTTAGCACTGAGAGTGTCTCCACACCTGAAATAACTTTTTCCATCTGAATTGTTTACTCATGCTGTAAATGGAGAGCAAGGAGCTCATTTATTCGAAATGAGATACTTCATCAGATCAGTTACAACTCAGCATAGACCTCAGCATCAGCAATTTATACCTCTGAATGGGTCTGCACTGACAATCACCATCTCCCACTGTTCCTGTTTCAAAGAAATGAATTCTACAATAGTAAAGGTATGGTGTTGGAAAATTAATTCCCATTTTGACAGTGAGGTAATTAATGAGTGTTGCACAGTAGTTGATAATCTGATGTCTATTATCCAGTTGTACTGACACTGTACATCTGTGTGTATTGTCAAAATACCCCACTTGAGCAGAGGCCATCTTCCAAGGTACATACAGTCCAGGAACTTGCTAAATGTGAATGGAGGGAGGAAAGGTATCTGCCGTTGTATTAAATTATAAAATAATATCTGACTATATTCTATGAGCTACTGACTACATCCAGCTCTCTACCATTGTCAGAGGCTGGGCCAGACTGTTCTCAACACATTTTCCTTATGAGCATGTTGCCTGTAACTGGTCTTCCCACTTTCTTGAATAGAGGAGTCACATCTGCTATTTAACAATCTGATGGGACTTTCTCAAATCTAAGGAATTTTAGACCAATACATCTATTATTCCAGCAGCCACTTCTTTTAATATTTGTAGGATAAAATCCATCAAGACCTGAGGATTTATCAGCTTTCCATTCCAAAATCTTCTCTATATATTGTATCCCCCATGAATGTAATTATTTTAAGATCTTCCCTCTCTTTCACTTCCTGATTGACAATTGTTTCTGCAATGTTCTTTGTAATTCCTGTAGTGGAGATAGATACAAAACAGTTGTTCAGTTCATCTGCCACTTTTTATTTTCCATTATTAATTCCCAAACTCACTCACTCACTCACTCTCCAGATGATAAAACTATCTTTTACGTTTTTTCATTTTAAATAGCTGTAGAAACCTGTCTGCCTTAATGTTTCTCGCTACTTCTCTCTCATGTCGTAAGTTTTCCCTCCTTTATTCATCTTTTAGTCATTTGTTACTTTTATGTTATTTTCTAATCTTGTGACCGCCTGTGAGGGTGGTAGAGGCAGAAACCCTCAACAATTAAGTAGTATTTAGGTGTGCAGTCACCAAGGCATATGGGCCAAGTGCTGGAAAATGGAATTAAAATAGTTAGATGATTGTTTTTGACTCATGCAGATTTGATGGGCTGAAGGGCCTTTTTTAAAAAAATTCTGCCGATGTCTAAGTCTTGCCACTCATCCTAGCACAATTATACACCTTTTCTTTCAATTTGATACTAGTTTTAACATTCTCAGCCACAGGTGGCGCATCCTTTCCTTAGACTCTTTCTTTCTTACTGGAATATACTGTTTCTGAGTATTCTGAAATATCTGCTTAAATGTCTACCACAACATCTCCACTGACCTACTCCATAATCTAATTTTCAATTTGCTTTAGCCAAGTCTGTCATCATGTCTTCCTAATTGCCCTATTAAGTCTCAATCCTTGGATCGAATCTTTCTCAATTTGAATGTGATATTCAATCATGTTATGGTCACTATTACCTCGGGGCACCTTTACTATGAAGTCATTAATTATCATCCAAGTCACCTTTTGCCAATGTGATTCTTCCAATCTATACATAGACTAATATTGGCCATGATTTTCACCATATTTTTCTCACAAACCCCGATTATTTATTCCTCTGTACCCTGCTCTGCCACGTTGCTGCTGAGTGGGGTGTTATGTACCAGTCCCATGAAACTATGTATCTGTTTTTCACCTCGGTCAAAGTTGATTCTACATTTTGGTCTCCAGAATGGAGGTAATCTCTCTCTGTAGCAATGTCATCCCTAATTTAAGGTAGCCACACCTCCATCTTTTCCTGACTTCCTATTCTTTCGAAATATGATTGAATACTCAGGTGCCAGTATTTTTGTTACTTTATAGCCAATTCATTTTTCTAAATGAATATCAGAGCATACCTATTTATTTCTATTTGCATTGTCAATTCATCTGTATTGTCATGAATGTTGCAAGTGTTCAAGCACAGTGTCTTTAATTCTATCCCTTTAGTATTTTGGTGACTTCTAGCATTGCCTCCTGGTGTTCCCTTGGGTTTATATGCTTTGTATCTTTCTGCTGCTCTCTAACAATCATTTCAGATCTTTATGTAGAGTACAGTTATATCCATTAGAGTAAGATAATCTCAGAAAAGAGCCATAATACACTCCAGCTTTGTGGCAGAGATAGTTAACACACTTGCAGCATCACTGTGCTTGCATGTTGTGACTAGAAAGTAATCAAGTTTCAGTCTCCAGGGCTCCAAAGCTTAAAATTGAGCCCAATAATATCTTATTTCTATTTCTGCTTTTATTTTCATTACCGCATGGTTGAATTCTTCCTCCTTGCGTCTGACCTTCGCAACCTCAGATGTCTACTCAAAGAGGGTTTGAAGACTTAATGGTTCATAGAACGTACCAAAAATAGATGATGGAAAATATTTCTCGATGCTTTAGAGAGTATGAGGCAGAAATTGGTCTTGGCAGTGGTGCAGAATGGGCAATATCAGTTAGTTTGACCATTATAGTGGCACGTAGATACTCAGTTCTATGGATTACAATCTTACACAGTGGCTGATATTTAATTCTCTGACCCAGGAGTATAGTTGAGTCATTTTTGGCAAAGGGGATATTGTACATGGCAGCCAGATACTGGGGCAAGAAAACTTGGGTTGGAGAGTCCATTGACTTCTTGATTCTCATATTCGATAAAATTTTTGTTGGCATTAAAGATGACACTTCTACCAGAGACTAATTAAGTAATGACCGGGCCCGATTTCACTTACTTATGTTGTAAAGCACTTACTTGTGCTGTTTTTAAAAATTCTTTCATGAGACAAGTGCGAAGTCAACACACTCCTGAATTGGCCTTGATCTGAGTGACTTGCTCAGCCACTTGCATTCAACCATATTGCAGTAACTCCAGGCCCCACACTAAGACAGATGAGGTAAGGACTGCAGATTTCTTCCTGTATCAAACCTCATGGGGTTCCTGGTACCATATTTAAAGCCCAGCCATGCACCAGGTCAAATGTGCCAGTTAAGTGCTGCCCTTTGCACATAGGTGGCATGGGGACTCAAGTGATTAGCACTGATACCTGACAGTGCCAAGGATGCAGGTTCGATTCCAGCCTTGGGTGACTGTCTGTAAGGAGTTTGCACATTCTCTCTGTGTCTGCGTGGGTTTCCTCCCGGTGCTCCGGTTTCCTCCCACAGTCTAAAGATGTGCACGTTAGGGTGGATTGGCCATACTGAAATTGTCCGTAGTGTTCAGGGATGTGTTGGCTAGGAGGATTAGCCACGGTAAATGTGGGGTTACAGGATACGGTGGGAGGCTGAATTTGGATGGGTTGCTCTTCAGAGGGTCATTGTGGACTTGATGGGCTGAATGGCCTCCTTCCACACTGTAAGGAGTCTATGGTTTTATGTGGTACCAGTGTTAGTTAACAACTTAAGCCTGAATATTGACTCAATCTTGTTACCTGTGGGCAAGGACAGCATTGTGAATGGTATGGAACACGCTGCCATCAACCGCAAATGTTTTATTGTATAGCACAGAATTTACAACACAAAAGCAGGCAATTTGGTCTGCAAAATCTGAACCATCATTTACCCTTTTATTCAAGCAAATTTAGTCTAATTGCATTTATCCACTCTGTTTCCATTACCCTTCCATCATCTGACTTTCCAATCAAATCTTATAATTAGATTATACTTTGAGTCATAATCATGAACATTTTTCAGTGTGCTGTTTATTCCAAATCTCTTCTTTCAATCTGATATCCAATTTTTTTTATTTCTAGAGCCCTCTACTAGTAGGAACAGTTTACTTCCAGCAACCCTTTCTCATCTCTTCATGATGATTAAACACTTTGATACTGTCACCCTGTGTTCTATATTGTTCTATTATAATACTATTCTTCCCAGCCTTTGTTATGTGTTTCCCCATATGTCACAGCATTCTAGTGAGTCTGTATTGTAGCTTCACAAACACTTTTTAGTATCCTTCTGTAAATGCGGAGCTTAATACTGTACAGAGAACTCTGAGATCTTATTAATATTTAATGGAAATTCATCATCACTGCTTGGTGTTTGTATTCTGTAGATCTTGTGATAAACCTTAGAGTTCCATTTAGGATTTTTATAACCATATCAACACCGTGCTGGCTTCTATTGGCAGACTACTGATGTGTAGTAATAACTCAACCTTAGCTGTCACACAAGAGACCTTGGTGCCTGCAGAACAAAATGTATTTAGGTCCTTGTATTTTCCGCCCATCACCACCAGCCCCCATCACCACTATATTATGAAGCAGTGTTTGCGCAAGGGTATTGTAGTACAAAGTGGTTTAAAGCCATGATTGCTTTTAATCATGACTTAGATTGCATTGGTATTGTTGATGGAACGGAATTGAAGTTTTTGAATATTCGGATCTCTTCGTGGGAGAGTAGAAAGAAATAATTGCCAAAGCATTTTGTTCTAAGGTGGTTCTGCTGATAGAGGAAATGTTAGTTTTGTGTTATTAACATCTGACAGCAAACGGTTGGCATGGCATTTGAATTTTCAAAGCTCACTGCCACTGTTAAAACGACGTCATACGACCAAGTTTTTAATATGTGACATATTTCAAATTGCGGTGAAACTGGTGGCTTAACACAGAAGGGTTAAAGTAATGATTAAAATATGCCAGAAATGTGCAACATCTGGGAAGGTTAAGGACAGTTAATGTTTCAGACTGAGATCCATTGTCAGAAATGATAAAGTCATGAATGAGTTATGTCTAGCCAAAGCCACGAATGATATAAAGCATCTGCTATTCCGGGAGGTGTCTGGTGTATGGATTTTTGTTTTCATCTCCAAAAACTTCTTGCTTCTGCGCAGTATTTGGCCCACAAGTGCCTGAAGAAGGGAGGAAATGTAATCTGAACATTTGTTGCTCAGTTTTACTCCTTGTTAACAGCCCTTTGAGCCTGCTGTGCCCTTTGGCTGATCTGTTTTTAACCTCAACTCTATATTCCTGTATGTTTCATTCTGACAGGTGAACATTTCAGAGGATGGACGCCAGCTCTTTGCTCAGTCGATATATTATTGGTGTTATAGTACAATTAGAATGGATATGATACCGAGATGGTGATGTATAGCATGTGGTAACACCAACAGTCATGTGCAAGACACTGTGAAGAAAAGATGGAACATTGTGTATTAGTGAGAGGCGTACCTACGTATAATACACATAAGCTTGCAGCAACCTACCAGTGTTAGACAGCCTGCCGCTCATGGGTGAAGGGAAACCATCTGAGACCACGTACTACCAAGCAGAGACAAAGGATAGTTTAGCCATCTCTCCAGTGTGCAGAATAGAACCCTGAACCACAAGCCCCATGGCAACACAAACCAAGTGTTTGGTCTGAGTTTTGGTTCAGAAAGCAATTGTTGGATAGCCACAATTCAATTTTATCTACCATGTATTAAACCAGAGTGGAACATATTTTCTGCAGTGTCTCAACTGCAGATGAGGCTCATCACGAATGGAACCAAACCACTTTATAATCATTGCTGCATTTGTGGAATTTGAGATATGATGTAATATTGTCCTAAACGCTGTCATCTCTTGTTGTTCATGGTGTTGTTTTGACTAGCTATCAACATTGTTTGTCCAGTGCTGAAGTGTGGTTTTCAGCTCATCTGCGGGTGGGATTTTTTAAAATTTCCTTCAAAGGATGTGGGCATTGCTGATCAAGCCAACATTTTTGCCCAGGGCCAGTTGAGAGTCAACCACGTGGCAAGGGGTCTGGACTCATACATAGGCTAGACCCAGTAAGGATGGCAGATTTCCTTCCATAAAGAACATTGGTGGAGGGAAAAAAACCCATCTGGTTTACCAATCGGCAATGGCTCATGGTTATCATTAGATACTTAATTCCAGACTTTATTGAATCCAAATTGAATCCAATCATGACAGAATTTGAATTCAGGACTCCCAAAACATTACCTAGGCCTGTGGATTATTGGCCTAGTGAAAATACTACAGGGCCATCAGCTCCGGAAATAATAATAGGAGGATTTGGGTACACTTGTTTATCCACACCTTCAGGTGAACAGTGTGCAAGCAAGCAGCAAGCTAGCTCGCCCACTTTGGAGGGTAGGTGTGCGGAGGTGTGGAGTCGACTGAATGAGCGTCAGAGAGATTGATTAATCTGTTGTGTTTTGTACTTTTTTTTAAAAAAAGGTGGAATAGACCATTATGATCAGAAGAAACTCTTTTGTAATTTCCATTTCTCATTCATTGGCCTGTGATTTGTTTGGCTGACTGACAGTGCTGTTGTCGATGCACTTGTCTTGTCACAAAAGACTCAATGCCCATTTTCCAATGTGCTGCGTTGTGATTGATAGAGGAAATTTTCCTTTTATGCCATGCTAAACTGGCTGATGTAATTCCTCCTTGTCTTGTCTACAGGAGATTCATGATTGTGCCTATCTCAGAAAGCAACAATCATTGAGGATCTGGTCGTTGTAATCTGCTATATTTATTCAAAAGCATTCAATGCTGTTGTAATGGTCCAATTCTGATGAGTAGGAGCATGGATTACTGAGTGAAAATTTAGAAGGATGTGGGATTTGAGTCCTGTCCCGTAGACTTAGCAACAATTTAGGCCAGAAACCGGTGCAATACTGAGGGATACTGCTTTGTCAGAGGTGCTGCAGTTTCAGATAACAGAAATCCACCAAAGGAATATGTGGATTATGTTCACATGTTGCAATTTTGTCTGCCTGTTCAAGTGGACTTAAAAGGCTACAAGGAACTATCTAGAGCATAGGCAGTGCTTCCCGTGTCCATGAAGTATTTGTCTTTTACCCAGTGGGAGATTGAATTCTTTAGTGATCAACCTTTTGTGAGTCGGCTCCATACTTTAGTTTACAAAGCCTAGCTAACAGCAAAACCAGCACATTTTTAGTGATGCGGGCAGAATTTGAACTAAGGAGTGATGTCTCCTTACAGGCAGAGGATGCTTTGGCAGTAAGATTTGCACTTCCCTGACAGACATATGAAGAAGACTGTGGAAACCACCTTGTGGATTCTTCTCTGTACCTCTGTTACTCCTTGAAGTAGAAGTGGGATGCTTGTATGAGGGACTGAAGAGGAAAGCACAGCAGCATGCAACATTGAGACCTGGGCAGAGGACCTCTGGAGGATCGCATCTACACAATGCCACTGAAAACATTATATGCCTCCTATACAATATGTAATGCATTTGCGTAGAATTTGACTGCCATGCTGCCATACAGGAAGAAAAAACTTGTATTATGTTGCACCTTTTAGACTATTTGATAGTTTGCAGTGCTTTACTGGCAATGAAGTACACCAAAGTAAGAGACATGGCAACCAATTTACAGACAGTAAGTTCGACAAACAGCAATATAACAATCGCCATCTGCTCTTGTGGTACCAATTAAGAGCTAACTATTAGGCAGGATACCAGGATTAATTCACCTACCTTACTTTTAAATAGTTGCATGGCATCTTTTATGTTCACTCGAGAATAGCTACATTTCCAAAATCCTCAGTATTCGAGCTCTTGGTGGATTTGACATGGTAACCTATTTCCCATGCAGCCTCACCCCGACAGAAAAGTCTTTCATGAGGGCACCAATTCAGAATCTGCCTGCCTGATAGCAATCTTGTGCTGGGAATGGCCTAAATTGATCCGAGTGTGACTGACTTGAACTGAACCTGACAGAAGGTCCCTCTTCCCCAGAGAACTGACTGCTCTGTAGTACCAGCAGTGCCGTGTTTGAATGGTGGCCTGTGCAGGAACTGTAGGCACAGAGGTCTGACTTCAGATGACTCTTGGATTTTGGGGTGGGCCTGCCAGGCAGAGGGACAAGAATGGGGTGCTGGATTTAGAGGCCAGTATGAAGGCTAAAAGGGGTTAATATTTCCTGACCAGCCTGTTCAGAGATGTTGTTATTACATGCCTCTGGAGCAGGTAGGACTTCAATCTAGGGCTCCTGGCCCAGAGGAAGGGACACTACCACAAGAGCCCTTATTAAAAGGATTTATGATTTTTTCTGAAGCAGGAGGGATGCACTTCATTAGGCAAAGGGAGCTCCCTCTCAATGTGACCATTAATTGGCCAACTAAGGGTTTCAAAAGACTGAAGGTCTTACCTGACTACCTTAATACGGGAGACAGATCAAGGGTGAGCAGGAAGGTGATAGGAAGGCTTCCCATTTAATTTTACATTAATTTGTTTGCATTAAATATACATACAGGTGTGGTGATGTGTAAAACCCAGCCACTTGAGGATACAACGAGAGACTATACAAGTTAGAAAATGGCAGACATGCAGTCCTGACCTGAAACATCAACTTTCCTGCTCCTCTGATGCTGCCTGACCTGCTGTGTTCGTGCAGTTCCACACTGTTATCTCTGACTCCAGAATCGGCAGTTCTTGCTATCTCCAGCTGTATCAGAGTCGAGATATGTCTAATTTTAATTACAATTATTATAATGTTATTATTCAAACAGACATACTCTTGTACCTGGTTTAAAAAAAATCAAACAGTTCCTTCTGATGATATTATGATCATTACAAATCTTATGAATTTGGACAAACTGCCAGTGATAATTTTCCTCCATGATAACCCCAACTCAGCCACAATACACAGAGGTCTCGAGTAGAATAGCTGTCAAACTCTACCATCCACTTTACACAGCTGCATATTCGCTCAATAAAGCCTGCTTTAATCTTGTAATCATGTTATAATGCTTTTCAACTGGTGAAGCTTTTGCATACACCCCAGTCAGACTTGTTTAGTTGTACACAGTGTTTGATCTATAGCTACCTGCAGTGAATCATTTCTGCAGATGGAAATTGAGGGTTTGTCCTTGTTCACAAGTGGTTCACCTTGGCTGTGACCTCATTGGCTCAGTCTCTCTATGTAAAATAAATTTGCAGGTCTGTCAACGCTGAAAGGGAAAAATGTATGTTAACATGTTGATTCAAACCCGTGATTGAAACAAGCTGCTGCACATTTGCACTATTTCATGATTACAGTTTTCACTATTTCTTATTTGCTTCTCTGCACTGTGTACTTGTGTCTTCAGCCAGGTTACAATTTTTTAAAACATCACTTTTTACATAGGAGCAGGAGTAGGCTACTTAGCCCTTAAAGTCTGCTATGTCATTCGGTATCACCATGACTGATTCCCTATCTTAATGCCATATTTCTGCTTTCTCTTCGTACCTCTTCATGCCTTTAATATAAAAAAAACTGTCATTTTCTGTTTCCCTCTGTATCTTTCTGTCTCTGTCTCTGTCTCTCTCTTGAATATACTCTGTGACCTGGCATTGACAACCTCCTGTACAGGATTCCACAGGTGACCAGCTGCTGACTGAAGAAATGTTCCCTCACCTCAGTCTTAAGTGGCCTACCCTGTTGACTGAAACAGTGACCCTTTGGTTCAATAGACTCTCCAACAGAGAAAACCCCCTTTCTGCATCCGGTCTGTCTAACCCTGCTTGAAATTTATGTTATAGTCAGATCTTCTCTCATTCTAAATTCTGGTGAACACGGACTCAGTCACACCAATCTCTCCTTGTACGACAAAACTACCATCCCAGGAATCGGTCTGGTAAAATCTTTGCTGCACGTCCTCCATTGCAAGTGTATTCTTTCTCTTGGATAGGGAGACCTGTACTGTACACAGTGCTCCAGGCAGCGTCTTGCCTTTTGTTGTGGATTTCTGCACCTCTGTGATTGTCAGTCATCACGCTGCAGGTATAACAAGCATGGGGCTGGATGAACACAGCAGGTCAAGCAGCATCATAGGAGCAGGAAAACTTGACGTTTCGGGCCTAGATGCAGGTATAATGGATTGGGAAAAAGTGAGTGGCATGCCTACCCTGGAATCTCCAGCTGGGTTGGCGTGAAGTTAAGTGAGTCATGATTGCCAGGCTCCCCAAAGCTAATAGAAACACAAAATTGTGTGGATGCTGGAAATGTTGAAGTAAAAAGTGAAAATGCAGGAACTTCTCAGTATGCCAGGCAGCAAGTGAAAATAGAAACAAAGTTAATGAATCATGTAAGCAGAGATGTGGAGGTGCTGGTGTTGGGCAAGGTCAGAAGTCAGACGAAGGGGCAATGCTGCGAAAGCTTGTGATTTCAGATAAGCTTGTGGGACTGTAAGCGTGGTATCGTCTGACTTCTGACCACATAAGCATAGGAGAGGTAACATAGGAGAGGTATTTTTAAACTTTCTCCCTTTTCACTATCCAAGCCCTAAAAACAAAACTCTTTCCAACTGAAACAAGATTTGCTTGTTCGACTTTCGATTTTTTAAATTTAGCTTTTCTCACAATGTGATCTCCTCTTTAATGGGGATACCGAATCTAGGCTGAGTAATTGCCAATCTTCTCTCAAAGCTGCATTTGGTGTGATGAGATTCCCGCTGATCAACAGCAAGCTTTTGCTCGTTAATGACCTTGTTACCTATGCATCTCACCTCATTAAGATGCAGTTTTCCATCTGCTGCGAGCAAACTAGACATTAAGAATTCTCGACAGAGAAGTCAGAGCAGGTACCTGGTGACTTCAGCTCACTGCTGACACCAAAAGACCTCCATGTTGGCCACCATGAAATGGCACGATACCATGGGCACTAGCCCCATGCACCCCTTGTCCTTGGATATTTGCATTTGATAATTGTCAACTCCTTAGGATCTTCTTTGATTTCATTCTATTATTGTCACATGCACAAAAATGCAGTGAAAAATATTGTTTCTCTTGGTATACAAGCAAATAATACTTTACATAAGTACATCAAGGTAATGTAACAATGTAAAATATAGTGTTACAGCTACAGGGAAAGATCAATTCTAATATGAGAGATCCATCCAAAAGTCTGAAAGCAGCATAGAAGAATCTGTTTTTGAATCTGTTGGTACTTTTTTTTTTCAAACTTTTGTATCTTCTGCTTGATTGATTGAAAAAGATGGAAGACAGCATAACTCTGGTGGGAGGAATCTTTATTTTGGCTGCTTTCCTGAGGCAGCGGGACATTCAGACAGAGTCAATGGAAGGAAGGCTAGTTTTTGTGATGGATTGGGCTGTGTTCGCAATTCTCTAATTTCTTGTGTCCTTGGGCAGAGCCATTGCCATACCAAGCTGTGATGCGACCAGATAGGATGTTTCTATGGTGCACCTGTAAAAGTTGGTAAGAGTCATTGCAGACATGGCAAATTTCTGTAGCCAGCTGAGGGAGTCGAGGCGTTGGTGTGTTTTCCTGACCATGGATAGACCAGGACAGATTGTTGCTGATATTTACTGTTAGGAACTTGAAGCTCTTGACCACCTCCAACTCAGCACCACTGATACAGACAGAGGTGTGTCTTTCTGAAGTCCAGCTCCACTTGAACTTCGGGGCAAATGGGTAACTAACATCAAAAGACACGAGCAGGGACACTTTGTGCTCACGGTCAGACACCCAGCTGACGGATTGGACCAGACTGCATCTCCTGGTTGCTCATATGTTTTTGTAGTGCCCTGCCTACCTGGATGCTCACAGCATACCTGCCTTGTGTTGCCTTGACTATTGACATAGTCACACAGTCCGGCAGCTTACCGTGCCGGTTAGCAATGGTCAGCCCAGGGGTCAAACAGCTTGCTGTATGGCACCATGCCACAACAATCTTACAGCTACACTGTGTACCAGCAGCTTATGCATGAAAACGTGCAGCCACGTCTAAAGAGAATGGTCCTTACCAGTGTTTAGGGAGGTATCTGTTACTTTTGGCACAGTAAGCCAGGACCTGCCTCTGATACCAGTCCAGGGGATTGGCCACAGTCAGGAGTCCAGTCGGAAATTTGTCAGTCACTTGATCTGTGCCTCGGAAGTTTCGGGAGTGGCTGACGGTCAGTCCAGAGGGTTCGGTATGATCGAGTCTGCGATGTTCAAACATCAGTCAGGGGTTTGGGCCTTCTTCTCCAGGGCTGTCGGGTTATGTCACTCAAAGGGATGGGCAACAATCAGTGTGTTTGGTTCATTTGAGAAAAAACTAAAGGGAGAGTGGTGTGGGGGGTGGGGGTACAAGGAGGGAGGGTGGTGCTGCTGTTGCTGGGTCCCATGTTGCATAAGCTGCAGGACCATACCATAAGGCACGTTGCCATCCACATACCTGCCTGCTGCTCCTGTGCCTCCTTGTGCTTTTGGACACAGTCTCCGATTGCCAAATCCATAGGGTCCTCTCCTGCGTGGGGATGGGTCTCCTCCACAGCCAGCTGAGGAGCTGTTGCAAAAGGGAGCTCACCAGCCTGTGCTCCCAAATATTCTGCCTCTGCCATCCCCTCCAAGGTGGAAGCAGCTGGGCAGTGCAGGAGACACCTTGCTGAGATTTCCTGAGGCCTCAGAACACTCTTCCTCTAGAAGTCAAGGATGTACTTTCTGGTAGCCTGCCAATATCTTCACCGAGGCAATAGCCATCCCACTGGCACCTCTGATACACAAAATGGCATTGTGACCAAAGGTTGAAGCATTGTGCAATGAATGACACTGATGGGAGAGTGAGAGTGGTACTTGGCTGGTGCGCAATAGCTATTTGGCAACTCCTCCCCCTTCTCCAATCTTCTCCTAACAGGGCCGGAATTCTATCTTCAACGAGGGTGTGGAGCCTAGTGTTAAACACCCCTACACCTGTTCTGGCTGCTTCTGTCCAGTTATGGGTTGTATTATTCTGGAATGAGAGAAAGGTAGGCATTGAGTGAGATGGAAGAGGGTGGCACAGCTGGTAGTGTTGGTGTGGGTGGTGAAGTGTTTGGGACAAGGGAGGAGGGAGCTCAGAGGCCATGCAGGATGTGAGGGTTTGGGAGTGGGGGTTGTGGGTGGAACAAGAGCGAGGTGAGGGAAGATACTACAGACATAGAGAGAGTAGCAGAGCATGAGCCTTGGTGGGAGGTGGAATGAGACCCATCCAGATAGAATGAGATAATGAAAGAGGGAAAAGTGTGATACTTACCCTGGCAAAGCAGAGGGGGTCACCTTACACTGCTGACCATTGCTCTTGACTGTGGAAACAGCATTCACCAGGCTCGTCCAGGAGGCCAGGGTTGTCATGGGTTCCTCTGCCAATCCTCTGGGAAGAGGGTGACCTTCCACCTGGACCCAGATCCCTGTGGAGAATCGGAGCACTATTTTCCCCTTGCCTGACATCTTCATCCATCATTCGAGCTGGGAAGCTTTGGAATGCCAGTGTTTGTCTGGGCACACTTTGGTCTTTTAAATATGGTGTGTGCACCAGGGATGCTGATCTTTTGGAGGATATCCGGTGAATGGAGAGTTCTTCAGGGAATGGCAGGTGGTGGAATGGGGCTAGAGTTGGCTAAGGGGGCTTCAATGGGTGAGGGGTAGGCAGTTCGTGAGGTGAGTATGGTACGATGCAGTGAGAAAACTCACTGGGCCTCGCATTGGGAAACCCATCAAGAAACTTGCTGAAACTGACATATTACATTGGACTAAATCTTCTGTTTTTTGGCTAAGTTTGTATAGCTCACTTGATATCCATGGACAGTTTCTGTGTTATGGAGGCTCACGTGGGCATTGATAACATACTGCTGGAGGCAGACTCCCTTCACAATCATACTCCCATTATGATCTTTTCAGTCTTAACCTGGAGCAGTGTTCCGGGGAGTTCAACTCAAGCTCAAGGACCAAGAAAGCGTCTTTCAACTCAACAGATTACAGACTTCCAGACTCATCATTGAGTTTGAGTTTGACAATTTTGGTTCATAACCTCTGCCCCATTTTGTTTCATTACTTTGTAATTTGGTATTCACTTCTATTATGTTCTGAATTCTTGTGCATTCAGGTAGTTGCTACTCATTCACAAATCTTCTGGACACATCTTTTGTAAGGGTAATGTGTGATGCCAATAAATAGTATGTGAGACCAATGATATGTGCTGACATGGGGACACCTGGAAGCAGCTAAGGCCAAGTCTCAGTTTACCATCGGGCTGTGACCTCAGATGCAGTAATACTTGTATTATCTTTTATAACAAAACCTGTGTGTAAAAACTGTGGTATTGATTAGTCCAACAGACATTTATTACAACTAACTATTATGTACAAACAGAGCATCATGCTTGTTAGCATGGCACACTGGCTCAGTGCTTAGCATTCCTGCCTCACTGCACCAGGCCTGGGTTCAGTTCCATCCTCTGGTGAGTGTCTGTGTGGAGTTTGCACATTCCCCGTGGGTTTTGACGTGTGCGTGGGTTTCCTCTGGGTGTTCCAGCTTCCTCCCACAGTCCAAACATGTGCGGGTTAGATGGATTGTCCATGCTAAATTACCCATAGTGTCCAGGGATTTGCAGGTCAGGTGGATTAGCCATGGGAAAATATAGGGTTACAGGGATAAGGTAGTGGGTGAATCTTGGTGGGATGCCCTTTTGGAAGGGTGGAAATGATGGGCCAAATGGCCTGCTTCCCCATTGCAGGGATTCTATGATTCTAAATACAGTGTTGTGTCTCAGGCAATTGGAAGTAGCATGGAGCTTTATACCCTCATATGAAGCAGTGATAATATCTGGAGCATGTTTCTTAAAGCAATACTAACATATGGACTTTAAGATGTAAAATAACACCGTTTCCATATGTAGTAGAGGAGTATTTTTTCCTCTGAGCATAGTGAATCTGTGGAATTATTTACCATAGAGGGCTGTTAAGTATTTTCAAGGCTGACGTAGATAGATTTTTAATCATTAAGGCTTATAAAGAAGAGGCAAGGAAGTGATTGCAAGCATTATTAGATCAGTCATGATCTCATTGAATAACAGAGCAAACTCAATGGGCTGAATAGCCTACTTCTGCACCCACATCCTGTATGGGTGCTAGTGTAAAAAGATAAAGGTAAAGTTGCCATTGTCTTACCAGATCACAGAGCTACTCTCTTGTGAGAGAAAGATGACTGGTAATGGTTTAACCAGAGGGTGACTGCACCCTGGGCAAAGGGAGAGATTCAGAAGTAGAGTCCTTCATGGTAACCTCAGCCAGTGCAAGAATTGAATCCACATGTCACTTTGTATAACCTTCTGTCATTCAATCTCTCCTGTCCTCCATGCTGTCACAGACCTTTGCTTCTTTTTGTCTTCCTTTCCGCATCCCCACCCCAACTTCATTTGCTCAAAATCTATTGCATTCTGCTGGGATTATACTCATTGGAATTCAGAAGAATGAGGGGAGATCTTACAGAAACATAAGATTATGAAGGGAATGGATAAGGTGGAGGCAGGGAGGTTGTTTCCACCAGCAGGTGAAACTAGAACAAGGGGGCATAGCCTCAAAATAAAGGGAAGCAGATGTAGGACTGAGGTCAGGAGGAACTTCTTCACCCAAAGGGTTGTGAATCTGTGGAATTCCCTGCCCAGTGAAGCGGTTGAAGCTACCTCGCTGAATGTTTTTAAGGCAAGGCTAGATAAATTTTTGAACAGTAAAGGAATTAAGGGTTACGGTGAGTGGGTGGGTAAGTGGAGCTGAGTCTCAAAAAGATCAGCCATGATCTTATTGAATGGCGGGGCAGGCTTGAGGGGCCAGATGGCCTACTCCTGCTCCTAGTTCTTATGTTCTTAATTTTACTCCGATATGATGGACTTGCTAAGATGACTTGGTTTCTTTCTCTCTCCAAAAGTCCTGTTGGACTTGCAGCGTGGTTCTAGAACTTTTCAATTTTATGGCAGCAGTTAAGATTCCTTCTTCTGATTGCACCTGTCTTACGTTTTATGGTAGAAAGTTTTGCATGGCAGATATTTGGTTGTCACATTAAATGACCTGAGAGATAGTGGGCGCCAAATACTTGCTGCCAAACCTGCACATCTTTGCCTGTGAAGTGAAGGATTCTGAACTTAAAAAGTTGGCAGTATATTTGTGTAAAATCATTATGAAATGCAAATTGAACTGAAAGTTATTGAAGAGCTTGTGTCATTCAGAACCGAACGTAGAGAAATATATATATTTGGCGGCCGACTCAGTTGGAGGCCTCGCCCATTGTTGTAGGGTGGATTGCAAGTGGAAGAAATGAGTTTGCAATAGAAAGCCCATTTCATTTCATAATCCAACTCTTGTAGCTTTGGAGCTGACTCAAAGCCACGTGGCCTTGTTAGCATTTCTTTCAGAATTTGATCCCAGTCCCTGCTCCTGCAGTTAAAATGCCTGGAGCTAAGACACATTTTGTGAGTCGAGGAAACTCTGAAAAGCAGTATAGTGTTTTAAAGCGCCAGCTCAGTCATTTACTCATATGGCAGCAGCCAAAATGAAGGTGAACATCTATCATTCATTTATTTACGTTTGGAGCCCTTTTTAATGAGGAGCTGGCGACGCTTTGAATCTAGCATTTAGTACTGACAGCTGAGTTCATTGTACCGAGGCACAGACGAACCAGGTTAAATTTTGGAAAATGCCACTTCAGGCTTGGTGCGTACCCTGATAGCCAAGTTTCCACTGACCCTACAAGGGGCCTCACAGATGACTCACTGGTTGTCCTCTCCTGTGTGTGATGCAAGGAAAGCTTAAAGGAAGATGTGAGTTAGAGCCCATTTGTACTTACAGTAAAGGTATAATCCCACCTATTTTTATTAGGTTATTTGATTCATCTCCATTAAAAATCTTGAAATGAAACATTATATTTTGGTTGCATTATTTCTTTAAAAATGTAATTCAATAAATTGTAATGTTTGTGATGTGTGGCACATTGTTTAAACAGAGAAGTTTTTCACTATATGTAAAGAAGCTCTAAAAGCCGTCAGTGAGTTTGTTTCACAGTTATTTTGGACTTGGTCAAGTAATGGTTTTAAAACACTCTCATCAGATATAATCTGTGGTTCAGAAAGAAGTCCTCCGTTTTAGATAAACAGTAACTTCTGCTTTTCAGTTTTCTTTGGCAACTGTAGAAGTAATTCTAGATTTATTGTTCTCTAGGAAATGTAGAAGCACGTTAGAGTCTTTGGCTGTAGCTAACTATGTAAGTGCATATTTACAATAAAGCTCCCACCTCCCTTTCCCTTATTTGTGATCTGTTTGAAGGTAAATGGCACATGCTGCAAGGAGGCACACGCATCAACCTTAAGCCAGTCCTATTCCTCTCTCACTGGGCATGAAAAGGGATGTTATTGCCAGCCTGGTGTGAATCGCCATTTTCCTTTGCTCCCCGTAGATAGCATGTGACTTTCATCCATTGATTTCACATGACATACATTGGATCTTAAACTTAAACTGCGACACAGCATATTGAATTTCTATGTGTAAAAGAACACACTGGTTATTTTGGCTCCTTAGGCCTGCTACAGCATTCAATAAGATGAATGGCTACTCTCAGCTGACTTTCTTAGCTACTCCCTACACCCTTAGATAATTGATGGACGAGGGAGTCAATTTACTTCTGCCTGAAAAGTATTAATGACCCTGCTTCCACTGCCTTCTAGGGAGGAGAATTTCATGGATCCACAATCCTCTCAAGAGGGATTAAGAAAACCTCTCATCCCCATCTTAAGGAGACACTTTTTTTTAATCGTCCGTTAATTTGTCCCAATTGCACCTAAACAGGGAGAAGCCGTTCAGCATCTGGCTTTTCAGTTTTCTCAGGATCTTACGTGTTTTCATAAGATTAACCCTCATTCTTCTAAACGCCAGTGATCATTGGCCCAAACTACTCGATCTTTCCTTATCAAATAAACCCTTTATCCTAGGAATAGATTAAATGAGCTTTCCCCGAACTGCTTCTAACGCACTGATATTCTTTCTTAAATGAGAAGAACAAAAGACAGTACCTTTAAATGTCGTCTCACTAATGCTGTGTACAACTCGAGCAAAATAACCCCAATTGTATATTAAAAGAGGAATGGAATATTAAAAACAGAGACAGTAGGAACTGCAGATGCTGGAGAATCTGATATAACGAGGTGTAGAGCTGGATGAACACAGCAGGCCAAGCAGCATCAGAAGAGCACGAAAGCTGACGTTTCGGGCCTAGACCCTTCTTCAGAAATGGGGGAGGGGAATGGGGTTCTGAAATAAATAGGGAGAGAGGGGGAGGTGGATAGAAGATGGATAGAGGAGAAGATAGGTGGAGAGGAGACAGACAGGTCAAAAAGGCAGGGATAGAGCCAGTAAAGGTGAGTGTAGGTGAGGAGTTAGGGAGGAGATAGGTCAGTCCAGGGAGGAAGGACAGGTCAAGGGGGAGGGATGAGGCTAGTAGATAGGAGATGGGGGTGGGGCTTGAGATGGGAGGAGGGTATAGGTGGGAGGAAGGACAGGTTAGGGAGGCGGGGACAAGCTGGGCTGGTGTTGGGATGTGGTCGGGGGAGGGGAGATTTTGAAGCTTGTGAAGTCCCCATTGATACCATTGGGCTGCAGGGTTCCCAAGCGGAATGTGAGGTGCTGTCCCTGCAACCTTTGGGTAGCATCGTTGTGGCACTGCAGGAGGCCCAGGATGGACATGTCGTCTGAGGAATGGGACAGGGAGTTGAAATGGTTTAAATGTTAAATATTAAAAGCACTCTGTTTTTTTCCCTCTGAATCGTTTGCTGTACCTGCATACTAACTCTGTGATTCATGCACCAGGACACCCAGATTCCTCAGTACCTCCCAGTTCTGCAATCTCCAATTGAGTAATACGTCTATTCTTTGCACCAAAGTGGACCAGTTCCAATTTTACCATATTACAATGTGCAATATCACCCCTTCATTTCTCTGGTTTTTTTAAAATATCACTTCTTACACCTAAGGTTTCTCTGACTTTAATGTAGAGGGCTCAAATATTGGCAACAAAAAAAAAGCTTCAGTCATGGGCTGGCTGAGGAGTTCGCTCTGTGTTCTTACTTCAAACAATATCTGAGTTGGACAGCTTTTGGGTTAATTTTTCATAGTGCTTTGATTTATGGAGAAATTAAGTTTTAAAATATTTTTTGTCATTTGTTGTAATCTTTGTTGTTTGACCAGATAGATTTCAGCATTACTGAAAGGGAAGTGGATGTCAAAAAGTTGCTGAGTGACTGATGGCTGTCTAGGATGACCTAGGGTATTATATGAAATGAATAATCTTTGCTGTTTTTATTTCCATCTGGTATTTGGGTTTCCATGGAAACACCTTGAGGCATTGCTGATGTTTTAATGTAAAAGCTTCAGTTTGAAGCATTAATTGCAATGGCACTGACCAAACTGATAATGGTTTTGATCCTCAGTATAAGTTCATACAATATTACATTAACTGCAGCAATATTTACGCACCGCCTTTAACGTGATGGAAGTTCCCAATGCACTTCATAGAAGCATTATAAAGGAAAGCATCACATTAAGGAGCCTGACGCACTGTGTCATGACGAGATCATTATGCACCCGTTCCACACTGCAGGAGGTTGGTTCAACGGGTATAATTGTTGCATGCCCGTTGTTGCTTGCAGCTCCCTTCACCACTTGCGACTGACCTGTTTTCTGGTTCGTTTGCTAATCCCACTCAACCTACTGCTCGCCATTCTGCTCCCTTTGCCATCCTGCGCGTTACTTCTCTCATCAATGAGTGAGGTGGCGGATGTGGAGATGAGAGCTGTCTTTTGAGAGTTCCTCTAGGCCCACGATGCACACGTTACAAATGGGTGATTGTAAAAAAAAAAAATTAGCTTTATTAAACTTTCCTATACGACAAGTCTGATAATGGATGTCCTTTGACAACCCAGGGTTGACCTGCAAATGTGATCGCAGTCGAGGAGATATTGGGTCAGTTGAACAAGGGCTTGCTCGAAGTGGTTGGTTGTAAGGAGTGTCGTAAAAGAGCAGTACAAGGTGAAGAGATCACAGAGAACTGGAATAACTAAATCCATGAATGGTGAAGAGGTAGCAATTAGATGAGTGCAGATAACTCGAAGGGTTTCTGGCATGGACAAATTATTAGAGATGATCAAGGATGAGGCTATGGTGGGGAATTTGAAGATAACATTTTTACAGTCAAGGTATTGTTTTGCTGGGGAATACCTGTAAGTCAGTGGGCATAGGCTGGCAGGTAAACCAAAATTAGTGAGAATTTGGATACAGGCAGCAGAGCTTTGGTGATCTCCCGTTTATGAAGGGAAAATCGTGGAAGACCTGCCACTTAACAGGGGAAATGGTCTCCTCCATCCACTGAATGAGAGTGGATCTCTGCTCAGTGATAACATATGATTATACATTCAGGGTGAAGTGACAGCGTAAAGTAATGTTGCTGGACTAGTAATCTGGTGGTCCAGGCACACGGGACTTTTTTTTTCCTTTCCTCATTCACGGGATGAGGGCATCACTGGCCAGGCAGCATTTATTGCCCATCCCTAATTGCCCAGAGGGCAGTTCAGTGTCAACCACATTGCTGTGAGTCTGGAGTCACATTTAGGCCAGACCAGGTAAGGATGGCAGTTTCCTTACCTGAAGGACATTAGTGAACGAGATGGGTTTTTCTAATAAGCGACAAAGGATTCATGGTCATCGTTAGATTTTTAATTCCAGATATTTATTGAATTCAAATTCCACCATCTGCCATGGTGGAATTCGAACCCACGTCCCCAGAACATATCTGGTTCTCTGGATTAACAGTCCAGCAAAAAAAAACCACAAGGCCATCACCTCCCATAGGAATTAGTAAATCTGAAATTGCCATGAATCTGCCATTGATTGTTCTAATGTTGATATTCTTTAGGAAATCTTCTTTCCTTAACTGTTTACATGGCACAAATCTTGTTTATGTGGCACTCCAGACCCACATCTGTAATTGCTCTCTGAAATGCCAAGCAGCCAATGCGATTCAAGGGTAATTAAGGACAGACATCAAATGTTGTGCTTGTTAGTGAGTCCTTCATCCCATGAGAGAATAAAGAGAAAAGAAAAAGTCCCAATGCAAAAGTTATGTTTTACACTATGTATAATTAAATTATGCTAATAGGAACGTGTTGCATGACGAGAAACTCCAAATGGGTGTCTGTTTGCCCAACACACATGTGAATCTTTGCCATTCCTGATGGTTTGACCAAATAACTAATTACTGTGACTCTGTATGCGGTACTTATAGTAAGAAATAAAAAGCATTTGCATTTAACCCAGCGTTGTTCTCAATCCCTTTTTACCCCAAGATAGTTCCCAGACAGTGAAGCACTATTGAAGTGTAGCCACTCATGAAATGTGGGGAGACTTTAGAGCCAATTGGTGCATAGCAAGGACTATTAAACAGCACTGAGAGAAATGAAATATAATCTATTTTATTGGGATTGGTTGCAGAGTGTATATTGACCAGGATGTTCAGGGGAGCACTTCAATTCTCCAAATTGTGGAGTAAGAGCTTTTACTATTTGAAAAGGGAGGTGGATCCCTGAATTAAAACCCTCTGTCACCTTAAACAGTTTGGCACCTCCACACTACTCCAGATCTTTGGAGTGGAACATGAAGCTGTGATCCTCTGACTCGCCTGAGAATGCTATCACTGAGTCCCATCTGACGAAGTCGGCTCATTACGCAGAGGGTGGTTCGAGTGTGGAATGAACTTTCTGAGGAAATGGTGAATGCAGACACAGTTACAATGTTTAATAGGCATTTGGATAAATATGTGGATAGGAAGGGCTTGGAGGGATATGGGCCAGGAGCAGGCAGGTGTGACTGGTTTAGTTTGGGTGTGTGTGCGGCATGGACTGGTTGGACCTAAGGGTCTGCTATGACTGTTAAGTATTTTTATTATTTATAGAAATATTTGTTAGCTGCTTCAGTAATTGTGTAATGTTCTTTTTCCGTTCTTCGTGTTTCGTCTGGAATGAATGAATGATGAAAGTATTACAAAATAAACATTGTGAAGTAGTAATGTTGTCATCGTTGTTAGAATGGGATGTGTGATTTTTGTTTGAAAGAAGAAAGGTTTCACATTAGGCACTAAGATCCATTTGTTATCTAATTAAAGTACAGCTCACCAACTATAACAACTTGCATTTACATAGCACCTTTAATGTAGTAAAGCACAACAAAGCACTTTAACAAGAAAGTTATCAGTAAAAATCTGACACCAGGTCAGAGGGGATAACAGGACAGATAATCAGTCTCATGGTTGAAGAGATTGGAGTTAATGAGGATGTTAAAGGAGAAGAGACTGGTAAAGAGGTGAAGAGGGTTAGCAACGCAATTCCAGCCTTCGATAACTGAAATCTCTACAGCCAATTGCCACTGGTGGTATAGGGGTAGTGCCCCTACATCTGAGCCAAGAGGCACAGTGGCTCAGTGGTTAGCATTGCTGCCCCACAGCCTCAGGGTCCCAGGTTTGGTTCCAGCCTCGGGCAACTGTCTGTGTGGAGTTTGTACATTCTCCCTGTGTCTGCGTGGGTTTCCACCCGTAGTCCAAAGATGTGCAGGTTAGGTGGATTGGCAATGATAAATAGCTGGTAGTGCCCAGGGCTATGCAGTTTAGGCAGATTAGCCAAGGCAAATGCATGGTCACAGGGATAGGGTAGGGTAGTTGTATGCTCTTTGGAGTGCCAGTGTTGACTTGATGGGCCAACTGGCCTGCTTCCACACTGTAGGGATTCTTAGGGGCAGGTTTAAGTCCCATTTTCTCCAGAGGTGTGTCATAATGTGCTTGAACAGAGTAATTAAAAATGATCAATAATACTCTGGTTTACACCTTTATTGAGCTTTGTTCTCTTGCAGTCTGACACGCTGAAGGAAGCATTCTGCAATATGTCTGAATTGATCAGCTTGAGCCCAGACATACAAGACCGTGTGGTTGTAATGTAGATACCAAATGCTGGGGGTTGGTTAGTTCATTTGGCTGGGCGGCTGGTTTGGGACCCCGATAGTGTAAGTTCAGTTCCTGTGCTAACCAAGGTTATTCTTCCTCTTAACCTCTCCCCTTTCCCAGCGGCATGGTGCCTCTTTGTTTAAGCCACCATCAGTCAGCTCTGTCTGTTGAGAGAGCGGCCCTATGGCCCAGTAAAACTGTGCTGACTTTCCCTTTACCAAGTGCTGCAATAAAAAAATTTGCTGCTTTCTTCAGAACTGTGCAACATGTGTCTCATCCTTATGTTATGGGAGCTACCATAAGCATCACAGCATGATAGTTTGGATCATCGATATGTCATGCCACAACGCTTCATGCTGGCATTTCACATCAAGAGATGCAGTGATAATTTGCAAGATCAGAGAGGTTAAGTTTGTGTCATTTTGAGGTGGTGTGGGTGGTCACTGCAGATTTGAAAGGTAGGGGACAAAACATGATGAATGGGAATCATAAAAAATTTTGCTGAGGTCAGGAGCTGGGAAGGGAAGTTGGCAGGTCTGCAGTTTGGTGGAAATAGGGTCAAAGGAACAGGAGGAGCATCATAAAGACAATACATGTTCACATTGGAGATGGGATGGAAGCTAGGGAAAGATGTGAACTCGCAACTAGGGCACAAGGCATCATTAACAGAACTTTGGCCTAGTGGACCAGGGGAGGAGAACTAACTAATAGAACTAATTTCTGATAAGAAAGTACATTAACTCTTTATTCATGTTATTGAAGGTGAGTGTGGGAGAGTGCAGGAGGGTCACTTAACATGTAGTATGATGAACAGAAGCTGGGAGATTATTTTTGGCATTTAAGGTCATCTTTGCATTGTGGACTTTTTATCAAAGCAGAGCTGGACCAGATCTGGGTGATAAAAACCAAAAGAACCGTGGATGCTGTAAATCAGGACTGAAAACAGAACAGCCTCTGTTCATCATACTACATGTTAAGTGACCCTCCTGCACTCTCCCAC
>JAHRHZ010000217.1:13120785-13139527 GCA_024137785.1 Ginglymostoma cirratum
TTTTTTCTTCACAGATGCTGCCAGACCTGCTGAGCTTTTCCAGCAACTTCTGTTTTTGTTCCAGATTTGGGCAATGGTCTGTTGAACCAATTTTCTGCCATAGATGTCCAAACATGTTGACTGAGAGGGTAGAGATGAACGGTATTCTGGAGAATGACTGTGCCGAGCAGGAGTAATGGTTTTATTAAGAAAGTGACTGTCAAAAATGGAGGCAAGAGTGTGATTGAGGAGATCAGATACAGAAGTGCAAGGATGAATCATGGGCCAAAAGCTGGAAAATATGGGTTGTGAATATTCATTGGGAGAATGATCCTTTTTTCCTCCCAAGAGTGGATAGTGAAGAAGGTAGGGTTAGGGTGATAAGGGGTACCAGTGAGGAATGGGAAATATTTTAGTGAGGTGATCAGAGGTAGTTTTACTTGTGGTCACTGCAGTGAAGTAGTAAGGGTACATGATCTGGCATAGTTGAGAGTAACAGAGTCTATATCAGAAGAGTAGTTTTAGGGAGTAAAGGAGGGCAGTAAATTCGGAGGTTAGAGACTAAGAATGGTTAAGGTGGTGATGGAAATCAGTGAGGATTCTAAGTCAAGACTAAGTATTGAAAGTAGAGATGCTATTTCAAGAAATGTGGTCCACATTAGCTGTTCATGGCAAGGCATTCAACTCAAAGATAAATCACTGATAATATGTCAACATGTAGGATATCTGTAATAAATATATCCTGAGTTCAGAATTTATTTATTTGAAAGTATTAATAAATGTAATCTTTTAAGCAATGTATTTGCACTTTGCAATGGTATTTCTGCTGTTTATTTGAACTTACTGAATAATTCAATGTTCTGAGTAAAAAAAAATGAATCCATTGCAACAGAAGGTTTCTGTTTATTTTGTGTTAGGCTTCCTGTAAATGTCGCACTTCTCATAAATGGCATATTTTTTGTAATGTCACACTTCAGCTGACACATTCTAGCATAACGTCCTAGTATAACCTGTCCACTGAGAAATTGCATGAGAGAGCTGGTGTTATGACATATCAGGTCTTCATAATGAATCGTTGCTTTTTTTGTACGTGAAACATTACAAATAATTCCTGAAGATAATGAAAGGTAACAATTACTATAGGTCAGAAATCACACGATACCAGGTTATAGTCCAACAGGTTTATTTGAAAGCACAAGCTTTTGGAGGCTTACTCCTTCTTCAGTTGTTAGAGAGAGAGAGGTAGTATCAGACACAGAATTTGTAAGTAAAAGATCAAAGGGTTACACCACTGGTTAGGATGTAGTAAACAAACCTAAGATGCTCTTAAATCTTTAATCAGTTAGAAAGTTTTAATTGATTAATATGTATATGTAAATCCCTGAATTCCTCTGAAGTTACTGTCCCGAGAGAAATAACGGTTTTATCAGTGTAAGGAAGAGGTGACATTTTAGGTCAGAAATGCATGTTAGGTGTGAGACCTTGTTTGGAATGTGTTTTGTGTTTTGGTTTGGAGTCAGACTGGTTTTATTCCACCCCAGTCAAGCACCGGTACCTCCACATCAATTACTACAGGACAGCACCAATGTCTACTTTGGCTAACTGAGCACATTTATGTGAGTAGCTGAGAAAACAGATAATGTTATTAATTGTTTTGGCAAGTAACCTTTCTAAACTAGGTTGGTCTGTTTTTTTCAGTATGCAGTGGCCATTGTCTTTTGACCATATAATTTTTATTGAAGATTTTGAGTTTACTTTTTATATTTTCTTGTGTTTAACATTTCCTTTTGCTATTCCTGAGTTGCCAAATTGACACCCAGGCTTCTGACAGAGGTTGCTGAAGTGAAAGTCCCATTTCACATCAACCAATTTTTGTTCTGCAGCAGGTACAATGAAATCTCATCAGTAAACTTGCTCACTCTGGGCAACATGTTGTGTTACTAATTATTGGCACAGGCATAGAAGTAGTCAATTGTGTTCGCAATATGAGATAGGAAGTTTGTAATATTTTCCCAATAACTGTTGCTGTCACCTTGTGATATTTACTACTTCTAGCAGTACCTTTTTTCTTTATTCCTTTACAGGATGAGGGACCTCGCTGGCTAGGCAGCATTTATTGCCCATCCCTAAATGCCCAGAGGGCAGTGAAGCGTCAACCACATTGCTGTGGGTCTGGAGTCACATGTAGGCCAGACTAGGTAAGGATGGCCATTTCCTTCCCTAAAGGACATTAGTGAACCAGATGGGTTTTTCCAACAATTGGCAATGGACTCACAGTCATCATTAGATTCTGAATTCAAACTCCACCATCTGCTGTGGTGCAGTTTGAACCCAGGTCCCCAGAACATGATCTGGGTGTCTGGATTAACAGTCCAGTGGTAATACCACTAGGCCATTGCCTTGCCCTAATGTCGTACTGGATAAGAGTTACTTGAAGTGATTCGGTGCCACCAGTCCTACTCATGTATTTGCTTTGTCTTGGACCTGTGTAATGATTGATGGTAAATGTTATAATGCTAAACAGTATCTGTAGAAGAGGTACTTTCCTTAGATAACAAAAAGGTTTGTTGTATGATCAGAATCTTTAAAACTACATTTGATCGGACATAATTAATAGGAACCTCGGGAACTGGTATGGGTACTTTAGCTCCCTCCAAAATTTAAAGTAGAACCCCTTGTCTCCACCTACAGACTGTGTGTGATATCAGCAAAATGGGTGGCACCAATATAATATGAACATTAACCCCTTTAGAATCATTACCTTATATGTCTTCTCCCAAACACTAACTCCCCAATCTTCCCATTATACAATTATGTCAATGAACTAGATTGCACTTAGCACTATCCCATTCCCCCAAGCTTCTGACTTCATAAATGCTATCCATTGGAACAGTTTACACTTTACCTTCTTTGAGTTTGGGGCAATGATAGGTCTCTGGCTTGAGGATTGTTGATCCTGGTTCTGAACTGTGGATCAGATTTCCGAAGGATCTCTTTTATATCTTTCCTGTCCTTTGCAGAGAACGTTGTTCCTTGTAGACATTGTCGTTAGTTTATTATTTTATCTGGAGGCTCCTTGATCTCCTGAAATTCCCTTCACAGAGGGAACTGTCCTTTGCTGACTCAAGTACTTGCCAGGTAGTTTCTTCATCTTTGTCTTGGCTATTGGTCTAGTTCCCATGGAGTCTTGCGTAGCTCATCTCCCTTGAATTGTGAATCAGCTTGGATGTCTCCAGTCACTGATTGTGGTTGTTTGATTGTTCAATTAAGTTTTTTGGACTCTGTCATGTTACTGAAAGATTGGTGTTCACTAAGCACCGTCTCTGTCATTGGTATTGACTGTCCAGTTTTAGAAGTCTTGTGAAGTTTGTAACTTCCTCTCTGTTGACAATGGTAATTAGTTCCTTTATGGTATTATCACTGGACTGTTAATCTGGGGACCTGGGTTGGAATCCCGCCATGGCAGATTCCACTTAATTGTTTCTTCTGTTTTGTTTCTCCCATGAATCTAGGAATCCCAGTCATATCTTCTACTGGCTGCCCCTTGACTGGTCAAGAATGGTCTATTCATGGGCCAGTGCTTTGATAGTTGTTTGTTTCTGGACCTTTCATTCTCTGGGAGGCTGTTCATCTCCTCCAACTCCTCTGATAAAGTTGAGGTTGAGACATGCATGCCAGCTCGAAGGTGAATTAGATAATTGCAAGCAGCCTACACATTTAACTTGTGTGTTATTATTTAGCGTAAAATTGAAGCATTTCTGTGCTTTTGATAGTTATTCCACCACCCCTGTGGAGTCGTCTCTCCAAGATGTAACTCCTGAATCTTCAGGCATGGGAACCAGTCTGGTAGGACTATAACAGTTGCTCTTGCATCGAGCAACAGGATATCCATTGACCCAGACAAATTCTATCTTTTCTGACTTGTCAGGATTAACTGGTTCCCTTAGGAGTACCTCGAATATGTTCTCCAATGGAGGTATCGCACCAAATGAAGTTATCTTTTCAAGTGGTGATATATGTTCTACAACGTAGGCCATTTTACATGTGTGACCACCAGTATTTCCTCAGTTCTGAAATAGTGAAAGACATCAGCATGTCTTCTAAAACTGGCATATAGTCTTGCAAATGTAGCATTCTTTAGTGATGGCTGGTCAATGTCTAAACTTAAGCTTCTATTGCCCCCCTGTAAATGCTATTCTGTGTCAGCTTGTCATATGTCTGTCCAGGGTGTCCACAATGTATGAAGTTAATATGCTCTGTTGTTGTTTTGAGCTGGTGTTGATCTCCTTTCAGGATCCTTCAAACGGTCTTTCTGCTTTCTGCTTCCAGCATGATTTGCATAGATTTCTCCAAACTGAAAACAACATTGGCCTTCCAAAAATCTGACAAAGTTTTTCATTCAAGAATTCCAGCAATAGTTCTGTCTCTTAAGAGTTCTGAATTCTCAGCTTCATAATAACAGTTTTCCACTAATCTACAGAGGACATTTATGGAATTATCAATGCATTCTTCTGGATTGTGAACTTCGTTCAATCTTGATCATTCAAGGATTTTACTTGGCCATAAATTGAAGTAATAATCAAAATCTGTGTCTGTTACTCTTTATATTTTTGTCTGTCAATGTCATTGTCCATAAATGGACCCAACTGAATATTAAAGCCCATTACCTGCTCAGCTCTTGACTTGACATTTCCTTATTATTAACCATTGTATCTTGAACTGTCTTAAAATAACTCCAAACTTGAGTTCTATGCAGTCTATCTTAGACCTTGAATCTGAATATCTTCTCAATGTCCTGATTAATCCTATTGCTGTAAAGGTATTTTAAATCTGTATAATTTTAACATTAAAACTGCTGTACTTTAAACTTCTGTTCTTTTAAACTTTTATTCCTGTGTCAGCACGCTGCATTAACTTAATGAGTAAAGAATTTGCTAGACGCTGGATAAATTTTTTGTTAGCCAGTTTTAGAAAATTCTATTTCTGGAATACTGCCTTGAATTATTTCAATAACATTGTAAATTGGGATTGATTAGCTCAGTTTGCTGAATGGATGGTTTGCAATATAGAATGATACTATCAGTGTGAATTCAGTTCCCACACTGACTGTGAGATTACCCTGAAGGATTCTCCTCCTCAACCTTTCCACTTGCTTGAGTGTGGTGACTGTCAAGTTAAACCAATGCTAGTCATCTCTCTGTAGTAAGGGAGCCGCCCTATAGTCTGGTAGGACTGTGGCAATGCTGTTTTAAATCACGTTACTGGCTGTTCTGCAGTAATTGACAGCTTGCAAGCTTTTTGAATTTGTTTCTTTTGTATACCGTATCCCTATAAGGCTGACTGGGAATTCCGACCTTTTTGACGATGATCACATGGTGGCTAACAGCGTCTTTTCAGGTTTTGCTGCAGCCGAGATGGCATTTTCTTGCCCCTCTTCCCAGAAAAAGTGGCCATTTTCCTTTCTTTCATGGTCTACCTTGATAAGTCCTTTCTGAATCACAACTTTACTTATAAATCTCTCTGGCTATGGCCTTTTATAAATGTTCCCATCAAAGCTGTGATTCAATTAGTGATTCCTGCTCCTGTAAATTAAAATTACCTCTTGAAGCCTGCTACCTACAGATCCTCCTTCATTAAAACCTCAGTATTTTCAGAAAGGAGCTGTGCTTTCTCTCCTTCCCTGCCCTCCGTGCTTCTTGCCAGCTACTGAATGAAGTTCCACGCTTAGAGTGTAAGGCTTGCCTTTTCACTTCTGCAGCTACTACTCTTTCTGTCAGTAATCTCATTTCGGCTGCAGACTGACCATTGTATCTCCTGTGATGCTCTTAAAGTTATAAACTCTCACTGCTTGAATTTTTTTTAAAAAAATTTATTTTTAGGTCTTCTGGATGTTTTTTCCCTTGTTTTGGGGGTCAGATCTGCATCGCTACAACCATGTCCCAGGTGATGACTCCCAGTACCTTCTGGTATTTGGCACCTTGATCAGTATGTAGTAATGGGTAAGGATTTATAGAACTCAATAGTATTATTGACTCCCTACACCATGGAAGCTGGCTATTTGGCCCATTGAGTTCACACCAACCCTCGAAGAGCATTGCACCCCGACCTGTACAATCCCTGTAATCCTGCATTTCCCGTGGCTAACCCCACCTAGCCTGCACATCCCTGGATGCTGTGGGCAGATTAGTATGGCCAGTCCACCTAACTCAGACATCTTTGGACTGCGGAAGGAAAGCAGAACATCTGGAGAAAACCCACACAGAAATGAGGAGATTGTGCAAACTCCACACAGACAGTTGCCCGAGGCTGGAATCGAACCCGGGTCCCCGGTGCTGAGAGGTAGCAGTCCTAACCACTGAGCCACCGTGCTGCAAATCCTCCTTTATTTTTGCTCTGTTTTCTCTTGAGTTTCTTCAGTATTAGTGGCAAAGGAGAAAGAGAATAAAGTGATAAAAGGGAGGTGATGGCCTCTGGTATTAACACAGGACTGTTAATGCAGGGACCCAGGTAATGTTCTGGGGACCTGGGTTTCAATAAAAATCTGAAATTAAGAGTCTGATGATGACCGTGAAACCATTGTCAAAAAATCCATCTGGTATGTCCTTTATGGAAGGAAACTGTCATCCTTAGCTGGTCTGAACTACACATGACTCCAGACCCACAGCAATGTGGTTGACTCTGAACTGCCCTCTCGGGTGGGCAACGAATGCTGGCCTAATCAGTGAGGCCTTCAATCCATGAATGAATTCTTAAAAACCCATCAGATTACACACAAAATAGACAACACGAGGTTTATTGTTTGATAGGAATAAGTGTAGCCACGTTTGGCCTAATATAAATACCAGGACCTTAGAGAATTGGTAACTACTGGCTCTGAAAGCTAAAGTAGATCTCCTTGTGTCCATCCTCTGACTCTGTATGGCAGAAGAATGGCTAGAGACAGTACCATTACCTTATAAATGAAGTTTTAAAAAGTCTTTCCAAACTTCTTAAAACTTTGCAGAGGTACAATGTGGAAATTGGATTGCAGCCAGTGTGTCGCAAGGAAAATACAAGGATGTATCTTCCTCATGTAAAGAAGGTGTCAAATGAATGGGCTGATTGGCTAAAAAGAAAATAGTGCAAAAGTTTGCAGATGAAATTACATTAACTTATTTTGATAGCTCCTAAGTACTGCAAGCAACACTTCTCATCTTGTTTGAAGACTCCATAACCATCATGAAGAGTGTCACTGACGCTCAAGAGATTCCAATTCCGTTAGTCTTAATTCTCAGCAGCTGTAGCTACATGCCATACTTAGAGAAGCATATTTGGAAGTTCAACTGAAGAGAAAGACCTAGAATGAGACTTCTGAGTAATGATTCGTACAATGGTTATACACAATTCCAGCTTTTTCACTTAGTATGTCGGAAGCTTTGTTTTGTTTTCTTTGCTTTCTAAACAATTAGTTGTCCATGATAAAAAATTAAGCCCCTTTTATCTGATCTACTGCACAGAAGGATGCAAGGGCTTAAAGGGTTAAACTGGGAGAAAGTGTTGTATAGAGCTGGTTTATGTTCCCTGGTGCTTAGAATATCTAGAACATATTTGGTTGAGGTGCTTAAAATAATGAAGACACTCAATAGGGTGGAAACCATTTCCTCTGCTGGGGAAATCCAGAACTAAGATGTGAAGGCAACACAAGTGGGTTTATGTGCACTTAAGAGGATCTCAAAACAGTTTTTCTTCAGCATTATAAACCAGTTTGCATTAATCAAACTCTGGTCTGGTGGACATACTGACCACAGAAAAGCAATAAATATGCTTTTTATAGAAAGAGAACAAAATGCATTGTACTTTAATGAGGGAACTTTTCGAGACGTGCAGTCAGTGCTGATTATTTTTTGTTTTGTCTTTGTCCTTCCAGTGTTCGTCAGAGGAAAACCCTTGTTGGAAATGTGGAGAATTGCAAGGACTGAACCGTTTAGTTCAGGGAGTGATGGTGTCACTGTCAAATCGATCTGGACTGATTAACCAGACTGGCGCTCCAGATAGGCTAGATGTGGTTAAGAATGATGCGGAGGGGAATGCCAACATGGATTTGGCGACTCGCTATGGTATTGGTTCTACTGTGTTGCATAGTTTCCTTGTTGTACATGTTGGCATGCACTCCAAAGGTGGAAGATGGCCAGCCCATACTGCCGAGGGTGAGTGGCACAACTGGTAAGGATAACTTCCAGGTGCTGCTTGAGGAACGTGAGCAGCAACACCGTAATTATATCACCAGTTTAAAGAGACAAATTGCGCAACTGAAGGAGGAACTGCAGGAACGCAGCGAGCAGCTGAAGGCTGCACAGGGTCACTATGGTGACTCGCTCGGAGTTCATATTGACCGGAGCAGCCTGGAGAAAACACAGGCAGGTCTGCTCGAATTTCTGCACTCTCAGATTGACAAAGCAGAGGTCTACTCTGCGGTCAGACTGCCCACGGAATATTCGGTGATACCGTTCGAAAGCTTCACTTTACAGAAAGTGTACCAGCTGGAAATGGGCCTGACGCGGCACCCTGAGGAGAAACCAGTCCGAAAGGATAAACGGGACGAGCTGGTGGAAGCTATTGAGGTTGCACTAGAATTTCTAAACACCCCTGAAGATGAAGGAGCAACAAATCAGCGCATGCATGCAGCTGCTGACTTTATTGAAGGTTGGTGTGTCATATTTACAATTCTACCAAACAGTAGACTTTCTCTTTCTGCTTGAAGTGTCCAGGGGCACTGTCCTTCCAGATCCTGGATCTGTTGTTGTTGTACCTCACCAGTGGGATGAAAAGTCCCCATCTCACACCGCACCCGCCCCCCCACCCCCTTTTCGGTTTAAATATCCCTTGTGGCATGCAGCTGGTGTTGATCTGGTTTGTTGTGGTTGTTAACCTACAAGAAGAAACTGCTCATGATTTGGTAAATCCCAAAAGAAGTTCAATAATTTAGAAAGTGGAGATGTCACGGTTGTGCAATAACAGATAACCTTCTACTATTGAGATATTTTGGGGGCGAGTAGGAGAAACATCATAGCATACTGAGTATTTCCAGCGTCCATAGTATTTTGCTTTTGTACTTATATTGCCATAACATAACTTGCTTTCTTAACAATTAAAATACGGATCCATTTCTCATGAGTCTCTTGTGCAGTTTAAGTCCCACATTTATTTCAATTGCGTATCACCCGTTATACTTCGGATGCCACACCCTCTGGTGTATTGCATATGTTACAGGATCTTGTGGTAGTGCACCAACCTTTTGGAGTAGGAGACCTGGGTTCAAGACCCACCTGCTCCCAAGACATCTCTAAACACGTCTGAACTGGTTGATTTACGTGGAGTCCCAGGTAGATAGGATAGTGAAGGTGGTGTTTGGTACGCTTGCCTTTATTAGTCAGTGCACTGAGTATAGGAGTTGGGGGATCATGTTGCAGCTGTACGGGACATTGGTTAAGCCACTTTTGGAATACTGCATTCATTTCTGGTCTCCCTGCTGTAGGAAGGATGTTGTCAAACTTAAAAGGGTTCGGAAAAGATGTACAAGGATGTTGCCAGGGTTGGAGGGTTTGAGCTATAGGGAGAGGCTGAATAGGCTGGGGCTATGTTCCCTGGAGCATCAGAGGCTGAGAGGTGACTTTATAGAGGTTTATAAAATCATGAGGGGCATGGATAGGGTAAATAGCCGAGGTCTTTTTCCCAGAGTAGGGGTGTCTAAAACTAGAGGGCCTGGGCTTAAGATGAGAGTGGAAGGAGGGGGCATCTTTTTCACATAGAGGGTCATTTATGTTTGGAACAAGCTGCCAGAGGAAGTAGTGGAGGACAGTACAATTTCAACATTTAAAAGGCATCTGGATGGGTATAGAGAGATATGGGCTAAATGCTGGAAAATGGGATTAGATTAATTTGGGACATCTGGTTGGCATGGATGAGTTGGACTGAAACATCTATTTTCATGCTGTACAGCTCTATAACTCTAGTCTACGTGCTGCCCAACACTGTAGCCACTGATGGGAGCGTGATCAAATTATATAGGGAATCTTTTAGGATAAATATGGATGTAGGAATTCACAAAGCAAAATAAATAAACGTCATGATAATATGTATGTCTCTAGAAAGATAACGCTGGTCAAGCTAGTATAGATAACAAGGTGTGGAGCTGGATGAACACAGCAGGCCAAGCAGCATCATAGGAGCAGGAAAGCTTGACGTTTCGGGCCTAAACCCTTCATCAGAAATGGGGGAGGGGAAGAGGGTTCTGAAATAAATAGGGAGAGAGGGGGAGGCGGATAGAAGATGGATAGAGGAGAGGATAGGTGGAGAGGAGGCAGACAAGTCGAAGAGGCGGGGATGGAGCCAGTAAAGGTGAGTGTAGGTAGGGGGGTAGGGAGGAGATAGGTCAGTCCAGGGAGGACGGACAGGTCAAGGGGGCGGGATGATGTTAGTAGATAGGAGATGGGGGTGTGGCTTGGGGTGAGAGGAAAAACCGGTTAGGGAGGTGGAGATGAGCTAGGCTGGTTTTGGGATGCGGTCGGGGGAGGGGAGATTTTGAAGCTTGTGAAATCCACATTGATGCCATTGGGCTGCAGGGTTCCCAGGCTGAATATGATTTGCTGTTCCTGCAGCCTTCGGGTGGCATCACTGTGGCATTGTAGGAGGCCAAGGATGGACATGTCATCTGAGGAATGGGAGGGGCAGTTGAAATGGTTCGCGACTGGGAGGTGCAGTTGTTTGTTGCGAACTGAGCGCAGGTGTTCTGCAAAGCGGTCCCCAAGCCTCCGCTTGGTTTCCCCGATGTAGAGGAAGCCACAACGGGTACAGTGGATGCAGTATACCACATTGGCAGATGTGCAGGTGAACCTCTGCCTGATGTGGAAATTCTTCTTGGGGCCTGGGATTGGGGTGAGGGAGGAGGTGTGGGGGCAGGTGTAGCACTTCCTGCGGTTACAAGGAAAAGTGCCGGGTGTGGTGGGGCTGGAGGGGAGTGTGGAGCGGACAAGGGAGTCGCGGAGGGAGTGGTCCCTCCGGAAGGCAGATAAGGGTGGGGAGGGAAAGATGTCTTTGGTGGTGGGGTCTGACTGCAGATGGCGGAAGTGTCGGAGGATGATGCGTTGGATCCGGAGGTTGGTGGGGTGGTATGTGAGGACGAGGGGGATTCTTTTTTGGTTATTGTTGCGGGGACGGGGCGTGAGGGATGTGTTCCAGGAAATGCGGGAGACACGGTCGAGGGCGTTCTCGACCACTGTGGGGGGGAAGTTGCGGTCCTTGAAGAATGAGGACATTTGAGATGTGCAGGATTGGAATGTCTCATCCTGAGAGCAGATGCGGCAGAGGCGAAGGAATTGGGAATAGGGGATGGCAGTTTTGCAGGAGGGTGGGTGGGAGGAGGTGTATTCCAGGTAGCTGTGGGAGTCAGTGGGCTTGAAATGGACATCGGTTTCTAGGTGGTTACCTGAGACGGAGACAGAGAGGTCCAGGAAGGAGAGAGAAGTGTTGGAGATGGTCCAGGTGAACTTCAGGTTGGGGTGGAAAGTGTTGGTTAATTGGATGAACTGTTCGAGCTCCTCGTGGGAGCACGAGGCGGCGCCGATGCAGTCATCAATGTAACGGAGGAAGAGGTGTGGTTTAGGGCCAGTGTAGGTACAGAAGAGGGATTGTTCCACGTAACCTACAAAGAGGCAGGCATAGCTTGGGCCCATGCGGGTACCCATGGCCACCCCCTTTGTCTGTAGGAAGTGGGAGGAATTGAAAGAAAAGTTAATGAGGGTGAGGACGAGTTCGGCTAGGCGGATGAGGGTGTCGGTGGAGGGGGATTGGTCTGTTCTGCGGGACAGGAAGAAGCGGAGGGCCTTTAGGCCATCGGCATGGGGAATACAGGTATATAGGGACTGGACGTCCATAGTAAAAATGAGGTGTTGGGGACCTGGGAATTGGAAGTTCTGGAGGAGGTGGAGGGCGTGGGTGGTTTTCCCGGACGTAGGTAGGGAGTTCCTGGACCAAGGGGGTGAAAATGGAGTCTAGGTAGGTGGAGATGAGTTCGGTGGGGCAGGATGAAGGGTCTAGGCCCGAAACGTCAAGCTTTCCTGCTCCTATGATGCTGCTTGGCCTGCTGTGTTCATCCAGCTCCACACCTTGTTCTCTCTGATTCTCCAGCATCTGCAGTACCTATTATCGCTGGTCAAGCTATTCTTGGCTCTCTCAATCTGCTTCTACTGACAATTACACTTTATCTTGCCCATGTGGAATACTTTGAGACATGTGAGCCTGTCATACATCTAATGCATATTTGGCGTCTTGCACTTGTTGGAGGTAAACTCTGTCACCCCATTGCCATGTTCATTAAGTAACAAGTTTCGATTAAACAACCAAGGCATTTATTCATCAAAAGAGGTAAGGAATAAGCTAATGACATAAACATGCCAAATTACAACAGGGAGTGAAGAAACAATTCTCACAATTCAACTGCATGAATGGAATCAGAAATCCACACAATTACTTAAAATACATTTGTTGAAAATCTAGATCAAATACCACCTGATTTTCTCATTGATATCCTTGCTCTGTAATTAGTTTTCCAAATTAAAAAAATTGTTAATTTCAACCATAATTTTAAAAAGGGAATATAAAGTGACACAGCTATAAGCTGATTTTTAAAAAAAAACTTAAGGCGTAATTAAGAATCTTGCCAAGCTTTAATATTTCCCTTTTTCAGTAACTTGAGTTCACTGTCCCCAGGGACATTTATTAATTTGTTCCTATGTTTTAGTGGAAAAATGAGCCATAAGTTTTATCTTCCAATTAGTGTATTTTCAAATAAGGGTGTAATATACTTCTGAACAGTGTTTGTGTTACCAACCCTTATTAAAACAACCTTTAAAGAGGACAGTGCAGACTGCTAACCCAAAGGTCAGTCTCACAAATCTTTTACAAAGTTACTCCCTTATTACCTCGCTGATGAATCACTTTCCAAATCCAAGTGCATTTTTGCCACACTTGAGTGCATTTTCAGTATTGGAAATAGCCCTAAGATCGGCCAGAAGATGGATGGAGATTAGGTGTAAGATCTAATTTGATCTATTTAAATCTCATTAAATAATCCTAAGATTTTACCTTGGATAGTCATAAATGTTTTCCATTTAGGATGGTGAGCAATATGGATTTATGTTCAATATTTCAAGCCTCATAAAATGCAAGATGTGTAAAAAAGTTTGGAGAAAAATATTTAAAATGAGCAATGATAGTTATTCTTAAGTAAGCTTTCAGGTTTATGAAGATAAGAGATAACATGAGTAGAACTGAAGTGAATCAGGAACATCCTTCCACACCTCAAGAGGTTTACCTAGCTTCTAGCACCCTCCAAAATCTTTGTTTATTTTGTACAATTTGTCTCTCACTATTCCACTCATAGGGCCTACCTGCTTTATCAATGTAACCCTTGTTTTCTGTAGGGCTATTCTGCCATAAGTTACGGGACCTGTCTGTCGTTGTTAATAATCAGCCAACTTTATTCAAACAAATTTTTTTATGTTCTACCTGATTGGGCCTTTCTCATCATGTCAGTGATTCTCTCCATACAACACCAGGCCTGCAGCAGAACTTGGGAGAAATTAACATACTCTGAACGAATCCGGTCGCTTCATGTCAGCTATAAATGTTGAAACGCCTTTAAATATTGGATTTTTATAATTAAGATTACTTACACTGGATGATTCTGCAGTGCTTTTAATGTAATATGTCCTAAGGTCCTTATAGAGTAAAGATTGATCCTGAATCACATGAGACAATGTTGGGCTGGGTGGCTGAAAGCTTGTTGTTGGAAGCAAAATCCGAAAGAGCTGTGGATGCTGTAAATCCACAGAAATTGCCAGAAAGGCTCAGCAGGTCTAACAGCATCTGTGGAGAGAAATCTAAGTTAACGTTTTGGTTCAAGTGATCCTTCCGCAGAGCTTTCCAGCAATTTCTGTTTTTGTCTTTGGTTACGGAGGTACTTTTTAGTTAATATCTTAAAGCAGGAACAAGAGATAGTGAGGCACAATGGTTTGCAGGGAGAATTCCAGAGCTCACAGCTGAAACCCTGGCCACCACCGATTTTGAGCAGTTCAAATCAGGGATGGTTCGAGTTAGATCTAAACAGAGAGATCTCGCTGGAGGATTATGCGGAGGTTACAGAGAGGCAAAGCCGTGAAGGGACTTGAAGAAAAGGATGAGAACTTTAAAACTGAGGCATTGCTTAACTGGCTAAGTCCAAAAGTAGCTATTTAGGAAAATCCGAGTATGAAGCTAACTCTTACCAGTGCATGGCCCAATGCCAGCATTCCATCAAAATGAAGCAGCTTGACTCAAGTGCTTTTTCCGTTTTACTTGACACCAGCACTTCAGTTAAAACTCAAAAGCTTTATAACAGCATAGCAGTGACCAAATGCTTTCACTCAAATGCTGGCAACTCATTTTGCAGTCTGTGCCCTTATTCTCTCTCTTTGATACTGATCGACAAACCTATCCATCATTCAGTGTACTGACTTTAAAACTAGTACTGGCCAGTAGTTTTTTTCTTTAGACCCCGTTGTCTGACTGAAAATCAGCTGACAATTGTATAACCTTGCACATGATGATGCTATTTGGCCCATTGTGCGCATTCTGGCTCTTTTAGGAGAGTTACACAACCAGTTCATTCCCTTCCTTTTCCTCATCACCAGCAAATTTTCCTTTTGAAAGTTGCTTTTTATTCTGTTTTTAAAAAACGCGGGGATGTTAATGTGAAGATTTCCTTACACGAGAAAGATCTACTGACTTCTATTTGGCAGGTTATTTTAATGAAGGAAAATACATTGCTCCCTTTTAGGTGTGAAAAAGATGACAGGCTTCACATTATATGGAGATATGTTGAAAATATGACAGGGCGAGCATAGATTTAATGTACTAGTGACATTACTGTAGTATGAATACACCTGAAACGAGTTCAACTGTTTACATGACTAAACTGACTCCTGAACTACAGTAAAAGAGATTTGGCTATAGTGTTATTCAGCAACAAAAGGGGGATAAATGGTTTTGTGCCAAATTTGCATATAAACTTGGCTGTCGGATATTTGTGAGGTAACTGAAGAAAATTGAACCTGCGTAGGAGGAGGAGGAGGAAGTAGCATAAAATGGTTGCTTTCAGGCCATTTATGAGCCTTAACGGTGATCTTGGGTGTGTGTTTCAACTGCACAGGGCCAAAAGTGAAAGGTTAAAAATTTGTAAACAATACCTAACCATCTTATCCGATGTTCCCAGGTAAAAAGTCGTCCAGTTGTGCTTAGTTGGAAGGCTGTGCTGAAACCACATGTAGTCATTGGTGTGTCAAAGGGCTGCCTTTGTTCTACCAGCTGTGGGCACTTCATAAATTTAGTAAAAATGGCACGGTCTCATCAGTTCAAAAAGGGCCTTTTTTTTAAAAAACAAAATTCAATTCCTATCCCACAAGAAATCGTGTATGTACTGCTGCAAAGACAGCCATGGAGACTAACAGCATCTTGTGTGTTTGGGTTTGATGTGAACCATTTCCTCTCTATTTTCATTGGCAGTGCTTGTATTTCTAGTTGAACACTGGGAATGTGATGAATTTCCCCCCAAATATGTCTAGTTCTGTTCATTGACGCAACTTGAGCTGTGACTTTTTGGGACTTTTAAAATAAGCTTTTTCCTTGACTCAATCATAGAATCCCTTCAGTGTGGAAACAGGCTATTCAGCCCATCGAGTTCACACCGTCCCTCCAAAGAGTATCCCACCCAGACCCGGTCCCCTATGCAATAACTCTATATTCCCATGGCTAATCCACCCAGCCTGCACATCCCTGGACATTATGGGCAATTTAGCATGGTCAATCCATCTAACTCCCACATCTTTGGACTGTGGGAGGAAACCGGAGTACCAACCCACACAGACTTGGGGAGAATATGCAAGCTGCACACAGACAGTTGCCCAAGGGTGGAATTGAATCTGGGTCCCTGGCTCAGTGAGGCAGCAGTGCTAACTACTGAGCTATCGTGGTGCCCTCTAAGACTGTTCAGTGTGCATTTTGCTGTTCATGTAATACATCAGCATCTTTCAAATGCAATGGATAGCATTTCTCATCATTATTATAGTAACAAAAGTCAAGATAAATGTGAAATGGGGTGCCCCCCAAAACATCTAATGATTTGTCTGGAGAATGTCCAAAGTCACCTTTAAAGGAAAGAGCTAAAGAGTTATTGTACAGTAGAGGAGTGTTCAATGATGTTACTGAACATCAGTAAGCTATCATTTTGGGATGGGGTCTCAAATTCACAATCCAAACAGACTCCATAATAGCAGATGGCCCAATCATCCTGCAGCTAGCGTTAGGGTGAATCCTGCCCTAGTTCTGCTTTTGCTGAATACAGCCATATGAATCCTGAAGACAAATACTGATTCATAACTTGTGTGCAAATATAGCAGACCATGAAAGAGCCTCTGTAATATTGAAGGTCCTTAGGCCTGGACTTGTGTCTTCTCGATGTGTTGCAGGATTGGGGGAATATTGACCTGCCCACCTTGGGAGAAAGTTGCAGGGAAATGGGACTTTTGTAGGAGGAGGTGTGGTGTGGGAGGTCAGGCTGCAATCAAGCCAGGTAAACGTTTGGAGGCAATCACTGTGGTTGCCAAATACACATTGTTTGGAAAATCTATTTTGATGCTGTCAGACAATTTTTTTTTTTTTGAATTAATTTGTGGGATGTAGATATTGCTAGCTAGGCTGCCTTTCATTGCCCGTCCCGAATTGCCCTGGAGAAGATGGTGTTGACTTGCTGCATTGAGCTGCTATAGAGTTTGGTTTGGAGGGACACCCAAAGTGCAGTTTGGAAGGGAGCTCCTGGATGTTGACCCAGTGATGGTGAAGAGATGATGACACCATTCCAAGGTCAGCATCATGTCCATCTTTGAGAGAACTAGCAGGGGATAGCGTTCCCATGGCTCTGCTTCCCTTGTCCATCCAGGTGACCATAAGTTCTTACAAAGGTGCTGTTGTAGAAACCTTGGTGAATTTCAGTAGATGGTGCACACGGCTCCCATTTGTATCAGTGCTGAAGGGAGTGAACGTTGACGGTGGTGTCAGTCAAGCAAGATGCTTTGCTCCGAATGGTGTTGAGCTCCTTGAGTGTTGTTAAAGCTGCGCTCATTGATACAAATGCTGATTATGCCATCTCGCAGTTGGGTTGTGCCACTATTATCGGTGAACATGCTTTTGAAACGGGACATGATACTGCAGGATTCCTACCCTCTGGCCAGTTCTTGTATTCGCACTAACTAAATGGTTAGTCCAGTTCAGTTCCTGGTCAACAGTAACCCCTAAGGATGTTGATAGTGGGGGTTTGGTAATGCCATTGAATATGAAGCAACAATACTTAGGAATAAAGAGACCAGAGTCGGCCATTCAGCTCATTGAGCGTTTTCCACTGTTCAATTAGATTATGGCTGATGATCTCCATAAATACTACTTTCTCGCACTATCTTCATATCCTTTGATATCTCTTGATTTCTGTGTTGAGTCTGCTCGATGATTGAGCTTCCAAGGTCATCTGGGCTAGAGACTTCCAAAGTTTCATCACTTCTGAGTGAAGAAACCCCTCATCTCAGTTTTAACTGACTAACCCCTTTATTCGGAGATATTGTCCCTTGGTTTTAGATTCACTAGCCTGAGGAAACATCTACATCCACCCTGTCACAGAATTTTGTAAGCTTTAATGAAGTTATCCCTCATTCCCTGAAACTCTAGGGAATACAAACTCAATTTCCTTAAAAACAATCTCACCATTCCAAGGATTAATCTGGTGAACCTCTATTGATCTCCTACTATGGCTAGTATATCCTTCATTTGATAAAGAGACCAAAACCATACACACTTTGAGGTGAGACCTCAGCAAAGCTCTATACAGCTGTATTCCTGTACTGAAGACCAATATACCATTCACATTCCTAATTACACCTGAATTCTAAATTTTAGTGACTCATGAACAGGACACCGTTTGGACACCTGTGTGTCCCAAACACTCACCATTTAAGAAATATTTTGCTGTTCAGTTTTTGATACTAAAATGAGTACCTTCACATTTATTCGCATTATATTGCATCTGCCATATTCTGGATCATTCACTTAGCCTGGCCAAGTCCCCCTTGAAGTTTCCTTGTACCCCTCATCACAAGTTGTATTCCTCTCCAGTTTGATGTAAACAGCACATTTGGAAATATTATAATTAGTGCCCACATCCAAATCATCTATAGAGATTGTGCACAGTTGTCAACTGAGCCCTGACCCTTGTAGTACCTCACTATGCAATCCTGAGAAAGACCCATTTATTCCTACTCTTTGCTTCCTACCAGTTAAACAATTCCATTTCCATGTTAGTATATTACCAGCTAGTAATATGCACTCTAATTTTATTCACTAGTTTCCTGTGTGGCACCTTATCAAATGCCTCCTGAAAATCCAAATACGCCTTTTCCATTGGTTTTCCTTTATCTATGCTAGAAATGACATCCTCAAAAAATGCCAAGTTCATTAACACAATTTCCCTTTCATAAATATAATTTGCCTATTCTTTTCTAAATGTCAAGTTATCACATGCTTTCTGATTTATTCCAACAATTTTCCTGCTGACATCAAACTAACAGCTCTGTAGTTCTGTATATTCTTTACACTCTCTCTCTCTCTCTCTCTCTCTCTCTCTCTCTCTCTCTCTCTCTCTCTC
>JAHRHZ010000217.1:13139537-13151780 GCA_024137785.1 Ginglymostoma cirratum
CTCTCTCTCTCTCTCTCTCTCTCTCTCTCTCTCTCTCTCTCTCTCTCCCCCTTCTTAAATAATAGGGTTACAGTTGTTACTTTCCAGCCCACAGGAACTTTTTCGGAGTGTATAGAATTCTGAAAGATAGTTTATGATATGGTGATATTCTGTCTAGCCATCATCTTCAAAACTGTGGCACTTATCTGGCCCAGGGAGTTATTCACCTTCAATTCAGCTAACTTTTCAAGTATCACCTCTTCATGAGTACCAAGTTATTTTCTTTCTGTAGTTTCATAAGTTTCATGGTCACCTTGTAAAACGCTTGAACTGGTACCACGTTTCCAATGTAACTGTATCATCCAGTTTAAAGTTGAGCTGTAGACTGATCATGTCAGTCGCCTCATAGTCTCATTAGATAGTCACCAAGGAACCCGAGAAAGAATTGGGAAGAAATGGTATGAACTTTTTAACCACGTTATGGTTGAAGCAAGTAGTATATCTGCATTTAAGAGGAAGCTAGATAAGCAGATGAGGGAGAAGGGAATGGGTTATGCTGATTGAATTGGATGAGAGAAGGCTTCAGTGGAACGTAAATGGAGGCATTGACTTGTGGCATTGAATTGCCTGTTGGCATGCTGTATATTCCATGTAAAAGGACCTGTTGTCTCAGCGTTTCAGGTCACGAGCTTAACACTGCTGTGTTTTCATGACATAGATTTGAAAATTTTCTCGTGGCCAATGTACAAGGTTTCCTTTCATGGATGAGTCCTCACACTCTGTGAACTGTTTAAGTAACCTGATGCACAATGTAATCTGTGTTGATTTTCCCTGGGTGAATAGTGAACCTTTTCACTGCTACTGAATACGATGCAAGACTTCCATTATATCTCTCATCATTTCAGCAAATGGACATTATCAGTGACAGCAAGCAATGTTCATAACAGACTAAACTATTAAAAATCTGTTTCTCCATCGATGAAGTTCCATACAGAAGCAACTCTCCATTTCTAGATACTGACCCTGATCTTAACTCTGGGTGGGGAGGTGCCTGCCACTGAGCTATTTTAAATCACTGAACTTATTTACACATGGTCTATGATTGATGGGAAACAACAAAATATTTTGGAATCTAGAGACTACCCACTGATATTGGAGAAATCTGCTTCCTCCTCCACCAGGCACCAAAAGAATTGGAATATCAGTAATGGCTCAGGTAGTAGCACTGTTGCCTCATCACACTCTAGCTTCATTTCCCACTCCAGAGCTTGAGCACAGAAGTCAAGGTGACCCTCCAACGCTGCATTGTCAGGACTCTGCAATGTTGGGGAAGCCATCTTTTGGATGGAATGTTAAGTCAACATCCAATCTGCCTACTTGGGTGGACATAAAATAATCACTTGGGATCTTTTAAAGAAGAGCAGGGGCGTTATCCCCAGTTTTGTGGTCAGTGGTTATCTTTCAAACATTATTGTAACAAATGGTTAAGCTTGTCACTATAAGGTTGCTGCTAATTTTCCGACATTACACTTCGAATACAGTCCTTATGTTGCTAACAGTTGCAGTCAGTGCAAGCCTTTTCAAGGGCTGGTTGGCTTTTAAGCAAATTTTTTTTCCTCTTGAGCCTGGATTGAAATTGCAAACAGATCCCATCGATATCATAAGCGCTTGATGTGCGCTCACACAGGATTTTGTACAACTTTGAGCAAGTGTCTTTGCTGCCTGTTCAGCAGAACAGGCTAAAATCATGTAGGAGGGAAATGCTGAGAACTTTCTGGCAGGCACTCAATCTGAGTGATTTAAACTCGCCACTTTCCTCATATTTACTGCACTGTTAATCTTAAGATAGCCTCTCTCCTCTCCTGTTGGGGCCAATTTTAAATCAAAGGTATCAGTTCAAATGCAGCAGTTTGGTGACAGTTAACCCTGACAGACTATCAGAATAGTCAGAGAAGAAAACAGCTGAAAATAAGTACCTTTTAGAAAGAGAGATAGAGATTGGGCTGATTCCATAATGAACTAAAAGAATAAAATTATTGCAGTATTTATGGTGATCCCACCTTAGAATAGGAGAAGGCTCATATGGAGCAACATTGACCATTTGGGCTGAATGGCCTGTCCGTGCTGCAGCATCTCTCTAATTGTATGTACCCAGAGTTGCATCTACTTTCATGCTCTGTAGTCAAACTAAAACTAAGCTGAGGAATTGGCAGCATGTCTATAGCACTTGACTCCGAGAATCCCCTTTTGATCTAAAAGGGTGAAGATCTCTTGATTGGCAATCCTAAACTCTATGCTTTCAAATTAAAACCAGCCCAATGGAGCATTGAGCTGCCTTCAGCTTCTAGCAGCTCGAAGAATTAGTGTCTGTCGTAGACTGGTGATCTTATGAGGGGTGCGTAAAATTGCTAAGGGCAGAGAGAAAATTTACCCATGACGGTGCTTTAAATTAAACCAAAACAGTAAAGCAAAATGACTCAAATTGGGCAGATTATGGTGTGGTGATAACGTCACTGGGCTAGTACTTCCGAAGCCCAGGCTAATGCCCTGTGCCCCGGGTTTAAATCTCACCACGGCAGCTGATATAAGTTAATTTAATTACTAAACCTGAATCTGAAAGCTAACCTCAGTTAAGTTGACCATCGATCATTGTAACAACTTATTTCGTTCCCTGATGTTCCATGGGGAGAGATCTGACCTCTGTACCTGGTCTGGCCTACACATTACACCAGCCCTGCAGCAACGTCACTGACTCTTAACTGGCCTCTGAAATAGCCCAAGTAAAGTCACTCAGCTCAAGGCCAATGAAGTTTTTTTTAGATTATTCAATCATGGAACATGGGCATCACAAGCTGGGCCAGCATTTATTGTCCCTAGTTGCCCTTGAGAAGTTGCACACGAGCTGCCGCCTTGAACCGTTGCAATCTACGTGCAGTAGGTTGATCCACAATGCCCTCAGGAAGGCAATTCCAGAATGCTGACCCAGTGATGCTGAAGTGATGGCAATATATTTCCAAGTCAGGATGGTGAGTGGCTGGGAGGGGAACTTGCAGATGGTGGTGTTTCCATGTATCTGCTGCCCTTGGCCATTTAGGAATGAGATGAGGAGAAATGTCTTCACCCAGGGGGTGGTGAGCCTGTGGAATTCTCTGCCACAGAAAACGGTTGAGGCCAAAACATGAAGGTTTTCAGGAAGGAGTTAGATATAGTTCTCAGGGCTAAAGAAGTCAAAGGGTAGGGGAAGAAAGCAGGAAGTGAACATTATCAGCCACGATCACATTGAACGTCAAAGTAGGCTTGAAGGGCAAAATGCTCTATTGTGTTTCTAAACTTCCAAACAGAGTGATAGAGGCAAAAGTGTCAGAGTGGCGACATAATCAAATTATATAATGTTAGTTTCTTGCTGGATGGATAAATCTAGATATCCTCCCTTTTGCTGATTACCTTGTATCTGATAGTCTGTTGTGAATTACTCTGAAGTATGATCGCAGTGAGATGACAAACATGTCAGGCCTTTTTGCACGTGGCAAGTTCGCAAACAGCACTGAGAAATGAATGACAAATTGACCTAATTTTGGTGCTGGTGAAGGTAGCAATCATTATCATAGAATCCCTACAGTGTGGAAACAGGCCCTTCAGCCCAGCAAGTCCACACCGATTCTCAGAGCATCCCACCCAGACCCATCCCTTGTAACCCACCTAATCTACAAATCCCTGAACACTATGGGCAATTTAGCATGGCCAATCCACCTGGCCTGCACATCTTGGAACTGTAGGAGGAAACCAGAGCAAACCCAGACAGACACAGGGAGAATGTGCAAACTCCACACAGTCACCCAAGGGTGGGATTGAACCAAGGTCCCTGGCGCTGTGAGGCAGCAGTTCTAACCACTGTGCCACAGTGCCTCCAAAAGACCCCTTTGCTGTGATATAGAAAACATCAAATCTGGAAGTCCGAGATAACAAGCATGGGGCTGGATGAACACAGCAGGTCAAGCAGCATCACAGGAGCAGGAAAACTTGACGTTTCGGGCCTAAACCCTTCATCAGAAATGGCCATTTCTGATGAAGGGTTTAGGCCCGAAACGTCAAGTTTTCCTGCTCCTGTGATGCTGCTTGACCTGCTGTGTTCATCCAGCCCCATGCTTGTTATCTCGGATTCTCCAGCATCTGCAGTACCTTTTATCTTTAAATCTGGAAGTCTAATTAATTAATCAATAAAGCTCAGTTACTTTCTAGCCCAAAATCTTTATGTCTAAACAGCTACATTCAACTTAAAGCTGCACTGACCTGCCAGTCTGAATTTATAGGTTCAAGTGTCAAGAAATGCCTATATTTTTCAAACAATACTTTTCTCGACGAGTAGCAGCTTTCAAATGTTGCTGTTTAAAGCACACTGTGCAAGGACGGAAACCAATTTCAAGGCTGCCAGCGTAATTTCATTGAAAATGTTTGCTAGGAAAGCCTTGAACTTTGCTGCTTTTTGCATCTTTTTGAGTCACAATGCACATTATTGGTGCTTGTCTTTTTTTTACAGAATATTTCAGCCTCTTCAAAAAAAAATTCTTGAATTTGTAAACCGAATGCATTGTGAATGGGAATCAAATTCAATGAGAACCTCTCACTATCTTACCATCCTTTCTGCATCTTGCTACGATCCCAGCTAATGTTATTATTGGACCAATCAAATTGCAGATTGAAGTCCAGCTTGACAGATCATGTTTTGGATTTAGGGTAGTGAAACATAAACGTGCAATGCTGCAGATTGGTTTGACCAGTAAAACAGAAATTTATTACAGCAAAATTAAAATGAAGTAGAATAAACCAAACTATTTACATATATTTTGTATACACCCATAACCACTACTACCTAGAAGGACAAGAGCAACAGATACATGGGAGCACCACCATCTGCATGTTCCCCTCCAAGCCTCTCACCATCCTGACTTGGAAATATATCATCGTTCCTTCACTGTCACTGGGTCAAAAACCTGGAATTCTCTCCCTTACAGCATTGTGAGTCTACCTTCAGCGGTTCAAGAAGGCAACTCACCATAAATTTCTCCAGAGCAACTAGAGATGGGTAATAAATGCTGGCCCAGCTAGTGACACCCCCCTCCCACAAGTGAATAAAAGAAAACATTTTAAAGTCTTTGAAACATCTGATATAATAACATTAATTCCAACAATACTCCTCTACAGCACTCACACCAGAAGAAAATCTTCTTGTCTTCACATCTTTAGGGCTTAATTTAACTGTGACTTTGATTCCAAAAGTCTTGAGAAGCTGATGCATAACTGAACACAAACTTTCCCATCCTCATGTATTTACAATTGAACTTGATGTGTATGACCTATTCTACTACTTTCAAATAGTGTGCAGCCTTTGCGAGAATATACATTTGTGAGAGTGTGCATTGAATCCTAGACTCGCGCAGCATGGATACAGACCCTTCGGTCCAACTACTCCACACCGCCCAAAGTAAACTACTCCCACCTGCCTGCATTTGGCCCATATCCCTCCAAACCTTTTTTTATTCATTTACTTATTCAAATGTCTTTTAAATGTTATAATTGTACCTGCATCTATCGTCCCTCTGGCAATTCATTCCACTCATGAACCACTCTGTGTAAACAAAAAAAGTTGTCCCTCATGTCCTTTTTAAAGCTTTCTCCTCTCACCTTAAAAATATGTCCACTAGTTGTTCACTCCCCCACCCTAGGGAAGAGATCCGAGGGAAAGGTCACCCCTCAACCTCCTACACTCCAGTGTAAGAAGTCCCAGCCTATTTTTATAACTCAAACCCCCCATTGCCTGCAACATCCTGGTAAATCCTTTCTGTGTCCTCTTCAATTTAACAATATCCTTCCTATAGCAGAGGGACCAGATCTGCACACTGACTACACTTCCTCTCACCCACCTTCCTGCAAGAATGCAATACGCTACTCTCAATTCCTCCGCCTCCGCCGCATCTGCTCCCAAGATGAGGCGTTCCACTCCCGAACATCACCTATGTCCTCGTATTTCAAGGACTGCAACTTCCGCCCCCTTCAGTGGTCAAAAACACTCTCGACTGCATTTCCCGCACCTCAGCCTTCACACCCTGTCCCCACAATAAAAACAAAGCCAGAATCCCCCTTGTCCTCGTATATCACCCCACTAACCTCCAGATTCAACGCATCATTCTCCACCACTTCTGCCACTCGCAATCTGACCCCACAACAAAGGATGTATTTCCCTCCCCACCCCTATCTGCCTTCCAGAGGGACTGCTCTCTCCACGACTCCCTCGTCCGCTCCACACTCCCCTCTAGCCCCACCACCTCTGGCACCTTTCCCTCCATCTGCAGGAAGTGCTACACCTGCCCCTACACCTCCCCCCTCACCCCCATCCCAGGACCCAAAAAAACCTTCCACGTCAGACAGATGTTCACCTGCACATCCGCTAATGTGGTCTATTATATCCACTGTTCCCGATGTGGCCTCCTGTACATCAGTGAGACCAAGCAGAGGTTTGGAGACCGCTTTGTGTAACACCTGCACTCGGTTCGCGACATACAACAACACCTCTCAGTCGCGAACCACTTCAACTCCCCCTCCCACTCCCTGGACAACATGTCCATTCAGGGCCGCCTCCAGTGTCACAACGACGCCACCCGGCAACTGAAGGAGCAGCACCTCATATTCCGCCTCGGAAGCCTACAACCCAATGATCTTAATGTGGACTTTACTAGCTTCGAAATCTACCCATCCCCGGCCTCGTCCCAAACCAACCCTCCCTCTCATCCCCGCCTTCTTGACCTGTCTGTCTTCTCTCCCACCTATCCACTTGTCCCACCTCACTGACCAAACCCCACCACTACCTACCTGCACTTACCAATCACCATCCCACCGACCTTTCCCAGCAACCCCCCTTTCTCTATTTATTTCAGAGTCCCCTTCCCCCCCCACCCCCCCATTTCTGAAGAAGGGTCCCGACCCAAAACGTTAGCTTTCCTGCTCCTCTGATGCTGCCCGGCCTGCTGTGTTCCTCCAGCTCCACACTGTGTTATCTCTGACTCCGCCATCGGCAGTTCTTACTGTCTCTGCACACAGTCCTTTATGTATTGATGTGGGGTGTGTAATGGTAATTAAAGCCCTGGCTCCCCATCTTAAAAAATGATAAACGTTCCTAAATACCCATGTTACAAGAGGGATTTACTGTTTTTTGGCAACATAGTTCCATTCTGTTGGTGTGGAGTTCATATTGAATGTATTGGGAAGCAGTTTAGTCATGTTGTCCAATTTCTGGAGCTGTTGATTAGCTAGTTTTTCACCAACTCCTCCCAGCAAGTTACCTTTTGCGTGGGCAGCTAGGGCAAGCCTTAGGACCAGACCATAACTACACAGGCTGATTTTGGGTGTCCAATAAAATGTGGAGCATCTGAGTGCACAGTAATATGTTAGAGGATTAGTGTTACCTTGATAATGGATTGCAGAGTTTCCCGAGAGTTCTGTGTAATTTCCTTTCAGAAGGACCTGCTATAATGGATGCTGCTTACACCAGATACTTCCATCTACACAGCAGGGTTAACAAAGACTGCAACTACTGGTTCTGTGCAATTAACTACTTTTTAATGCTGTCCTGCAATTTCCAGGGTCTAATTGCATTTATCTATTGTCCAGCTCTAATAAAATTAATCTCAGTGACTGCAATGCTGCTAATGGATAATAAAATCTGTCCAATAACTCCAGCCATATTGCACACGGCAAAAGTGATGGAAGATTGACATATGAGATGTCTCAAGCAATTGCCTTATTGATGGTCGATTGATCGTGTCTTCCAAAATCATCCTCACACAAAAAATTTACTATCGGTTCCAGTTAATGAGATTCTGCCCATTTCCAGATTAGCTTTTCAATTCTGTCGGTTCTGAGACTTGGGCTGGACCGAATACATGCTGGAGATACGTTATTTTCTGTATATTAATGCTGGCCTGATACCAGTTTTGACAGTTTAGTGGCTGAGGGAATCCGGGGAAGGAATGTCTCTGAATTCAGCTACAAACTTTTAAGCGTTCATTGCATGTTATGGAGTGGAATGAGAGGCCACGTGTGTGTCAGCATTTTCAAACCAACTTCAGAGCTGCCTTTGTGAAACTGTGCAGGAATTATATCACTGACGGACTGGAAATTGAATTAAAGATAAACCTGCATTGATTTGGGCTTTTCACAACCTTCAGCTTTCCAACCAGTTAAGTACTTTGGCAATTTTAGTCACTTCTGTGATATAGACAATTTGCCCCACAAACAACCAGCAGGTTTATCTTTAATTCAATTTCCAGTCCGTCAGTGATAGTTTTGGTGATGTTACCTGTTTTGTATAAGGGAATGGTCCTGAAGGGGTTAATGCTCGTGTTTCATTATGTGACATCAGTAGACTGGGTACAGTCAAAGAGTCAAGGAGTTCTTCTCTAGCCTTGAGAGGGAGCACATGTACCTGTACCAGCTCCCTATGGCCCTAGTGATGATGCATGACATCATTCAATAAACCACCTCCTTTTCTAAGAATAGTGCCTCTTCTGTAAGTTGTCTACAGTAGTGTTAAGGATACACCAATCACTACATAGGCTAAGATAACAGGAGAATTGTTGATAGCAAACTACCTCAAACAATCCTTACCCACAACTACATACTGGTGAATGTGGCAAATAGCACATGGTACTGGGAAAGTAAGACAGTGTGCATTATTTTTGACCAGGGAGGTGGAATTCTAACACCTACCTGAGAGAGCAGACGGAGCTTCCGTTAAGAGAATGTTTCTGACCATGCAGAACTCACTCAGCACTGAGTGTAGATCACTCTCATCACATTTGAACCTACAACCTTCTGCTTCAGAGGACAGAGTATTACTAAATGCATAATGCCAATGATCTAATCTCCATTACTGTGCAGAGAGTGGCTCTCAGCTTGTGCAGCCTGTCCATTTAGACAGCTGGGATAGAAAGCATTTATGTCCATCTGTTTCTTCTGAACAGAGGTGAATATATTCACCTCACTTGTTCCTACTTGCTGCCCTTCCCATTTATCAGGAGGGAATCAACACGGATTATCCGCTGCCGCTATTTCTGAAATTTGCAATGAAACCAAATCAGATGTTGAAACCAGCCAATACATTCTTGCTCCTGTGCTCCATGTCCCTCTGACCCTAAGGCTTTCTTTGTCTGGAAGTACCAGTAAGAGTACAGGAAGTGCTGGAGAAACTCAGCAGGTCTGGCAGCATCTGTGGGAAGAAAGTCAAGTTAACATTTCAAGTCCAGTGGCTCTTCATTAGAACTGATAGCAGCTTTGAAAATTTGGTATTTGCACTGAAGACAAGACTGGAGGATGTGGTGGGGGAGGAGAGAGGTAAGTGGGTAGGTGGAGATGGAGATAGAGCCGGGAGAGAGAGAGAGAGAAAAGCAGAGATATATGAAGGGGATAGGTAAATGAGTCGAATCTGGATGGCAGCTCAGGACAGAAGAGAAGCTGACAGGAGCAGAGAATGAGAGGTCTCTGCTGAAAGCATCCCATGTATTGCGATAATGGGCCTGAGAGTGGTTGAGGATGGGTTGGCTGTGGCACATGTAATCCATGTCCTAACAGGACTGGGAGTGGGGCGGATAAAAAACATGGAAGGATGGAATTAGGCTGTAAAGGTATTCAACTCAATGTTGAGTCCTAGAGGCCACAGGTTCCCCAAGTAGAAAATAAGATGTTGTTCTTCGAGCTTGTGCTAAGGCTCACAGAAACACTTGTCTGTAAAAATGATCCCAAGCTACTTCAACACACCACTGTATTCCCACGCCAACATCTCTGTCTCAGGCCTGCTGCAGTGTTCCAGTGATCCTCAGTGCAAGCTCCAAATGGCCTAAACATAATGTTGCTGTCTTCAGTGGGCATCATTTGCCCCGTTTGCCTTTGGCCAGCACTTTTGGTCGAAGTTCCCTTTCAGAGATGGGAACCCCACTAAGATCCTGGGCTGCACATGCACAAAGCCTCTGACTCAGTATCAGGCTCACACTGTTGTTGTAATCTTGCTTGACATGGAGAGTTCTGCTGACTGACTGTCACACATGTGCCAACACAGTCGAGTCAGACAAGATCGGCTTGGGACAAATCTCCAGCGAAACATTCCTGAGCTACAGCTCAAGATGGTCTCCCCAGCCCACAATGTGCCATCCTGACTTGGTATGTAACCTGTCAAGCAGGTGACCCAGGATACCCCTCCAATACACGGTCACTGCTGATCACCACCACCATGGGCTTAACCTGATACTTCACCATGGTAGTCGTTAGTGGACAATGAGTATTGTTTCCCCCCACCCCCACCATCGTCACATACATCCCGCCCTAATCCTACAGCCGAGCTTGGTCTTCAGGTGTTTTGGACTTGCCCTGCCATTGGGTCTATCCTCGCTCTGCTGCGTCCATGTGGTGGTATGCAACCACTCAGCATTAAAAGAATCTATGCGCTGCCATCTGCCACACCCACTGCCCAAATGGAGTATCATGACCCTTATGGACAACACCAACAATGACCGACCAAAACGCCACACTGCCATCATAGCCTAGGGCCTCCGCAGCTACAACATTGACATCACCGCCCTGAGTAAGACATGACTGGCAGGAGAAGGCCAGCTTAAAGAAAGAGGGTTGGTTGAACCTTCTCCTGAGCAATAAAGCAGAACAAAAAATGCCATCTCATAGGAACAAGAGGAGGCCATTCAGCGCCTTGAGTCTGTTCTGCTATTAAGCTAGATCATGGCTGATCTGTGGCCTAACTTAGCTTTGGCTCACATCCTGTAATACCATTGCTTAACAAAACTTAACAGTTTAAAATTAACAACTGATCCAGCATCCACGCTGCTTTGTGGAAGAGAGTTCCAAACATCATCTACTCTTTGTGCACAGAAGTACTTCCTGTTATCTCTCCTGAGTGGCCTGGCCCTAATTCTTAGTGTGTGCCCCCTAATTCTAAAATAACTAATGAGTAAAAATTGTTTGTCTTTATCTACCCTGAGTTTTCCTGTTAATGTTTTGAAGACTTCAATTAGATCACCCCTTAACCCTCTACATTCTGGAGAAAACAGGCCTGATTTGTGTAATCTGTCCTCCACTTAGCACCTGAAGTCCAGGTATCATTGTTGTAAACCCATGTTGTACTCCCTTCAAGACTAATCTATCTTTCCTAAGGTGCAGTGCCCAGATCTGCCCACAGTACTCCAAGTGCGGTCTAACCAGGGCTTTGTATAACTGGAGCATAATGTCTGCATCCTTGTACTCCAGTTCTAGAGATTCTCCAGTCTTGATGAGGATCAGGTTTGGTGTGAGGACCAAAACTGATCGAAAGTCTCAGTGCATCTCCTGTTGGGTAAGTGAGCATCTCATGACCCTGTGGCTCACCCTGACCCAGAGGCAGTACGTGACAGCGTCAGTGCCTATGTTCCAACACTAGAGGGGACAAAAGAGGCATTCTGCATCACCCTTGACTACTCACTGTCTCACATCCCCAGAAGAGATGGCGTGATTCTCTTTTTGGTGACTTCAATGCCAGAGTCTGGAGGGATACAAATCTTTGGGAAAGGTGTGTTGGGCAGGGAAAACAAACTCGAGCAGAGTCCTCCTTCTGACAAAGTAGCCAGAGCATGAACTCCCCATAGCAACACCCCAGTCCGAGCACTGGTAATAGACTACATTGTTTGAGTATAGGAGTGCGAAGGTGTCTGCATCACAGCACCATGAACCAGAGCGGATGGCTGCTGGACTACTAGCCATTAATCCGATCTACCAAATTCTGGCCCCAAAATCTCTGCCATAAGCGACTCAATGTTGCCGGACTCAAAAAGGAAAGAATGACTGACTCAGGTGGCGATTCACAGCCAACCTGGCAAGGACCGAGAGATAGTAAGAACTGCAGATGCTGGAGTCAGACATAACACAGTGTGGAGCTGGAGCACCAGTGTCCCAGTGCTACATAGAGCTGATAGCATCTGGTCTACCCTAAATGGCACCATGGTCTGCATCTGCATGGAGACACTTAGCCTCCCAGCCAGAAAACACTGTTTTGATGAGAATGTTCAGGAGATCCAGGCTCTCTTAGACTGAAAATGCAGTTCAGCCTTTACTTAGACATTTCTTCTAGAGAACCATCAAAACGGGCCCTTGTGAAAATTAGAGAAAACAAGGTGTAGAGCTGGATGAACACAGCAGGCCAAGCAGCATCAGAGGAGCAGGAAGGCTGAC
>JAHRHZ010000217.1:13166780-13179775 GCA_024137785.1 Ginglymostoma cirratum
CATTTCTGAAGAAGGGTCTAGGCCCGAAACGTCAGCTTTCCTGCTCCTCTGATGCTGCTTGGCCTGCTGTGTTCATCCAGCTCTACACCTTGTTATCTCCACTTATCCCTAAAGTTGCTTTTAGAGCGAGATTATTAATTATGCCTCTTTGTGACGTAACATTAGATCTGAAATAGTCTGTTCTCTAGTCCTCAACATTCTGCTCTAGAAAACTATTCCTGACGTACTCTAGTGACATATCCTCCACAGCATTAGTGCCATTACATTTACTCAGTCTGTACACAGATTGAAGTCCTCTTTTGATAAATGTATTACCCATGCTACATGTTTCTCTGATCTCATGGTTAGTACCATGCTGGCAATTAACGATTAAATATAAAAACAAACATGCCCCAGTTCAGATAAGTGCGTGTGTGTTTTATCTATGAGGGAATTTGATAATGTGGATGCTGGAGGGATGTTTTCCCTAAGTGGGAGGGACTAGAAACTAGATGACACCATTTAAAAGATGGAGATCAGAGAATGTTTCTCTGAGGGTCGTGATTCTGTGGAACTCTCTTTCCTAGAGAAAGGTGGAGGCAGGGTCACTGAATATTTTCAAGGCAGTAGAGACTCTCTGCTACAAGGGAGAGAAAAGGTATCTGGGCAGCAGGGAAGTGCCGTTGAGGCCATAGTCCGATCAACCCTGATGCTATTTGAATGTTGGCATAAGCTTGAGGGGCTAAATGACCTAATCCTGTTCTTACTTCATGTGTTCACATTGCAGTCTAATGAGAATATAGATCCTCATAACATAATGCTTAAGAAGATGTGGCAATCACATGCAACTGAGTCTCTGAGGAGAGGGAATACAAAGGAACATGTGCTATAGAGATTAGTATGAATCATAATTGTGTAAATAAAATTGTTTCTTAAAACTTCTTAATGTCAGACAATACACCCTCTCAATAAAGCGGGGACCTTGAGGAAGGATATTAAGGACATGGAGACAGTACAGTCTAAGGGAGCTGTCTTTAGAGAACCTGCTCAGAACCTCATGGTAGCCTAACCTGTGAGGGCTCATCAATAGACGATTAGCAAGACAAGTCACACTGAGTTGCAGTAGTGTAGGCAATATATAAATAGGTGGCAGCTGGACTGCCTCTTCCTGTGTGTGTATTTTGTGTCCATAATTCTGATTTGTAAGAGGCTATGCCCACATGATGAAAACCAATGGAGGTAGTGTGGGAAGAGATACACTCTAATCCTGGAGAATCTTATGTACTCCACTCCCATGCTGTGGGAAGTGCATGTTGAATGTAATGCTACATCACTTGCATCCAAATATTTTTTGCCCCTTCATTCTGAAACTGGGAGATCAGTGCATTTACTGTTCAACATTGATTTGTGTTGCTTTGTTTTGATGTCCCCTTGTTTCCCTGATGTGGTTTTTTGATGCTTTGCAGCATTCAGATGGAAGCTGGTATTCAAATCTTCAAACACACTGGCATTTAGAAATTGTACATTAGCTTATGAAGAGTTGCAGACTTCTGACTTCTGCTAGTTTAAAAAAAATCGATAGTAAGTTTCTCCTTCTGGTTTCAACATTTGCCCTCTATTTCAATTGAGTACTGTTATGGTTCAGTTCAGGATTAGCGCTACACTGTGACCTGTGTTTCCATTACCTATGACCACAGAAATGGCCACTATAATCAATCTTTCCGTCCAGTTATCTTGTCAAACATTTGTCAATTATGCTGCAAAGTTGTCATGTAGGTTCAGAGAGGCTGGTGCACCTCTGATGCAGAACGATATCGAGTCTAAAGGTGATTGTAATTTATTGCTGTATCTTTCATGGAAGGAGAGGCTATGTTTGTTGTGACTGTCTGTCTTGAGCAGGCCATGCTGAGTCCCATAAGCAGGATATTATCACTTGAATCATAGCTGTTCCAAACCTTAACTCCATCTGTAATAACAATAAACATTTATATAACAGGTCCTGCATTTATATAACAGATTGAGCAAAGCAACATGTCCCCAAGTGTTTGAAAAGGGCACTACCAATACAAATCATTTTTGACCCTGAGTCACAAGTGGAGATTTCAGGACAGAAGGTTCACAAGATGGTTCCAGGGATTAGGAACTTCATTTATGAGGATAGATTTGATGAAATTAGCACATTAGGAATGGGGATAGCAGAGATTTGGATGAGCTCAACTTTGGGTAAAGTGGAAGATGGGAGATCAATCAAGACAGCATCGGAATAATCAGTTAGAATAGCAAAGGCATGGATGAGTATCTCAGTGCAGATGAACTGTAGGCAGATGTCGAATAAGGTAGTCTTGGCATTGAAATGAATGGATTGATGCAAGTTCATTTTGGGGTAAAACACATGATAATCTGTCCAAGCATGGGGCTGGATGAACACAGCAGGTCAAGCAGCATCATAGGAGCAGGAAAACTTGACGTTTCGGGCCTAAACCCTTCTTCAGATTTTCTGATGAAGGGTTTAGGCCCGAAACGTCAAGTTTTCCTGCTCCTATGATGCTGCTTGACCTGCTGTGTTCATCCAGCCCCATGCTTGTTATCTTGGATTCTCCAGCATCTGCAGTACCTTTTATCTCTGATAATCTGTCCACATTGGTTCCCCAATTTTTAATATCCTTACCCTTTTTTTAAAAAAAATCCATTGATCTTAGTATTGAAATTTTCAATTGATCTTTTGGTTCCCCAGTGTTTTTTTCGGACAGGCATGAATTGGAATTTCCATTGGCCTTAATGTGAACAATCGTTTTGTGTCATTAACTCTGAATAGCCTATGTCCAACTTTAAGGTTATGCCCCCTTTTGCTGGGCTCCCCCACCACTGGAAATGGTGGTAGTGATTGGCACTGATTGTGCTTCTTGTAGTTGACCATGTTAATAGTCCAGCAAATTGTTTCTGCAGGATTGCTGTGCACTTTTCTCTCTCGAGTCCCATTGCTGACACACCATGTTCAATTTCTTGTCATTTCTGCAGGTATTTATCGCACTGAGAAAGATAAAGGCACTTTGTACGAGCTGACTTTCAAAGGAGACCAAGCCCATGAGTTCAAACGCCTAGTTTTATTTCGTCCCTTTGGCCCCATCATGAAAGTGAAAAAAGCAAAAGTGGATACATCCAACATGCTGATTAATATCATAGTGCCTCTGGCGAAAAGAGCTGATAAATTCCGACAGTTTATGCACAATTTCAGGTACAGTTTTCATCGTCAATTTATAAGCTTTTTTGTTGAAATCCATTCAAATTAAGAAGTGGTTTCTAGAGGTCCCCATCTCTAGAATAAGTAACTAACGAAGAAAAGTTAGTACTGTTCTGAGCTCAGTGATGAATTTTTCCCTCATTGCATGCACCTGCTTTATAATTAAATGGAAATAGCAATAGCAGAAATAGTTTCCAGAGAGTATAAAATCCGAATGTGTTCAGGTGTTCACCTCTGTTTGTGTTTTGGTGTGGACGCTGCACATTGAAAGACCTATCCTTAAAAGAGCCAGTCACTCTAATAGCCAAATACTACACTCTGTCCAGAGTTACCCAAAAAGACGGAAGGAAGTCTTGTACAAGTCTCCTCCCCTCTAGTTAGCCTTAGACTTACCCAAAGCTTATAAAGACTTGGAAGTTATTTCCCTGTCCTTTAAGGCATCTTGCTGGCTCTCCTGGTGTTGTGGCACAGTCACCTGCCTGCAGAGTGGATATAAAAGATCCCACAGCACTCTTTTAGAGGTGAACAAGGAAGTTCTCCCTCATTTTCTGACCAATGTTTATCCTTCAGCCAAGATCTGGACCTTGTAACGCTTTGCTGTGCACACATTGGCTGCTGACTACAACAGCATTATGATCCCCGCTGATGGTTCTTTTGGACAAGTCAGATCCCAGCATGTAACCTGGCTTGACACCTTTTTTTTAGCTAGTTAACGTGGTAGTCACTCAAACATATTCAAACAAGACTACCAATTTTCTTTAACAACAGAACAGAAAACAATTGCACAAAATAAGAAAAACAAAAAAAAAAACACGGCTCAGTGGTTAGCACTGCTGCTTTGTGACGCCAGAGACCCAGGTTTGATTCCACTCTCAGGCGACTGTGTGGAGTTTGCACGTTCTCCCCGTGTTTGCGTGGGTTTCCTCCAGGTGCCCCAATTTCCTCCCACAGTCCAAAGATGTGCAGATTAGGTGCATTGGCTAAATTGCCCAGTGTCCAGGGATGTTTAGGTTAAGTGGATTAGCCATGGAAAATGTAGGATTACAGGGCTAGAATGTGTCTGGTTGGGATGCTCTTCGGATGGTTGGTGTAGACTCAATAGGCTGAATGGCCTGCTTCCACACTGTAGGGATTCTATGATCTGAATGTAGAGAATGGTTAAAATTATCTAATTACACAGCAAAACAAAGTTTTAATATGTTACCTGACGTTATTGTTTACAGAGACTCCAGTTCAGAGAAATTACACCCCTATCTCAACTCTTCTTAGCATTTCTGTTTAACTGACTTCTTAAAGTTCCTTTACTGTATAATGTGAAGACCAGTTCAAGAAGTTCTTTCCAATTCTGCTAATATGAACTTGTCACACATCTGAGAGCCTAAACTTTGTTGGTTCTATTAACCTGAAAATTTCTAACCAAACTTTCTCTTGCTTTGGAAGTTTTATTAATTAAACCCTTCTTCTGAGGTGACTGGTCCCTGAGCTGCCCTCCACCTGTCCTAATGGGGAAGATAAAGTTGCTTCCAAACTAAACACTAGCGTCTTCTGAACTGAATTTTTGTTTTTAAAAATCACATCCTAGAATCTTCTGGACTGAAAACAAAGCTAATGGCCTTACATGCTTAATCTACCTGTCATAAGCTCAACAATATAAACATCTTTCCATTGACACTACAGAGATCTCTAGTCACATGCCTTGTAAGAAATGCTTGATTTAGCCACTGTTTTGAAAGGACTCTCTGACCTTTGATTTTGTTTTCTTAAAAGAAATACTTAACAGAAGTAACCAACACCATCATCCCCTATTTTGAGTTTTAAATTCTAAAGTGAAATCCATAGATATATCTTATACACACTTTACGGTAACAATGATTGCACATTTAAAATTACATAAATGATTTGAAGCATTTTGGAATACCCTGCAGCTGTGAACGGTGTTATGTAAATACTGAACTTCCTTTCTTTTGAGATTTTACTCATTCTGCACCTTGCAATGGTGGAATCTCTCTTAATGGGAGAGAAGTGCACCTAGGAATGGGCAGATATATCATCTAATGAAGCTTCACAATGAAACCATGTTGTATCATCAAGTTCCAATTCATGTAAGGACAGTAGGAGCTATTCACCCGACAACCACAGCCAGCACTACACAGATTCACTGGTAGGGAGAATTTAGAACTAGTCAGAGGTCAAATTGATGGTTTTCCATTCCAGTAGGTTGCCAAAGGACATAAAGGGCAATTAGCCCAAGATGGTTTTGTGAAGATATATTGAGAGGGACAGTCATAGTGTGAGCATGGCTACCTTCTCAGTCATCACAAACGAAATACTTGAACAGAAAAGATGTCTAACCTCCTACAAGGGACACAGTGTCACATTTTGATGATTGTCTTTTATTCCAGAAACTGAAAAGTCAAGGTGGAACGAGATTTAATGTGAATATTGCTCTGCTTGTTCACAGTATTATTGTATATACAACACTTGTATAATACACCACTTTGGCAACTTGCACTTGCTCGTAACTTCAGGCAGAAGTTAGGGAGTTTCTGGGACAATTGGAACAGCATGTCTGAAATTCAAGTATCTAATTTATGCGCTGGAGACTCCACTAATTTACAGTATTATCTGATTAAATATTGGTAAGGGTCACATTCAAAACATGGGCTATCCTTGTAGGAGAAAGTGGGATAATGATCTCAAGACAGTGGCTTGGAATTTCCCGTCAATAGCGAAGTGAAGGCACTTACCATTTTGATCCCTAAGAAAACTGCTGATAAAGATTTGGTGATGTCTCTAAACCGGATTTCACCTTTTCTGATCTCCTTTTGATGACTAGCAGAAATATTATCAGGCATAAGCAGATCAACACATAACAGCTTCTTACAGGTAGAAAACCAAGAAGGGAAAAAAGCACTGATTTTTCTTTGTTTTAACTATGTTGCAAAGAAGGAAATAAAGACTCAATACCACTCCGGCATATGGTATTATGTTAGGATTTGAAATATTGTAAACCAACATTTAAAAATAGTAAAATCATGATGGAGGAATATTTTAATGTAATGGAGAATTTTAATACCCGATAAACTTAGAATTAGTTTTTCAGAGCCAGATAGGTTGCTTAGTAATTATGACTTAATAAGCCATGAGAAACCCAGAAATGCCTCATTTAACAAAACGTAGGTTTTCAAAGCTGTTATTTTTCAGAGTCAAGTGGTGTAAAGCATACAAGTATACATCAGCTTGAGTGATTTTTAAGTACACTCTGTGGAAAATTCTGTACAGCAACTTCTGCATATCCCAAGAGAGTCACTTGGAATTTCCAGTCAATGGTGAAGTATTGACGGCCATGAATCCGTTGTCAATTGTCAGAAAAACCCATCTGGTTCACTAATGTCCTTCAGGGAAGGAAACTGCTGTACTTACCCGGTCTGGACTATGTGTGACCCCAGACTCATGAGGACATGGTTGACTCTTAACTGCCCTCTGGACAATTAGGAATGGGCAATAAACACTGCCTAGCCAGCAACACCCTCATCCCATGACTGAATTTAAAAAGAATCCACATTTAATTCCGTACGTGTGTGTAAAACAGGAATTGCTGTAAGTTTCACATAAAACTGGTGAACACGGACATAGTTGATAGAATGTGGAACTGGAGAAGCACAACAGGTCAGACAGCATTGAAGGAGCAGGAAAGTTGATGTGTTGGGTCTGGACCCTTCATCAGGACTGGGAAGGAGGAAGGGAGCTCAGAAATAAATGGGGGTGGGGTGGGGTTGGAGGAAAGGTAGGTGAGATGATGTTAGGTGGGTGCAGGTAGGGGGTTGTAGAGATTGGTCGGTGAGAAGGGAGATGGACAGGATGTGTTAGGTCAAGGAAGCGGGGATGAGAGGGAGGGCTGGACATGGGATGAGGCTGGACGTGGGGAGATTTTGAAGCTGGTGACCCCTGTGTTGAGGGCAATGAGTTATAAGCCCCCGAAGCAGAATATAAGGTGTTGTTCCTCCAGTTTACGTGTGGCCTCATTTTGACAGTGTAGGAGGCTCAAGATGGAGATGTCACCAAGGGAGTGGGAGGGGGAGTTGAACTAGCTGGCAACCGGAAGGTGGTGTTGATCGGAGCGTACAGAGCGCAGATGCTCCACGAATCGGTCACCGAGTCTGCGCTTGGTCTCTCTGAGAGAGCGGACACCGCATCGGGAGGAATGGATGCAAAGACCAGGTTAGAAGACATACAGGTTGGACATACTCTGTTGGATTCGGAAGGATTGTTTGGGGCCTTGGACAGAGGTGAGAGGGAAGGTTGCGGGGCAGGGAAAGGTGCCGGGTGTGGGGAAAAGGTTGGCGGGGAGTGTGGAGCGGACGGGGGAGTCGCAGAGTGAGCAGTCCCTATGGGAAGCAGATAGGAGTTCAAAATCTGGCTGATATTGCACATCGAGTAAAAGTTTAATTGCTTATTGGACGTTATGGTTGCATAGTGGTTAAAGTGCTAGACCTGCAAGGTTGAGAGTTCAAATTTCATCATGGCATTGGGGAATCAAGCTTTGAGAATGTGGTAATTGGAAATTGTAATTGACTGGTAATGAAATAATGATAGGCATTGAACTCTAGTGAAAAATCCAATCTCTGCTCAGACAATCTGTTTCAGTAGCTAAACAACAGAACAGATGTAACTATGGAATCATAAGCCAAAGGGCTTTTGCTGGAATCCATCTGCTTCCCGGTGTCAATGCCGGTGCCATTGTCTTCTTTCAAAACATTTTCTAAGTTTCTGTTTCCTTCTGGAGTCACAGGGTTCAGCAGGACAAAAACTTGGAAAATAGAACAGGAGCAAAACCGATCCAGGCTGCTGATGCAATTTTTGTTCTCCGTATATGGGCATCACAGATACGGACGACAATTATTGTCGTTCCTTATTTGTCCTGAGAAACTGATGGTGGGCCACCTTAAACTGCTGTGATCAGTGATTCCTTACAGTAGTTTGCTGCAACTACTGATGAAGGGTTTAGGCCCGAAACGTCAAGTTTTCCTGCTCCTATGATGCTGCTTGACCTACTGTGTTCATCCAGCCCCATGCTTGTTATCTATAAATGGCTTGTTAGTTTACTTTGGATGGCGATTAAAGTCACCCCTGTTTGACAGAGGAGGGCTGAAGTCTCTTAGCTAAAGTCTACTAAGATGACCAGTTACTCCCCCTGTAGGATGTTGGTGAATCAATTGCTGTTTCACAACAAACCAGCAGCAACATTGAGATAACAAGCATGGGGCTGGATGAACACAGCAGGTCAAGCAGCATCATAGGAGCAGGAAAACTTGACGTTTCGGGCCTAAACCCTCAGCATCTGCAGTACCTTTTATCTCAGCAGCAACATTGTTCCTTTTGCTGATGATTCTCAAACTTGTTCTCCCAGTTTATTAATGTAGGTATCTGTCACTAGTCGAGTAGCATAACAGAACCGTGTCTAAAGCTGCCGCATCAAATTTAAGCCTTTTGAGTTAGACCGAACTTAAAACAAAATTTCAAAGAAAATATAAAGGAATTAATTTCACCAGAAATTGGCTAAGTACCAGTTTTTCAAGTTTCCTGGAGGGTTTTGCAGTGTTAAGAATCATGAGATTTCTCAAGCTATCTTCCCAAACCTGCCTCATTACTTATGTTGATAGTAAGCCAAGAGAGAAGTAAATGCTGAACAGGTGCTAACAGAGAGTGTGAATGGTAGAAAATGGCTTGCTGAGAGCAAGACAGAACAGGACCTGAAGTACACAGGTAGGTAACAAGCATGGAGGAAAGTGGGTGTGCTGTGGAAGCATTTAGCTTTGTGTTGAGCCCAGGGGGCTGTAAGGTCCAGTACTCAAGACTGGCTGACCTAAATGGAGCTTTGATACAAAAACAGGTGGGAAGATTAGTGTTGAGGAGGCCGCAAAGAGTCGATAGGGGAATATCGACAGGTTAAATGAATGGGCAAAATCTTAGCTGATGGAACACAATGTGGGAAAATCTGAGATTATGCACTTTGGCAGGAAGAATAGAGGAGCTGAGTATTATTTAAGTGGTGAAAGACTGCAGAAAATTGCAGCACAAAGGGATTTGGGTGCCTTTGTGCATGAATCAATAAAAGCTAGCATTGAAGTTCAGCAGGAAGGCAATTGGAATGTTGGCCTTTGTTTCAAAGGGAATGGAGAATAAAAATAGGGAAGTCTTGCTTAAACTGTACCAGGCACAAGCCAGATGACACCTGGAGCACTGTGAATTTTGAGCCTCTTATCTAAGGAAAAGATATACTGCATTGGAGGCAGTCAAGAGAATGTTCCCTAGACTGACCAGCTGAGGAAGGGTTTTCTTATTAGGCTAAATAGGTTGGGCTTGTACTCATTTCGGAGAATGAGAGGAGATTTTATTGAAACATTATAAGGTTCTTTTGGAGCTTGACTGCATAAATGCAGAGAGGTTGTTACCCCTTGTGAGAGAGTCTAGGACAAGAGGGCATAATCTATGGAGTCCTATGGTTAGCACAAAGATGTGGAACAATTTTTTCTGAGGCTATTGAATCTGAGAATTTTTTTTTAACCCCAGAGGCTGTTAAATATAGAGTCATAGAGAAGTACAGCATGGAAACAGATTCTTCAGTCCAATTCCTCCATGCTAACCAGATATTCGAAATTAATCTAGCCTCATTTGCCACCATTTGGCCCATATTCCCCTTAAACCCTTTCTGTTCATGTAGTCATCTAGATGCATTTTAAATGCTGTTATAATTGTACCAGCTTCCACCACCACCTCTGGTGGCTCATTTCATACCAGCGCCATCCTTTGTGTGCAAAGTTACCCCTTAGGTCCCTTTTCTTTCCCCTCTCACCCTAAGCCTATTCAAAATTGAGTTGGTTGGCCCGTCAGGGAATCGAGGGTTATGGGTTAAAGGCGAGAAAGTGGAGTTGGGGGTTATCAGATCAGCCATGATCTCGTTGAACGATGGAGTGGACCCAATGGGCTGAATGGCCACTGCCATTCTAGTGTGATTTTCCCAACTTTTTCAATAATTTCCATGTCGGTCAGTGCCTGGGAATATTCCACTCTAAGTTTTTTTTCTTCTGGCTTCCTCTATACAACGTCATGGGATCAATCTTACTGAGACACAGATTGAGCATGGTCATAAGTCTTTGATTATCTTACACACCTGCAATACTCACCAATTTAAATTTTCTATGCAGCTTCTGGCTTGTTCTGAGGATAGTTCGATGCATGGCCTCTGGTTGGTTTCTTGAATACAGATGAAGAGCCATTGACCACAATGCTGGACACAAGACTCATCCGGAAGTGTTTTGTATAGGGGTGGTATATAAATAGCCAGAAGCAGCAGCACTGCCAGAGCTATTATCAGGGCCCAGTGTTTGATTTGATTTGATCTATTATTGTCACATGTACCTAGGTACACTAAATTTGAAATTTGAGATGTCCATTCAGAAACCTAATACCAGCAGGGAAGAAGCTGTCCTTGAATCTGTTGGTGTGTATGTTTAAGCTTTTGTACCTTCTACCTAACAGAAGAGTTTGGAAGAGATTATAACCAACATCAAAGGTGTTTTTCAACTAGGATGAACAATGTCATGAATATGATCTGAAACAAATTAAAAGGACCTTTGAAATGTTAAATGTTGAGCATAGGTTATATGAGCTGGAGTCTGGAATGCAGCAGGAACATCTAACTGTAATGCTTAAAATTATGAAGGGATTTGATAAGGTAGATGAGACAAATTATTTCCTTTTGATAGACAAATCCAGAAGAATGGATGTCTATTTTTAGTTTTAAAAAGTGGGTGACCAGTTGGGAGTGAAATCAGAGAGTACTTTTCCCACAGACTTTAAATGCTATCCTTCAAAAGGCTGTGGGTGTTAGCTATCCAAGTCTGGGGGCAATGGATATTTGTCGGTAGGAGTGAGCAGAGAAATGGATCAAAGGTGACTAACATGGTTTAATATTGAATAACAGCAAAGGCTGATAGCCTCCTCTGGTTTCTTGAATGCAGTATCGTCCACAGTCTTCTTTCTTGGCTTGCCTGAAGTCCTTTGAATTCTGCCCACAATATTAATGAGATGGATTTCAGACCATGAAGGGAAGACAGCATTGTAGAGCTACTTCAGACAGCTGCAGCTCTGCAATATAAATGGAAAGCTTCCTGGTTGCTCTCATTGTTAACAAAAACAAAGTTGCTGGAAAAGCTCAGCAGGTCTGGCAACATCTGTGAAGGAGAAAACAGCGTTAACGTTTCGGGTCCGGTGACCCTTCCTCGGAACGGGTTAATTTGTTAATTTGTCTTTACAGTGATTCGTTTATTTAGCTGTCACTGCAGGACAGTGTCCAGCACTTTTCATGATCAGCTCTTTAAGACTTTTGGTTTAATTACTTTGGAGCCGTGTTTTTGATTTCATGCAGGTGCCTACCATTATATCTCACTTTACAATATTTACTCACAATAAGCACGCAATAAGTTATCTCCCATCCAGCTTAGGATTTGCTGAGTAAAAATGTTTTCTTCCAACTGTGTGTCAAAATTTAGAAGACATTGACACCATTTATTTGAAAATGCACGAGATTCTCCTTGATATCTAAAATAAAATTGTAAGTTCATCTTTACAATAGTATACAGCGTTTCATGTTTGGAAACACTGGAGCTAAGGATTATAATTCATTTTGTGTTTTTGATGCTAAGTGAAAAATAAAGCTTGTAAATGGAACCAAGCAATAAATAAAGCCTGCAAATATTTTATGAGGAAATATATAATTCCCTTCAGATGGGTTTGGCTGGAGGGTGGTTTTATGCTCCCGTGGGTTGATCATTAATCCTGACTGAACAGTTTTTTGCAATTTAGATGTGATCAGGGGCAGTGCTGAGAGTCATGGACTGTATAGAGACACCTCCTAACCCCATCCCCCCCTTCCTCCTCCCAGTCTCACTTAGTTGCTTACTGGATGGCTGATGCCAGTAATATGTGTTCCATAAGGACTGCAAGCTGAGTAGGTGACAGATTGTTCCCAGGAGGATTTCTAGCCTTACTATAATGAAGGGATTCTTAAAGTCTCCGGGATAATTGCTCGATTGAAAACCTGAGAAACCCCAGCGTGTCATCTCCGCACATGAGAGAGCAACTTCCTTGGCAGGGAGCCGGTCATATACCTACGGTATATATGGTCCATACAATATGTAGGTAGACATAGGACAACACCATTTTTATCAGCAATTTGTGAGGTGTGGATATTTATTTGTTTCCAGAATATATCGATTATTTATCATTTTGTCTTGTACCGTTAAAAGAATTAAAGAAAATCTGCCAGCATCATCTTTCATGATGTCTTAATACGGAATTGCCCAGTGCAGAGGAAGCAGTAGTGTCATCATGTCACTGGATCTATAATCTCAAATCCCTGGTTAACGTTGTGGGGGCAGTGTTCAAAATCCAACATGGCAGATTTGAGATAAAAGGTACTGCAGATGCTGGAGAATCTGAGATAACAAGCATGGGGCTGGATGAACGCAGCAGGTCAAGCAGCACCACAGGAGCAGGAAAACTTGACGTTTCGGGCCTAAACCCTTCATCAGAAATGGGGGAGGGGAAGAGGGTTCTGAAATAAATAGGGAGAGAGGGGGAGGCGGATAGAGGATGGATAGAGGAGAGGATAGGTGGAGAGGAGGCAGACAAGTCAAAGAGGCGGGGATGGAGCCAGTAAAGGTGAGTGTAGGTAGGGGGGTAGGGAGGAGATAGGTCAGTCCAGGGAGGA
>JAHRHZ010000217.1:13180175-13209887 GCA_024137785.1 Ginglymostoma cirratum
TCCACATTGATGCCATTGGGCTGCAGGGTCCACATTGATGCCATTGGGGATCCTCTCCTCTATCCATCCTCTATCCGCCTCCCCCTCTCTCCCTATTTATTTCAGAACCCTCTTCCCCTCCCTCATTTCTGATGAAGGGTTTAGGCCCGAAACGTCAAGTTTTCCTGCTCCTGTGGTGCTGCTTGACCTGCTGTGTTCATCCAGCCCCATGCTTGTTATCTATGGCAGATTTGAATTCAGTTTTTGAGAAAAAAATTGGAAATGAAGGAATAGCTAAATGTTGACCGTGCAACCATTGCTGATTTATTCTAAAAGGAACAGTTTTGTTTCTCAATTCCGTTTAGGAAAGGAAACTTGTCATCCTTAACTGGTCTGGCCGACATGTGACGCCAGAACCCTAATAACACATTTACTGCCCGCTAGGCAATTAGGGAAGGGCAATACCTCAATGCCTACCTTGCATGAATGATTTTTTTTGAAAAAAAAGCTTCTGAAATGAAGTCACTGTGGTAATGTAGAAAATGTGACTGTCAGTCTATCCATGGTAAGGCCCCAAACCATAATAAGATCATAATGGGAGGGTCTGATCTACTGATGTTGATTTAGAGATAAATGGAGACTTCTCTTGCTGCTCCTCAAAATATTTCCACGGGATCAATGATGTTCTCCCGAAAACAGGGCCTTGATTAAATATTTCATGATTAAATTCTCTGACAGTTAGTTCTGCATTGGAGTCCAGCCAAGATTTTGTGTTCAAGTCAGTGGAATGGAACTTGAAGGTACAGCCTTATGAATCAGTTAGGACCAACTTGAGCTGCATTTAGGAGTCTACACTGTTTTGTCTCCGAATCACATTAAATTTATTTTAATTGCTTGGTTAACTTTTTAAAAAAATTCTTTTGGAAGCAAAGGCCCTCTTCAATAGGATTTAATCTCTGCTGGAATGTCTTGTCAAGAGGGAGTGGAGCCCAGTAGGGATACAATCTTGACATGCCAATATTGTCTCAACTGTGTGCAGAATTATTCTAGAGTCGTCCCAGGAAGGCAGCTGAGCTAGTAGAAAATCCTGCAGACTCGTTGTGTGAATCACAGTTGTTCTTTGAGTTTCTACACATGTTCCTGCATTTGGAGCACAGTATCTTGCATTAGGGAGAGGTTGTGGTGTGTGTCTAGTCTGAACTAATTGAAATACTCATCAGGTAAAGGTGAAGTGTTTGAATTTGAGTGTGAATTCAGTTTTGAATGTGACATGCACTCCTTTGCTAGTTTCCTTACCAGGTATTCAGGATATTGGCCTCGAGCCATCCAATGTTGAATTTCCCCTTAACCTACTTGTATCTGTTCATCCCAATACTAACAGATAGATGAATGATAGTGAGTTCCAAGTATTTAATTTGCTAACTGGCTCTCCCTTCTTAAATAGAAAGGTTATGTTTGCTGCTTTCTGGTCTGATGGAATCTTTCCAGAACCTGGCAAATTTTGGAAAGTTAACTCCAATGCGTCTACCTAATGAGGTAGGAGTCCATCAGGATCCAGGGAATTGTCAGCCCACAGCCCATTGTTTCCCTACTGATTCATAATTTTACTAAGTTAGTCTTTCCCCTTCAACTCCTGACTTACAGCTATTGCTAGGAATGGTTTCTGTCTCCTTTGTAGTGAAGACAGAAGTAAAATACTTGTTCGTTTCATCCATCATTTTCTTATTATCAACTGTCAGCTCGTCATTCTCACTCTCTAGAGGGCTAGCACTCACTTTACTTCCTCTTTTCCTTTTTAAATGCCTGTTACAACACTTGCTATTCATTTTTAAATTTCTAGCTAACTTCCTCTCAAACTGTAATACCTTCTTCCTCTAGTCATTCTCTGCTGTTTTTTACATTCTGTCTAATCAGCTAATCTACCAATCATCTTTGCACAATAAATACGTTTTCCTTCAGTAAAGGCTTTCCTTAATTTCTTTAATTAATTATGGATTGGATGGTTGGTCATCCCCTTTGAATTTTTCATTAAAGTGATAATATATTTATTCTGAGTGCTCTGAAATATTCCCTTCAATGCCTGCCATTGCTTCTGTATTGATCCATCCCCAGCCTAATATCCCAGTTCATTTCAGCTGTCTTGGCTTTCATAATCACATAATTACTAAAATAGTATCCTTAAATCTCCTCTTCTCCCTTTCAAACTGAATGCAAAATTCAATCATTCATAATTTGCATTAGTAATGTTGGCAGATAAATAAATTTTGGCTAAGAGATTGGGAGAACTCCATTAGATCATAGCCAGCCAAAATTTGCATTCAAGTGGCTGGTCTGACACTTGAAGCTGAAATCTTCTGCTCAGAATTGAGGCTACTATTCACTGATACCCTGCAATCATATGGTACAAGCCAGAAGCCAATGAGAAATCCTGGGAGGTAATATCCAAGGGTTAGGGAGAGTGAGGAGGGTGTGAACAGAGAACAATTACAAGCATTAGCTCAGAGTTGTAGAGGTGGTAAAAGCACATTGGAATTTCTCTCCACTCATTGTCTACTTTGAGCGAGGCCGAAGCAGACAAGAGACTGTAGTACTTGTATCCATCAGAAGCACTGGTGGCCTTTGGAGTCAGTTCTGATGGTCTGGGAGCAACTTATCGCATTGCAGTGGGGAAAGACCACCATCTATAGATTTTCAGCCCAGGTACAGTGGGGGTCTGTTCAGTTATTGAATCCTCCTGGCGTCTCAAATATATGTAAATAGTATCTTGCATAAGTGAGAAATGTCTTTGGGTTTGTTTGTTGGAACTGTTGGGAAAATCAAACTCCAATGTTTGGAACAAAAACAGAAGTTGCTGAAAAAGCAACTGTTTTTGTTCCTGATTTACGGCATCCGCAGTTCTTTTGGTTTTTATCCAATGTTTGTGTGTTCTCCATATGCTAAGACTGTACAGAACTGAACTGCTCTAGTGACTATGTATTAATGTAAAGATTTTTTATGAATAAAGTACATTTTTGAAATAAAGAAAAAACTTATTACATTGCTTGGCAATAGCACTACCTCGGCTAGGTGGACAGCAACCATTCATTTTTAAATAATCTGTAAAAAGAAAAGTGTAAGAAGTATGAAAATTAAACAGATATTGGGGGCCCAGATAAAAATTTGGGGAAAAACGAAGGAACAATGGACATTGAAAAGGATAAATGGAGTCAAAGAAGGAAAAGTTGAAAGGATGCGTAAGCAGCAGGAAGAAATAATCTCAGGCAGACTGAAAGGGTTCTGATAAATAAACATACTTTTGGGAGTTATAGAGAATCAGTAAGACTGAGGAAGGGTCACCAGACCCGAAACGTTAACTCTGTTTTTCCCTTCACAGATGCTGCCAGACCTGCTGGACTTTTCCAGCAATTTTGTTTTTGATCAGTAAGACTGAGCTTGTCCCTGTAGAAATGGGACTGACAATCGACTGACTCAAGTTCTACTCATTTGGTCATTCATTGACTGACTGTCTTATCTATTCCTCTGTCCTATTGAAGTATTATCTTTCTCATTTGCTGCCATTGTTTCTGGTACTTTTCTTCATTTATATAAATAGTTTGGGTGTGAATATAGGAGGTCTGGCTAGTAAGTTTGCAGATGACAACAAAATTGGAGGTGTAGTGGACAGTGAAGAAGGTTATCTCGGAGTACAATGGGATCTTAATCAAATGGGCCAATGGGCCAAAGAGTGGCAGATGGAGTTTAATTTATATAAATGTGAGGTGCTGCATTTTGGAAAGGCAAATCAGGGCAGGACTTATACATTTGTAAGTCCTGGGGAGTTTTGCTGAATAAAGAGATCTTGGAGTGCAGGTTCATAGTTCCTTGAAAGTGGAGTTGAAGGTAGAAAGGATAGCGAAGAATGTATTTGGTATGCTTGCCTTTACTGGTCAGTGCTTTGAGTATAGGAGTTGGGAGGTCATGGTGCGGCTGTACAGGACATTGGTTAGGCCACTATTGGAATACTGCATGTATTTCTGGCCTTCCTGCTAAGGGAAGGATGTTGTGAAACCTGAAAGGATTCAGAGAAGATTTACAAGGATGTTGCCAGGCTTGGAGGGTTTGAGCTACAGGGAGAGGCTGAATAGCCTGGGGTTATTTTCCCTGGAGCGTCGGAGGCTGCGGTTGACTCTATAGAGGTTTATAAAATCATGTGGGACATGGATAGAGTAAATGTACAAGGTTTTTTCCCCATGGTGGGGGAGTCCGAAACCAGAGAGCATAGGTTTAAGGTGAGAGGGGAAAGATTTAAGATGGACCTAAGGGACAACTTTTTCACTCAGAGAGTAGTGCATTTATGAAATGAGCTGCCAGAGGAGATCGTGGAGGCTGGTACAATTACAATATTTAAAAGGCATTTGGATGAGTAAATGAATAGGAAGGGTATAGCGGGATGAATGCTGTCAAATGGGACGAGGTCAATCTAGGATATCTCGTCAGCAGGTTTGAATTGGACTGAAAAGTCTGTTTCCGTGCTTTACATCTCTATGACTCTATGATTAAAAGGCTTGAGATAGACAGCGAGAGTTGGAGATTTTTTGTTTAATTGAACAGTTAGACATCTGGCACTCATGGAAACCAAGTCTTAATACGAGTCTCCAAAATAATACTAAGGAAACATCTCTGTTTAGGAAGAATGAAATATTAGGACCCTGCCGTAGGATTATCCTGGAGATTAGCCAGCTGAAACCACAGCTATACCAGCACAGGTAATTGATTAGCATGAGCTGTAGCCTAGTTATTAAAATTCTTGCTTCTGAGTTAGAAGTTGTGAGCACAAGTCAAGTTCTAGAATTTGAGCGTGCAATTAAACCAGCCTTCAAGTGGGAAGGGGAGGGGGTCATGCAACTTTGTCTTTCAGAGAGCGTGTGTCCAACATTTATTCCTTGACTGATATTGCTAAAACTGATTATGGTTTGTGTGTAAGTTTGCTGTTGTATTTCTAACATTACGACAGTGAAGTGAACAACTAGAGTCCATGAACACCAGCCGGCCACAAAAAGACATGACCAATACTCACTCATCTCAATCCACGTGGACAAGGAGAACCACCATTTCGACTGGGACAACACCAAGATCCTGGGACAGCCTAGGCAGAGACAGGCACAAGAATTCCTAGAAGCCTGGCTCTCCACAAAGCATGCTATTAATAAACACATTGAACTCGACCCCATATACGTTCTACTACGAAGGAAAACCGGACGTGAGGCAATCCATCTCAACGGACCCCAGAGTTTAAAAACCAGGCAGGAAAACACACTGGCGCTTCATCGGCGGCTGCACTGAGGATGTTACCAAGCATGGTAATGAAACGTTTGCGACACAAGAAACCAGCTTGGCAAACCAACCAACCTCAACACCCATAACCCGAGCTACAAATCTACTCCAAAACCTTAGTGGCTGCCTTTCAAGAGGACTTCACTTACCAGTGACTAAGAGCAGGGGACTCCTTCTTTGTGTCTGGTCACTGTTCAACGCTCAATCACTCTATCATGTTGCTGTTTCTGGGAGCTGGCTGTGCTAAAATCAACTGCTGTGCTTCCCTAAGTACCAAGAGTGACTGTATTAAAGAGTGTTCATTGGCTGTGAGGCACATTGGGATGTCTTGAGGTTGGGAAGGATGCTGTCTGAATGCGTAGATTTTTATTCTAAGGGAGGGGATGTACTTTCGTACAGACGACAAATAAAGATTTTCCCCAGTTAATTTTGTTAGCATGTTGTAGTCTCCACAAGTCTGAATTTAGCGTGTCAGTAAAGTAAAACACTGGACCTATCAATCTGGCTCAGTGCCTGGCACCATTAACAAACAACCATTACATGTTAGCTCTGGTTGAATTAACAAGATACTAAAGAAACTGATCTTTCTTCTCAGTCTGAAAGTGTTTATCAATATCCGATTGAAATATTTAGCAGTTGGCTGACTTAAGCAGCAGAGTGGTCTAACTTTGAATAGATATGACTCTTTTGTCACTGAAAGTATAATATGGGGTTGAAGAATCAATACATTTTTGTGTTATGTTCCTACCCTTTTCCGTAACGGTGATGTTTCTGATTATGGCCCTTTCAGTGCTATGTCTTTCTCTCCCATTCCAGAACTTGGTTGAGTCTGGAGCCCACACATTAATTTTGATGCAAACAAGGAGCATTGATTCACGTAGTCAGAGCCAAAAGCAATGAGTCAATTCATTGTCTGCTGCATTTGAGTATGAGCCACTGATCAGGGATTTTTGCTATCTACTAACACCTCATCTAAAGCTCCGATTACCCCTTATTCCTCAGAGTCCTGCTACTCCTCCCCAGCCAACTAACGTGGCTCTGTAAAACGGAAAGGTTATGGGAGTTTTATTTATGCTTCTGATCAACCCCAGTCCGCTTCATGCCCTAAACTAGCGTCACTCACAGTAGGCAACAAATTAGATTCTGGTGGTGGCGAAGGTGGAGTTACTTTATACCTCAGTGGTCTTTCCTGAGTGTTTGTGTGTATCTGTCTCTCACTCACCTTCTCTTTCTCCCTCCCTCTCTAAGAGAGTGTGGGCAGGAATCGTAGAAAACCTACAGTGCAGAAAGAAGCCATTTGGCCCATCGAACCTCCACTTACCCTAAAGAAGAAGACTATATCTTCAAACCACCCACCCTATCCCTTTAACTGTGCATTTACCATAGATACTCCACCTAATCTGCACATTCCTGCACGCTGCAAGGTAATGAGGAGTAATGATGTCACTAAACCCTGTCAATAAATAGAATGGCTTCAGCATTCTCCTCTCCTTATTATCTTGGGTCATCTTTTCCCTCGCTTTTCTGCACATTTCTTCAATTATTTGCATTGGCGCAGTGCGCTAAATAGTATAAGCATTGTGCCTGCATCTTCTGACTGGCCAACAGGAGGCACCAGAGAGCTCCTTTACATGCCTTTCCTTTGCATTTGCCTCTTTCTCAAGCAGTACATAATGCGAGCTTTGATCAACACCTCTTGTTTGTTCTGGCTTAGGTCAGGAACAAAACTGTACTGCAAACTTAAACCCATTCCCTGCTTTGGGGTATTGAAAACTGATGTGTGACACTATCACCACCCCCAAGTGATAATGCCCTTTTTGGCAATTATAATCACAAGAAGCAAAATTAAAATAGATCTTTATTTAATGGAATTAAACTTGAGTTTGTGCATAGATTTTCCATTCAGATCTTTTATTAAACTTTCAGTTGCGGTCCAAGCCAATGCCCACGTCATGTGGGTATTAAACATGGGGAGGAGATGGCCTAATGGTATTATTGCTGGACTATTAATCCGGGGACCTGAGTTCAAATCCCGCCATGACAGGTGGTAGAATTTGAATTCAGTAAATATCTGGAGTCTAATGATGACCATGGGTCCATTGTCAATTGTTGGGGGGGAAAACCCATCTGGTTCAGTAATGTTCTTTAGGGAAGGAAACTGCTACCTTTACCTGGTTTAGCCTACATGTGACTCCAGACCCACATCAATGTGGTTGACTCTGAACTGCCCTCTGGGCAATTGGGGATGGGCAATAAATGCTGCCTGCGATGCCCTCATCCTGTGAATAAATGAAAAAAAATGTTGACCATTGTTTATCCCATCAGTCTTGCATGCGGTCAGATGAGAAAGATTAAAGGTCAAACCTTAAAAGTGGTGCCAAACTCCCAAAGGCCTCCAGAAAACCATCACTGTAATGTTCCACAGCTATTGTTTGTAAATGTCTCAAGTTTGAGCCCTGTATCAACAGTTAAGCAAGCTGAGTCTACCCACACAAGGATGGCTGAATATTTTTATTTTATGTTTTCCAGTGTAGGCAGGAATATAAATAACATCTTGATGGTTGTGGATCCTTCAACGGAGGAGTTGATGGTCCTTTGGCTGTTCAGCTGTTCAAGGGAAAAATAATAGAAGATTAAATGTGCACTTGAGCTAAATTAATTCCAAATGTTCATGCAGCCTTGACATGCTATGCTTTCTGAAAAGCAGAGATTGGCTCCTGACTAGATTTGTGTGTATATGTTCACTCCAAACCTCATTGTAGAACTGCTAATGCACTCACACTGTCTGCATAACTCTTGGAACTCAATTCAAGTACATTGTGAAGGCAATCCCTATTTTTTTCCCTCAGAATGAAAATGATAGCCTTTTCATAACCTTTCATAGTGGCCTGGTTTAAACTGACACAGTTGATTTGTCGAGACAGTAGAGTTGGAATGATGCAGTGCCCTAGGAGTTAAACTTATGGCCTTCAGAATTGAGTGCAGTACTTAGGCTAAGAAACTGAAGCTGCACAATTTCAATTTGTGGTGCTACAGGTGGCACAGGTTGGAAGTGTGCCCCTTGCTGAGGCTGCCACGTTGGTCTGAGTGTTGGCGTGTGCACATGAATATTTGGCAGACAACCTCTGAGAAGACAGATCATGACCTAAATCAGTGTGCTTCTGATATGGTGCCAACACTGTCACTTTGGAGCTTGATGCTCCGCACTCTCTCAATCATTCATGGCCAAACACTCATTTAGCAGCAGGAAGGATTCTCTCTTCCTCTGTGGGACTTGATTGACCAAGACCTGCTAGAGGTGAATGACAGTGTGGCTTTTGTCAGGGAGCAGATGTGAATCCATGAGGAAAGGTACCATCACTCTCATCTACAAGATGAAGGGGGAGAGGCAGGAAATTAGAAATTGGTGACCAGTCTCACTACTGAATGCAGATTACAAAATCCTATTTAAGGTCATTGCCAACCACGTCAGGTCTGCTCTAGGATCGGTGATTCACCCAGACCAAATCTGTGCTGTACCAGGCAGGATGATCTCTGACAGCCTCACGCTCCTCAGGGACACGATCACCTAGTGCAGGAAAGGGGGGTGGACGCCTGTCTCATCAGCCTGGACCAGGAGAAGGCCTTAACAGGATATCACGCACCTACATGTGGGATGTGCTGTCCAAAGTGGGCTTTGGGGAGGGAATCGGCTATTGAATCTGACTACTGTACACTACATCATTAGCGCAGTCTCAATTAATGAGTGGGAATCAGAAAGCTACCCAATCAGATCCGGAGTCAGGCAGGGCTGCCCACTCTCTTCTGCCTTGTGTGTTTGTGTGTTGTATAGAGCCTTTTGCTGAGTCCATCAGGAAGGATGCGAGCCTGAAAGGGGTGACTATTCCAGGCAGTGGAGGCCTACAGGTCAGAGTCTCCCTGTATATGGATGACATCGCCGTTTTTTGCTTGGATCCACTATCAGTGTGCAAACTCACGAGCATCTGCAACCAGTTCAAGCTGGCATCAGGAGCCAAGGTAAATCAGGCAAGAGCGAGGCCATGTTCTTTGGGGATGGGGCCAACTGATGCTTCATCCTCTTCACCGCCGAGACAGATTGCTTGAAGATGCTGGGAATAGGGTTTGGAGGGGCTGGGGAGTGCGCAAAAAATTGGGAGGAGCATATTGCTGAGGTGAGGCAGAAACAGGGCTTTTGGGAGCACTGCTCCCTCTCCATGGCAGGTAAAAACCTGGTCATCAGCTGTGAGGTACTCTGTCTGTTGTTGATTGTGGCACAGGTCTGGCCCATTCCCAGAACCTGCGTCATTGCAGTCAGCCAAGCTATTTTGTACTGTCTCTGCAGGGACACCACGTTCAAAACTCTGGATAAGAGGGGTAAAAAAACGTACCCAGCCCTGCCCATATTCTGATGGCCACCTTTGTGTGTGGCTGCATCAAGCTGTGTGTCTACCCTCCATACGCAAACACCAAGTGTCACTAGGTACTGAGGTTCTACCTGTCCCCAGTGTTGCAAAAGATGGGACTAGTTTCATTGCCGTGGAATGCTGTAAGTAATTGGACCCTTCCGTATCACCTGTCCTTCGTGGAGAAATTTGTGAAGAAAACACCTTTGACCACAAGTCAATCGGGAAGTGGTCAGCACGTAGCATCCTCAAGACCCTGTGGGCAAAGGAGATGGTGGATCCTGTCAGGTGGTTCCCTGAGCAGACTGTCAAAGCCATTTGGCAGAATGCCTCAACGCCAGAACTTTCCAACAAGCACAGAGACATTGCTTGGCTGATGGTGAGAAAGGCACTACCTGTGAGATTCTCCTTATGTGCCTGAACACTCTGCACCACCACATTCTGCCCTTGAAGTGGCTGCAGGGTGGGGACACTGGAATGTAGGGGTAGAGTAGAGTAGAAACTGTCCCATGTGTCCTGCTGGAATGTGCCTTTGCAAAGGAAGTCTGGAGAAAGATGCGGTGGTTTTTGTTAAGGTTCGTCCTGAGCAGCTCCATGACACAGGATTCTGTGCTATACGGTCTGTTCCCCAGGACCCACACCAAGACAAACATCAAGTGTGCCTGGAGGACCATCACTCCATGAAAAATGCTCTTTGGTCTGCCCAAAACTTGTTGGTCTTCCAGAGCAAGGAGTTGACCTTGACCAAGTATTGCAGACTGGCACCTTCCAAGATTCAGGACTGTGTGCTGAGGGACACACTAAAGCTGTTACCAAGGCACAGTGTGGGGAAAGACCATCGTCTAAGGTCTTTCTACTGAAGTTAAATGGGGGTCTATTCAGTTACCAGACCCTCCCAGTGCCTCAAATATATCTAAATATAGTCATCTACAAGTAAGAAATACCTTTGGTTTATTTGCTGGATAGAGTCAAACTCCAATGTTTATTTGTTTCTACATATGCTACTGTACAGAACCAAACTCTGTTAGTGACTATGCATGTGCATAAGGATATTTTTATGAATAGAGTATATTTTTGAAATGAAGGAAAAGATTCGTCATCCCCCAGGAGGACAGTTGGCTTGTACCCTACAGAGGCCTGAGGCCACATCTCAGTGATATGATTTGTTTGCTCGGGGACAGATTGCTGGACAGCCGTGACATCCTGTGAGCTCCTTTAAAACCCTGGTATCCACAGCCACAATAGGGTTAGGGTCAAAATAACCTTAACCCTAACCCTATCGCAGGCAGCCCATCTGAACCTCGGCGGCAGTCAGCTGAGCTCACGAGTGCTGTGTAAATTTCCACCGCAGCACCAAAATATGGAGCGACTTCAGTTTGTGCTGTTATGGAAAGTGAGGCATTGGTCATCACTCACTATATCATGGCAAGTCCCATACATGCTAATGGTGTTGACCCCAGTCTCTATTGCTGGAATAGATAGGCTCCAACCTGTGCACAGAGGCAATCTGACATTTCATGATGACTACTTCTTGTAGCCTGCCCATGAAGGTACAAACCCACTGACTCCCACAGTTACCTTGACTATACATCCTCAGACCCTGCTTCCTGTAACTCTGATTTCACTCTACTGATGCTGCCAGACCTACTGAGATTTTCCAGCAATTTTTGTTTAGTACTCAATTGACTCATCTGCTTTCCAACCGCAGGCATTTATATTGTCCTTTCCCCTGCCCTGCCCTGCCCTGGCTGTGGGGCACCCAGTGTTCCCCCAAAATCAAGTGATGGTGTTGTTCTTCATCAGCAATCCTCCGTCTCTTCAAGCTGTTGGTCTTGCACCTCACTCCGTGGCTGTGTAACATTTCTTGGGTACCTGAAAGGAGAAAGGCACCAATGGTGAGGAGGGCTCTGTGGGCGGCACGGTGGCTCAGTGGTTAGCACTGCTGCCTCACAGTGCTAGGGACCTGGGTTCAATTCCACCCTTGAGTGACTATCTGTGTGGAGTTTGCACATTCTCCCCGTGTCTGTGTGCGTTTCCTCCAGGTGCTCTGGTTTCTTTCAACAGTCTAATGATGTGCAAATTAGATGGATTGGCCATGCTAAACTGTCCATAGTGTTCAGGGATGTGTAAGTTAGGTGTGCTCGCCATGGGAAATACAGGGTTACTGGGATAGGGTAGGGGGATGGGGATGGGTCTGGGTGGGATGCTGTTCAGAGGGTTAGTGTGGACTTGTTGGGCCTGAATGGCCTGCTTCCACACTGCACAGATTCTATGGATCTATTGCTGTGTCACACTAATTATAATGCTGCAATAATCAGTCATTAACCAGGGTTTGATCAACTATGTGGATTTGTTTATTTAACTCAGTAAATACTAACTAGCGACAAAGCAGGCATGACAGCAAACTATTTGATTTTTGTGTGTACAGCTTGCAGCTCCGTGGCAAGCTAACTTCCAAGCAGAGTCACAGCATTGTATACAGACAACACATGGAGTTCTGAAAAGATGGATTCTCTTGAAGGCAAGGTAAACATAAACAGGGTGGGTTTTGGTTATGGGGTAGAGAGGGAAACAATATCAACAATATTTACAGAAGAAGGATTAACTTTGAGCATACTGTGACCTTTGATGCTTTTGGCCTGTGGCTCAAGTCAGAATGCGTTTCCTCTTTTAGTGCTGACTAACTCTGTGCTAACTTCTGACAATTTGCATCGTTGGTCTGATAGTCAACCACTTATTAATTTAGCACCATCTGTGATCATTTATATGAATACAAAGTTTCAGAATTGTCTGCCCTGCAAACAACAGACATTGGGTTAACCCATACTGTGGCCCCTTTTCTGGATCCCGTACACTTTTTGTTCTCCCAGTGATGGTAGCCACAGAAATAAATATGTTGTTACAATGTACTAGAGATTGCTACTATTAGACTTTCTACGTTGTGACCGTTGTGATCTGTATCCCAAGCTTGTTTGTTTGCCTCAATTTTTTTTCCTCTCCCTGATCATTTATGAATTTCCTCGTTCACAAAAGGAGGATGGCTTTTATAATGAACGATAAATAAGTAATAGCTGATATCTCCACAAAGTTAGTAAGAAAGTTACTTTGTTATTTACTTAATCATAAATTGGGGCCAGAGATTGGCTTGTATTTTCTCCACCTCTTTCTGATCCCACGACTGAGAAGTGTCAACAATGTATTTTATAAATTAAAATCCAAAATGTTTTGTACCAGAATCTTATCCATCAATCTTGAATATTTGCTCCTAAGCACCACGTATGTTTTTAAAAAATTAAACCTTTTCACGATATATCTGGTGACATGCTGCATGTTTCTTGAAAGTTTATATCAAAGGTAAACAGGATTTTACTTCCTTGCAAAAGCAGCTGTTCAATTATAGGACTCAGCATTCTTAGCTATCCCACAATTTGAGCACAGTATCCTCTCGGGGCTACAGGTTTCCGCCCTGGTTTTCACATGATTGATGGGACTGATACTGAACCTATAGATCTTCACACACAGGGCAGGATGTCACATGTGACAATGGGATTGGAGTGCACAGTTTGCTTCCTTTTACTTGCTTTCCCTTCCAATGCGCTGTCTTGTCATCAAGACGCGGTGACTCAAAGGGTGATGAAGCTCAATGGACAAGTTGTTGCTGGTTTGAACACTCCTTGTTCTTCAGTCTTCCACCGAAAACCCGCACACAATCCACATCTGACCACATACAAACACACACACACACACACACACACACACACACACTTTTACACACGTTCTGAGGAAGGGTCACTGGACCCGAAACATTAAGTCTGTTCTTTCCTTCACAGATGCTGCCAGACCTGCTGAGCTTTTCCAGCAACTTCTGTTCTTGTTCCGCATCTGTCCACTGCAGGTAGGAAACAAGGCAGGTCCTGCATCTTACCCAGACCAGAACGGAGATCGAATCCCACACCATTGGCACCAGTCTGACCCATATCGGTCATCCAACCCCCCAGAACAAGGAATTAGAGTTGCTTTCATAACCAACGCTTTTCCATGTTGTAACCTGGATCTAATGATAGTGACAGTTCCACCATTTACACTGACCAGAACACTTCCACTCTTATTGCTTCCTATTCATGTGTGTTGGAAGGATTTGCCTGTTGGTATTCAACCTGCTTGGCTGGGTTGTCCTTGACCATAAAGTCCTGGAGAAGGGCCTGTGTCCAGAGCTTATGGCTCAGAGGCGTCACCACTCCTAGCCAAACTCATTTCTGTCATCAATATTCATGCTAGGTGCTTTCAAGGAGAGCTTCAAAGTGCATTTTAAGTGTTTTCTTTGACCTCCATGGAACATTGGCCTGTTGGGAGTTGAGAAAACAGGACCTGGTGGAGCAGATACAATTTGGCCATCTGGACACAGTGTGTAGTGATTGAAGACTAGACAGTATTAAGGAAACTGAGGAGATTGGAGCTTTGAATTGAAAAAGCCTGGAAGAATTGTAAATAATACGGAGATATAAAGAGGAATTTATTTTGCTATGAGTCACTGCTGCTAGGTATTTACACTGAGAGTCGGCTATATGCCCCAGAATGTTCTTTCATTGTTGACGCTTTGAAAATCTGACCGATCCGCTCCTCAACTGAATCCATCTACACAATTGCAGAGATAATCACAGGACTGCTAACAAGAACAGCAATCCTGGCCTGCTTGCCCCTTTCTCACTCATTGATTCCAATTCTAATTCTCCTAATGTCCCTCTTAGTTTGGCAACAACAGCTCACATTTATATAGCACTTCTTTACGGGAGACAAAATGTTCCAAAGAACACCACAGGGAAGTTATCTGAGAACATTTAACACAGGCTTATAATGGCTCATTAAGATGTGATCAATAGCTTAGTTAAGGACGCAAGTCTTTTAAACAGCATCTTTAAGCGAGAGGCAGAGAGGTTGAAGGAGGAAATCTCACAGCATTGGAAGAGCACTGAAGGCATGGTCAACAAGATTAGAAGTGATCAAAATCTGCGATGTGCAAGAGACCAGAATTAGAGGTGCACAGGGAAAGGGAAGGGGTGAGGCCATACAGGGATTTGAAAGCAAGGATGAGAACTGCATTGCTTCAGGTAAGTATCCAGTTTGTAAATCTCATGATGAACTCGAATGTGGAGCTGAGTATTTGACCCACAGTTATGATGTAACGGTCATCCATTCTCTTGATGCTTGTTACATTATAAATGTTGAAGCTGAAGATCGAGCACCCCACACAATGACCTCATCCAGCAAACCATCTGCTAGTCGACATACAGTTCAGTGTCAGAGAACTAGGTCAGGGTTTTTACTAATTGTAACAACGTGTCATGACTATAACAGCTGTATCCACTCTGCCTCTGATGTAATGTGGATATCCTATTTAAGTGACTGTCGGGAACTGTACTTCACACATCTGTGGAATCTCCCCAAAACCACACTCAGACTATCCAGTTTCTTTTGAGCTGCTGAAGTTTGCAAACCCCAGAAGATTCCATCCTGTGAAAAAATTTGGTTATTTTTACCAAGGGGATGCTTCACTGACCTTTCGCTTTATAAGAAAACAGCCACTGCTTTGGTTTGTGCAGTCATGTCAAAAAAGGTCAGATGACATTGTCATCAAATTATTGTCGCAAGGGTAAAGGAGCTTGTCTCTTTAAAATGAAGTACCAATCCACACCAGCAGCTCAGCTGTTGAAACCGAAAGAACTGTGGATACTGTAAATCAGGAACAAAAACAGAAGTTGCTGGAAAAGCTCAGCAGGTCTGGTAGCATCTGTGAAAAAAAAAATCAGAGTTAACTCTTTCTCTTCATAGATGCTGCCAGACCTGCTGCGCTTTTCCAGCAACTTCTGTTTTTGTAGCTCATCTGTCTTGGAGAATACAGCTTTCATTTGGACCCTTATCATTTCATTTTGTCATGTTGAACTGAAGCAACTACTGCTGTAGTTTTTAACTTAGCGCATGTGTCCAATCAGTTTTCAGAGGGTTAAAAAAAGGTTTGAGTTGATTACTTAATTTTAATTACTTGCGGACATCCTGAAGACCACTTTAGACACTCTCCTGAGTTATTTCTCTTTCTCTTGAAAAATTGTCAAAGGCAAAACTGGAGGCTTGAACTTCATTTGGCTGTGGAGTGATCTATGGTCACTGACATTGCCTGATAAAGGATGGAGTGACAGGCTGAGAGAAATTTACTCTTGTCAGGTTTGAAGAGGGCTCATCCATCAGCCTACAATTTACCACCAGGGTCGTGTTTTACAGGCCATGGAGCTTCACCTTCCAACCCATTGTTCATCATGAGAGATATAAAGGTCACCTGTCACTGAGGCAAAATATGCTGTAAAATGTACACAAAGGAAGAAAAGCTGTTTCAGTCTCCCTTTATCACTTTGCTGTTCGCTCTACTGTCAGCTCCCACAAGCACCTTATCGCCTGCAAAACACTTCCTATTTAAGCTTGGTAAGAATATATTTGTGGTTCAGCTTCAGTACAGCCTTGCTTCCCTGTTGAAAGGTTGCAATCGCAAATCTCACAATAGCAACCAGAGTACATAACATAGCGATGATTATATTGCTGTTGGTCAAGATCTTGCTGTACATTAATTGACTGTTGCAATTTCTCATTGCAACAGTGAGCATGCTCTAAAAATATTCCAATGGCTGTAAAGTGCAGTGGGATATCCTGAGGTCATGAAAGGCACAATGTAAATGCAATGTATTTATTTCTGTGCGTGAAGGAATTAGACTCCTGTGAGGACATTTTGCTCATAAATGTGACATGTAGCCAATCTGTATCACAGCTAACTGTCCCACTGTGTCTATAAATGACACCAACTGCAGCAAGATACTTTATCTTGTGTTAAATATTGCATCCAGCAGTGAAAATAAATCAGGTGTTCATCATGTTTTATAAATTAACCAATCCCTGGAGAATTTGGGAATAATAGCTCAATTGATGAGAAGGGCACTGTTTCCATCCCTGGACCAATGGCATTGGCTGCTACATTTGGAATTACTACTGACTGTTACCTGGTTACCCTGTGGAAAAATTTGTATGTAGAGAGGATGTGATTAGTCCCAGCTCTGATAATCCTGCTCGTAATAACCTACCATCGCTCACAAAACACTTCCATCTTGATAACCCACCATCACTTGCCATAACATTCCTTCCCTTTCAATAATTCATCATCATTCACCATAACTCTCCATCCCTCTTGATAATCCACCATGACTCACTACAACACTCAATCTCTAATGACAACACAGCTTCACTTACGATAAGACTCCATCACTCTTGATTATCCATCATCATTCAAGATAAGAGTCTTTCGTTCTCAAAAATCCACCAGAGCTCTTGAAAGCATGCTATTGTTTATGGCAATGATTAATTACTTGGAATAGTCCATCGGTACCCTTGGTAAATCTCCCTTGTCCTTGCTAACTGTTAGCTAACCTGCCAAAAAACCTATTATATCCTTTTTCGCCTACCAACCTGTTTGATAACTCAATTTACCTGCCTTGTGTCATTTCCCTGTTACAATTAACCAAGCACCAACTTACTAACAGATTCAAGAACAGCTTCTTCCCCGCTGTTATCAGACTTATGAATGTAACTTTCATACATTAGAATTGACCTTTCTCTGCACCTTCTCCATAGCGTAACAGTACATTCTACATTCTGTTCTGTTACCTTGATGTACTTAGGCAAGGCATGATTTGTGTGGATAGCACGCAAAACAATACTTTTCCCTGTATCTCAGTATATGTGACAATAATAAATCAAATCAAAAATTCCTCAATACCTGTAATCAGTCTGTTCTGCAATTTTATGACACATGTCTGGAACGAAGTAGGACTTGAACCCAGGCCTCCTGGCCCAAAGGTAAGGATACTACTACTGCACTGGAATAACTCCTCCCCATAAATTTCAAGATATTGTTTGATATGCCTGTCCTGCAATGTAATTACACATCTCTGGAGAAGGTGGGACCTGAGCCCGGGTCTCCTGGCTCAGAGGTAGGGATACTGTCATTGTGTCACAGGAGCCCTCCCTCAACAAATTTCTGTTGATCTCAGCCTTAATCATTTCGCCTGACTCCAATGTCTACTGCCTTGTGCTTAAAAACAATTTAGGTAGTTCTCAACTGTTCTTTGTGTAAGAGAATGCTTCCTAATTTCACTTGTAAATCGCAGGAGGCTAATTTTAGAATTGTGACCCCCTTGGTCTGATTTCTGTCTTCCAGGTTCCCATTCTTCATTGTTTTAAAACATTCAGTGAGATCCCTGTTCAATCTCCTAAACCCGGGGATATACAAGTTAAGTTTCTGTAACCTATCCTCCTAATTTACTCTTTCAGTTGGCAACACTCCAGCAGAGAGTCAGAGCCTTCAGGATTTTAGTGGGGACTAAAATATTAAACAGTTGGCCAAATTTATTGTGGATTTTTCTGGTATCTTAGTTGATTTTTATTTGAATACCTATCTGTAAGCTGCAGGTTGCTGCTGAATTTCAGAATCCATTTTTTTCCCCTGTTTGAAGGATCATTGACATTTTGAGTCCCAACTAACTTCCTTTGGGTGGGAAGCTGTCGTTCACTAGAGACAGAAATACTATTTTCCATGTTCTTGTGCCGCCTCTCTTTCCCACCTCCCCCCACCCCCGTATCTCAGTCTGTTTCATTCTCTCATCCTCTCTCAATTTCTATACGCTTCTCCCTGTAACAGTAGAAACATGCTCAAACTCTGCACCTTTTTTGATAATCCCAAGAGCTTGATGAACTGGGTGGGGAGGGGGGTGGGTGTCACTATAATTCTCTAGTCTTTTCTCTGTGGGAAAACGTTGGCCAATCAAAGTAACAGATCAGCACCTTGTCCACGAAGTACAAAACCAGGAAGAATCACTTGACCATTCTCTCACTGGAGCATAGGAGACTGAGGGGTAACCTTTGTAGAGGCATATTAAATCATGAGAGACATAGATAGGGTAGATAGCAGACAGCTTTTCCCCATGGTAGGAGAGTCTAAAACTAGAGGGCATAGGTTTAAGGTGAGAGGGAGAAGAGATACAAAAGGGTCCAGAGAGGCAACGTTTTTACACAGAGGGTGGTAAGTGTCAGGAATGGGCTGCTAGAGGTAGTGGGGGATGAGAGTACAATTCCGTTGTTTAAGAAACATTTAGACAGGTACATGGATGGGGTCGGTATGGAAGGATATGGACCAAACACAGGCAAATGGGACTAGATTAAATTGTGAAAACTGGGCAGCATGGGCAAGTTGGGCCGAAGGGCCTGTTTTCATGCTGTAGACCTCTTTGACTTTAGATGCTGCCAGACCTGCTGAGCTTTTCCAGCAATTTGTTTTTGTTCATGAAGTACAACTTGTTGTGATTACTTGAAATTTGGCATTCTTGCAATTTTCCTGATAAGTGCAAGGTACAATGCTTTGCTAACATGCCTCTCATTTCAACGTTTTTTTTTGCTCTGTTCCCCACATCCGCACTCTTCTCCTTATCGTTCCTCATTCTTATCTCATTCCTCCAGATCTTGCAGACATGGTGGAGATTTTCTCTGAATCTGTTTGATTAGTTCTCTGCTAATTATACCAAGGAACCAATTTAGAAAATAAAAAGTTGATAACCAAGGGTTGCTTTATGTATTGAGACAGTAGCAGTTTATTTAGAGATAAAAGGTACTGCAGATGCTGGAGAATCTGAGATAACAAGGCGTGGGGCTGGATGAACACAGCAGGCCAAGCAGCATCATAGGAGCAGGAAAGCTTGATGTTTCGGGCCTAGTTGTCTGCCTCCTCTCCACCTATCCTCTCCTCTATCCATCCTCTATCCGCCTGCCCCTCTCTCCCTATTTATTTCAGAACCCTCTTCCCCTCCCCCATTTCTGATGAAGGGTCTAGGCCCGAAACGTCAAGTTTTCCTGCTCCTATGATGCTGCTTGGCCAGCAGTTTATTTAGAGGTTAGTTTGAAACATATCACTGCCTGTGCTATAATCAAAGAACTTGTTTAGTGACATTTCCTTACATTGCATGTTAACGGAGAGGAATTGGACTAGTTCTTGGTGAGATGAAGTAAATCATATACTTAGCACAATCTTAACTTGCAAGTCAGTCAGTCAAAGTATGAGGTTCTGTTAAAGCATAACTATTTCAACCAATTTGTTCTGAAATCAGATGTCAGGGAAACAATGTATATAAGGTGACATCCAATCACAAGCTTAAACTGGAGCTATGTTTTAGACCGTTTCCAGTTCTGGTCACCCTGTTATAGAAAGGATATTATTAAGCTGGAGAGGGCTCTGAAAAGATTTACAAGGATGTTGCTGGGAATGGAATGTTTGAGTTAGAGAGAGTCTGGATAGGCTGGGACTTTTTTCACTGGAGGTTGAGGGGTGACCTTGTAGAGGTTTTTAAACTTATAAGTGGTATAGGTAAGGGGAATAGTAGGCGTCTTTTCCCTGTGGTGGGGGGCATTGTTTTAAGGTGAGAGGAGAAAGATTTAAAAAGGACATGACGGGTAACTTTTTTACACAGAGTGGTTCATGTGTGGAATGAACTTCCAGAAGAAATGGTAGATTTGGGTACAGTTACAATGTTTAAAAGACATTTGGATAAGTCCATGATTAAGGAATGTTTGGAGGTTATGGCCAAATGCAGGGAGGTGGGACGAGTTGAGTTTGGGATTATGGTCGACATGGACTGGTTGGATGGAAGGGTCTGTTTCCATGCTGTATGACTCTCTGGCTCTATAACTAGATCAGAGGGAAACTGAGACTGATTACAACAGATATCCTGTGTCAGCCTTCATCTCTTCAGGTTGTTTTCACGTGGGCCTGACACAGCCTGAAGGGTTTTTCTTTTCCATAACTTGTCACTCAGAATGGTGAGAATGTGGAACTTGGTAATGCACTTGATAGTAGTTAAGAAGAATAGCATGGCATAACTGCATTGAAGAGGTAGTTGGTAAACACAGAAGGGAGATGGAAACAAAGGCATATGCTGATAAGGTTAGTTGACGTAGGGTGTTAGGAGGCTCAAGTGGAACAAACACTGGCAAGAACTAGCTAACATTTCTGGACCATTTCTGTGATAACACAGTGTGGAGCTGGACGAACACTGCAGGCCAGGCAGCATCAGAGGAGCAGGAAAGCTGACGTTTCGGGTCAGGACCCTTCTTCAGAAATGGGGGAGGGGAAGGGGGCTCTGAGATAAATAGAGAGATGGGTGGGTTGGGCTGGGAAAGGCATGTGGGATGGTGATAGCAGGTAGGTAGTGGTGGGGGTTGGTCAGTGAGGTGGGAGGAGCGGATAGTTGGGAGAGAAGGTGGACAGGTCAAGGAGGCGGGGGATGAGAGGGAGGGTTGGTCTTGGGATGAGGCCAGGGGTGGGGATATTTTGAAGTTAGTAAAGTCCACATTGAGACCATTGGGTTGTAGGCTTCCGAGGTGGAATATGAGATGCTGCTCCTCCAGTTTCCGGGTACTGTCATTGTGACACTGGAGGAGACCCAGGATGGACATGCCCTCCAGGGAGTAGGAGGGGGAGTTAAAATAGTTTGTGACTGGGAGGTGTTGTTGGTTGCTGTGAACTGAGCGCAGGTGCTCTACAAAGCAGTCTCCGAGCCTCCGCGTAGTCTCACCGATGTTGAGGAGGCCACAGGGAACAGCAGATACAATAGACCACACTAGCGGATCCGCTTTGTAGAGCACTGATGCTCGGTTCGCGACATACGACAACACCTCCCAGTCACGAACCACTTCAACTCCCCCTCCCACTCCCTGGATGACATGTCCATCCTGGGCCGCCTCCAGTGTAACAACAAAGCCACCCGGAAACTGGAGGAGCAGCACCTCATATTTCCACCTTGGAAGCCTACAGCCCAATGGTCTCAATTTGGTCTTTACTAGCTTCAAAATCTTCCCACTCCTGACCTCATCCCAAGGCCAGCACCCCCTTTCATCCCCGCCTCCTTGACGTGTCCGTCCTCTTTCCTAACTATCCGCTCCTCCCACCTCACTGACCAATCCCCACCACTACCTACCTGCTATCACTGTCCCCACCTCTTTCTGTTTATTTCAGACCCCCCTTCCCCTCCCCCATTTCTGAAGAAGGGTCCTGACCCGAAATGTCAGCTTTTCTGCTTCTCTGATGCTGCCTGGCCTTCTGTGTTCCTCCAGCTCCACGCTGTGTTATCTCAGACTCCAGCATCGGCAGATCTTACTACCTCTAGACCGTTTCTGTGTTGTGCATAAAATGCGACCTGTTTTCAAAGTAAATATTCCCCTGTTCTTTTCCGTCTCTTTTGGCATTGTCATAATCCCATGTGGCAATACATGCCAGCCATTTGTTACCACATTCTGATCTTAAAGGTTATTTAACTGGAAACTTTCAGTGCTGGCATTTCTAGTGGATCCAATGACTACTTGTTTCCTTGGTTTCAAATTCTATTTGATTTCTTGTTTATTTTGGATTAAGTATGAAAGATTTTGCGGCATTGTGGTAGCAGCTGAGTCACTTGAAAATTAACATAGAAACGTAGAACGTAGGAGCAAGATGCCCACTTTCTATGTATGAATATTTTTGAAAGAGTTGACGTGGCCAACTGTGAATTTTATTGTGGCTGAATGCTTTTCCGCTTTTGCAAATGCAGTAGATTTTACTTTATAACGAAGGTAGTTCAGAAACCTACAGACTCGCGCAATATCTCTCTTTCTCCCGGAGATGGTGGCGGAGTAGGCTCGTCCACTCCGTCTGCTTTCTTTTTTTTTCTGCTTTTCTCTCTCTTTTGTTCTTAGTTTGTTTCTATCCTACTTACTTACATTCTGGAGAGAGCTTGGTCATGGAGGCAACAGCAGCACAGCTTTATCGGGTCCATAGCGTGGCAGCAGCTGGGGGCCTGGACTGGGACTTTGACAGTCGGAGAGGCATCCCAACAGGGCAGTGGGGGAGGTCCCCCACCATCTGCAGTGGTGGTGAGAGCAGGTAGCCCGAGGTCTAAAGCAGAGGAGATCAAATCCTTGGAGGGAATACAAACCCAGCATAGCTAAGCCCTTAAGACTGTTGAAATTTTAACTTTATGTCCTTAATTCTCAACTTAATACAAAGAAGGACTGTCGTGTTTAACTTTATTTTTCTACCTTATGCCTAAGGTTTTGTACTTGGGTACCTTTGTACCTAAGATGGCAATGACATTGTACATGTTTCACTGTACTCCTGTACTTGCGTACACGTGACAATAAAATCTAATGCTACTTCTAGAATCTTCCTTCAGCGATAAGGCCAGTCATCCCTAACTGTGGTACCTACTCTGCATTTCACAGAGGACAGGTTTCAAAGTAAGACGTGATTTAATGAGTTAGAGTTATGGCTGGCATTTGGACAATTATTGAAGTTGTTAAAAAATATTGTTCTTTTTAGACATGAGCTTCTAATGGCAGGAAAGATTTGCATTTATATAGCACCAGTTTTGTCCTCAGTGTCCTAATTCACTTTATGCCCGAAGGAATAATGATGAAGTCGCTATAGCCCCGGATAACCATGCAGCTGCTCTCTCATTAGAGAGAGAGATGACTTGTTGAACACTGAGAGTCACCACACCTCGGGCAAGGTTGAGAGACGGGGTCTTTGCGTTAACCTACACTGTCACTGTTGTCAGGTAGTAAATACAACAGATTGTGCTTTTCCGTGTGTAATGACAGTGTGATAATGACCGGATAATATGTTCCAGTGATTTCACGATGAGAGGGATAATTATTGGTCAGGACACCCGGGTGGGATTCCTTGACCATGCTTCAAAGAGTGCCATGAGAGCTTTTATCTCAAACTAAGAGAGCATCTGGCCACAATTTAACATCTCCACCAAAAGAACGTGCCTATCCATGAGGGATTGGCCTTGTCAATCATAGGCATGAGAGGTACCAATTGAGCCTTGGGCTACATTCAATCTCAGTTGAGTTATATGATTTTCCTAAGTGAAGAGGAAGTCATTGTTATGATAAAATGCCAAACATTAGCTCTGTTTTGCTCCACGAATACTCACTGACCCTCTGAGTATTTCCAGAATTTTCTGTTTCTACTTCAGATTTCCACCCTCAACGGTGTTTTTCTTCTTGTATGCAATTTTGATGTTTTGATTTTTATTTTGTACTTTGTGTGCAGTAGGGTGATATCAAATCATGTGTATTGAGTTGAATGTGTCCTTTGTTTCTGTATATATTTTACAGGGAGGTGTGTATACGACTGGATGGCCGAGTTCACCTCACTGTGGTCTACTTTGGGACAGAACAAATGACTGAAGTAAAATCCATACTTGAATACATATCTAGGTGAGCATGGTCTATGGGAGGGTCAAGCACTATTGACGATCCTTGTGATTCATCACTTGAGCAGCCCAACAACATTAGCTGTAGAGGCTGAACATGTGGAGTTACAGGCACTTTGGCAAACTACAGGAGCAGGGCTGACTCTTGTGCAAAATTGTATCCAGCAAAGCTGAATAACATTCAGGAGGATAGAACGAGGGAGTTTAGACAAAATTAGGGGGAAAATCCATGATTGCCACGTATTTTTGTCAGCAAGCAAGTAGGCCCTGATTATTTTACTACTCCTGTACACTGTATGCAGAAAGGAAATTCTACAAACATAACATAATTTAGGAGTAGGTGTTAGCATTTGACCCTTTTGAGCCTTCTTCACCATTCAATAAGATCATTGCTGAACTGGTTCTCGTCTCTGTTCCACTTGTCGTGGAAAGGCGTGAAAACTATCGCTTGATTTTAATAGCTTTCTACTTGAACTTCACCCCTAGAGTAACTGGATCACACTTGTCTCCAAACTTAGATGCTTCCCGATTTGCAATTTCATCCCGAGTTAAAGGAGACAGTTTGTAAAGTCCGGTGTTTGTAATGCATCTTTGATGGAAATGAGAAATTTCTTCGCTTACTGGATTGTGACAGGAGTGGAAGTCAACATTAGTAAGATCATTACAGACCTGTCCCTGTCTTCTGTAAACTCTGAAAAACGTGATGAAACTGGACAATTCCTGCCATGCAAGCCAAACTTGCATTTAAAAACCTCTTGGCTAAAAAATAGTGAGATACAAGCCGATGCTAGATTGGAAATAATAGGAATGGAGGTCTCTATAAATAGCACACAGACGTGTGACAGGCTGCTAATACTATGCCATGTGTCTTTGTAAATTATGGAAGAAAATCTAACTCTTTGTGGTTCAGTATCTGTACCCTAATAATGTTGGTGAGGGGAGATAATTCATTCTGTACCATTGACTGTTTGCCAGAGCTCGCAGATTTAACGCGCCTTGCCGATGGCTGATAACTAAATGGGAAAAGGCATGGATACTGAAATGTTTGATAAAATAAAGAACAGAAAAACAGAAATTGCTGGAGAACTTCAACAGGTCTGACAGCATCTGTGGAGAGACAGCAGGGTCAATGTTTCAAATCCAGTGATCGTTCTAAACAAGGGTCATTGCACTCGAAACGTTAACTCTGTTTTCTCTCCACAGATGCTGCCAGAGCTGTTGAGGTTCTGAAGCAATTTCTGTTTTTAGTACTGAGTTGTAGCCCAGCCCCTTTCCTTAATCTTTATGTCTTAGTTCTACCTAAAGGCAAACATTTTTTTTAAAAAATGCACATTCTAAGTGGCAATGGTGAAAAGCAGCTAACAAGTTAACTGAATCTGCTTCTGTGATCTGTGTGCATAATGGGCATCAGATTAAAGTAAATTGAATTGACCAGAAGAATGGCGAGAGATGTCAAAAGACTTTTTTTTGATGGAAGTGTTCTATCCCAAGTGCAAGATATCCTTTATTTTGTTCTATAGTTAGTCCTGGGATATGGGTGTAACTGATAGGGGTGGCATTTATTGTCCATCCCGAGGTACCATGAAGAAGCTGACAGTGGGCTGCTATCTTGAATCATTGCAATGCATGTGGTGATGTACTCCCCTCCACCCCAGGGTTACAAAGGGAATCCAGTATATCGACCAGCAACAATAAAAGGTGAGCGATAAATGCCTAAGTTAGCTCTGCCTAACAGGGAACTTGCTGGTGATGAATTCTCATTTTGAAATGCATTTTAACTTTTGCCAATAATTATTTCCCATTTTTCAGCTTCCCTTGCTCACAAATTGCTTCAGTCTAACATCCGTGCAACTCATTTGGTGTTTAATTATTCAAATACAATACAACACAACACAGGAACAGGCCCATCAAGTCTGTACTGATTCCTGATCCTTATTTAGACCCGCTACTTATTACCTGTACATGGTTTCCATTCCTCTTGTTCACCTCCCATTCACATGTCTATAAAGATGCACCTTAAATGTTGCTAACGTGTCTGCTTCCACCACCTCCAATGGCAGTACATTCCAGCCACCCACCACCCTCAGTATGAAAAATTTTCCCCGCACTTCTCGCCTAAACTTTTCCCCCTCTCACCTTGAACTTGTGGCCTCTTGTAGTTGACCTTTCCACCCAGGGGAAAAAGCCTCTGACTATTCACCCTATCGATGCCTGTCATAATTTTGTAGATCTCTATCAGGTCTCCCCTCAGCCTCGGACTTTCCAGTGAAAACAATCCAAGTTTATCCAACCTCTCCACATAACTAAAATCCTCCATACCAGGCAACATCCTGGTAAACCTTCTCTGCACCCTCTGTGAAGGATCCATGTCCTTCTAGTAATGTGGCAACCAGAACTGCACGCAATATCCCAAATGTGGCCTAACTAACTAAAGTTTTATACGGCTGTAGCATATCTTGCCAAATTTAATATTTGATGCCCCAGCTAATGAAGGTAAGCATGCTGTATGCAGCCTTAACCACCTAATTCACCTGTGTTGCCACTTTCAGAGATCTATGGACTTGTACACCCAGATCCCTCTATGTATCAATGCTCCTAAGGGTTCTGCCATTTATTGTGTAATCCGCACCAGAATTTGATCTTCCAAAATGTATCACCTTGCATTTGTCTGAAATCTATCTCCAGCTGTATCCTTTGATAATCCTCCTCATTATCTACAACTCAGCTAATTTTGGTGTCATCTGGAAACTTATTAATCAGACCACCTACATTTTCCTCCAGATCATTTTTATATATTACATACAGCAAAGGTCCCAGCACTGATCTCCATAGAACACCACTAGCTACTGATCTTCATTCTGATAAGCACCTTTCCACCACCACTCTCTTTCATCTATGACCAATCCAGTTTTGTACCCATCTAGCCTGGTCTATCCTGGATTCCATGAGACTCTACCTTTTGTACCAGTCTGCCTTATCAAATGCCTTACTAAAGTCCATGAAGACAATATCCACTGCCCTTCCCTCACCAATCATTCTTGTCACCTCTTCCAAAAAACTCAGTCTCATTGGTGAAACATAACCTTCCCCACACAGACCTATGCTGCCTATCGCAAACAAGTCCATTCGCTTCCAAATGTGATTAAATCCTATCTCTCAGTTACTTCTTCAACAGCTTCCCGACCTCTGACATCAGGCTCACCGGCCTGTAATTACCTGGATTATCTTTGTTTTCAGTCCTCTGGAACCTCACCTGAGGCCAAAGAAGGTGCAAAGATATCTGTTAAGGGTCACAGTTATTTCCTCCCTTGCCTCCCACAATATCCCGGGATAGATCCCATCTGGCCCTTGGGACTTGTCTATCTTGATACATTTCAAGGCTCCCAAAACTTCCTCTTTCATTGTGTTGACCTTTCCCTAACCTCAACCCCTCTCATGTCCCTCTCGTTGGTGAATACCGATGTAAAGCACTCATTAAAAATCCACACACAAATCCTGTCCCCCTCCTTTATCCTTGAGTGGACCTACTCTTCCCCTAGCTACTGTCTTACTCCTAATATATGCACAAAATGCCTTGGGATTCTCCTTCACCCAAGGACTAGCCAAAGACATTTCATAGCACCTCTTAGAACTCCTAACACCCCATTTGAGCTCCTTCCTACTTTCTCTATATTCTTCAAGGACTTCATCTGATTTTAGTTGCCTAGACCTAAGGTATATTTCCTTTTTTTATTATGCTGATAATTTTCCCTGTCATCCAAATTTCCTAGATCCTGCCATTCCCATCCTTCATTTTCACAGGAACATGCCTGTCCTGCTCTCTAATCAACTGGTCTTTAAAAGACTCCCACATGTCAGATGTGGATTTACCCTCAAACAACCGTTCCCAATCTACATTCTCAAATTCCTGCCTAATTCAGTTAACAGTTGACCTTTCCCCAATTTAACATCATCATCCGAGGTCCACTCTTGACCTTATCCATAAGAATCTGACAACTTACAGAATGATGGTCTCTATTCCCAAAATGCTACCACACTGAAACTTTGATTACCTGTCAGGACTCATTTCCCAATACCAGGTCCAGTTTGGTCCCCTCCTTTGTTGGACTATCCACATACTGTTTCAAAAAACCCTCCTGGACACACCTAACAAATTGTTCCCCATCCAATGCCTGCCGCTAAGGGAGTTCCAGTCAATATAGGGAAAGTTAAAGGCACCCACCACAACAACCCTGTTATTTTCATGTCTTTCCAGAATTTGGCTGCATATCTCTATTTCCCGTTGGCAGCTGGGAGGTCTGTAGCACAGTCTCACCGTTCGCATTCCTGAGCTGTACCCATAATGCCTCTCTGCAAGATCCCTCTCATCTCATCACAGCTGTGATATGCTCCATAACCAGTAATGCAACTTCTCCATCTCTTTTGCTTCCTCCACTGTCTTGTCTAAAACATTGATATCCTGGAGCGTTATGCTGCCAATCCTGTCCCTGTTTCAACCATTTCTCTGCGATAGCAACAGCGTCATGTTGCATGCATTAACCCAGGCTCTAAGTTCATCCGTCTCACGTGTTAGATTTCTTGCATTGATGCAAATACAATCCATCCCTCCAGTTCCACTGAGCTCAGCAACCTCTGCTTTTCCTATTAGCTATATTTACTGTAGTCTCAAGCTCTTCCTCGGTCTCTTACGGATCTGCTGCTCCGGTTCCCCCCTCCCCCTCCTGCCACACAAGTTTAAACCTTCCTGAGTGGCACTGTCAAACCTTCCTGCCAGGATATTGGAGCTCCTCCAGCTTAGGGGGCAACCCATCCTTCTTGTACAGGAAAACGTCTCAATGACCCACACGCTGCAATCCACAATGCTGTCATGTAATTTAGGAAGGTTAACCCAGGAATGTTTGTTTGCAGAAAGAAATTGAAGTAAAATTTTCGCCCATCTTCATCTCTTTGATATAGAGAAGCAAATTACAGGAACTACACCTTCATTCTATTGAAGGAGGATTTCTCACGTGGGAAAGGATTGGACGTTGGTGCCCGGGCTTGGAAGGGAAACAATGTCCTGCTGTTTTTTTTGCGACGTCGATATATACTTCACAGCGGAGTTCCTGAACACATGCAGATTGAACGCCCAGCCAGGTACTAGCTAATTTTTACGTACAAAAGCCAAAAAAAACACAACTGTTTCAAAGATACGCACATGACATCGATGGGCTGAATGACCTCCTTCTGGCTGACACTGGCTATGTAAGTTGTTACATAGCACCCGTATGTTTGGGACTGCAAGTTGCTGCTTTGGGCCAAAGTGTCTTTCGCATCACATGTGCACATTTCTACTGCTGAGCAGATGCCATTTGTTAGGCCGGGGTAGGGGGTGGTGAAGTAGCACTGGAGGTAGAACTCAAAGTCAATAGCAGTGCTATTTTTTAAATCGACACGTCAACTTAATACCCTTTCTTATACGTGCACAGTTGAACATGTTCTTAATAGGCAGGACCCCCACTAGAACTTTTTAAGTGGAGCATGGGTAGCATTTTGGGTTCATTTCTCCTTAATTTCTATTGGGCAAGGCTAAAAGTGCGTAGTGTTTGCTAGTGATAAAAGGTACTGCAGATGCTGGAGAATCCGAGATAACAAGCCTGGGGCTGGATGAACACAGCAGGTCAAGCAGCATCATA
>JAHRHZ010000217.1:13210287-13238596 GCA_024137785.1 Ginglymostoma cirratum
GAAAAAATTTTTTCTGATGAAGGGTTCAGGCCCGAAACGTCAAGTTTTCCTGCTCGTATGATGCTGCTTGACCTGCTGTGTTCATCCAGCCCCATGCTTGTTATCTAGCGTTTGCTAGTACTACTTCAAGTTGGTGAAGCTGATGGGAAGTGGTGTTGCACATGGTAGAAGTCTTAGTTATCTCTTTAAGTGTTATGTTAATGCCCCTTGCTGCCAGTCAATGTGATTTTTTTTAACAGGCAACATGACCAGAAAAGTGTCAACACAGAGCAGGGTGAGCTGTAGTAAGGGTAGGTACTAATGAACAGGAGGGATTTTTGTGATAGCCAATGATAGCTTCACAGTCACTGTTTCTGATACTGGGTTTTGATTCCAGTTTTTTTCTTCACAATTAATTGGATTTAAATTCTACCACTTCCCACAGTGTGATTCGATCCCGTGTTCCCAGAGGCTTCAGCCTAGGCCTTTGGATTACTTGTCCAGTGACATTGCTTGTACACCATTGCCCCACCCTCCCACTTCAGCCTGTGATTGACACATTTGAGTGCTGTTGGTTTATGAGCTTGAGATGGTTGCCTCAGCGACAGCAGGTCCAAGTTCGAATAGTGTGATATGAAAGAGTCTTTGGAGGGTGTTCTTGTTGCCATGTCATAGACACTCTTACAAGATGTTACTGAAGTAATCTTGGAGAGTTGCTGCAACGCATCCTGAAAATAGTACATAATGCATTGGTGAGGGAGGGATTGAATATTGATTCCTGTGGCAGGAGAGCTGATCAAACATATTTCTGTGCTGTTGATGGTTGAGTACCTTGCGGTGACTGCATCTAATCAGAAGCGTGACAAGATATCCTGACACTAAGCCCCTGATTGAGGATCTAACATGGCATGAGGTGAGTTCCTTTATCACAGTGGACCTCCACTCCATCTGGTTTTTCACAGAATCGTTTTGGTGCAGAAAGAGGCCATTCAGCCCATTATACCTTCATCATTATATTACGTAGCGCCGATCTCCTGCTGATTGTCCATAACCCTGCACATCATTTCTAGCCAAATAATCACCAATGCCTTCTTGAAAGCCTCAATTGAACCTGCCTTTTATTGCCACAGTGTTGACATGGACCTGTCTGAACTTCTGGTCTTGTCGAATTCCAAAGTCTAAGACTAAGACATGGTTCCATGTACCACAGTTCCAGCATTTGCTGAGAAGCTGCCATTTGGCATGAGAGCAGCAGCGAGTTCCAAGAATTCAGACTGATCCCACAAAATTCCTGCACATTTTATTGCTGAATAAACAGCAGCCGCCTCCTCCTCTCTTTCCTCCCTTTATGTTAAAACAGTTTGCAGTCACAATGCAGAACTAGAAGATGTAACGGTAGGTCTACTATGCTCAGCACCCCATCACAAGCTGCTTACATTATGGATTTCAATGTGAAATGTAGAGGAAGACTACATTGCTGTGTTTGTTCAATTTACCAACGTTTAAAATGTCATAATGGAATAGGTAATGGGAATGCTACACACTGAATTTATTTTTTAACATCTTAAATGGATTTACTTAACCAGCAGGATACTGCTAACATCACTGTGACCCTATCACCTATATTAATGCAGCAATAATGTCCGTTTTTGTTTCCAGTCCAGTTTTCTGTATTTTAATTTTGTATTTATGTTTAGTCTGCTTCACTTTGGGAGGGTGAACACATTATCCATCCCAATGTTTGGACATTTTACCGATCCACAGGTACAACCTGCAGCATTCAGGATTCCTGCTAGTTAGATGACCAGACAACAACGAGATTAGGAAAACAGTAAATAAAATCGAATTGAAGACTTTGCTGCTTCAAAATGCAAGGCTGTGTCGGAGATCACCTTTACAAATGAAAGCCAAGATATTGAAATGTAAATATGTTATTCCAAAATCGGGTCAATAGATGGCTCATTGAGCTCTGTGTGAAATTTTAAAATTGGTTTTGTTTGCTAGGCTGATTAATCGTGAGACCCAGGCTCTGAACTCATTGACAGGTCTGGTTTGTGGCTTACTTTAGTCATTTCCTGGCTTCATCTATACACCCAGATGTCAGGAAATTCCAGTAAAGTAAGCTTAGCTACTATGTCGAGCCCTATTCTTCAAATGACAGAATTCTTCATATACTTGCAGGAACTTGAACAATCATTGATTCTTGGAATTTACTTATTTAATTATTGTTATTGTGACTGCAGTCGACTACTGCCTGTATGATCTCATCCGCATCCTCGAGGACCACAGCATTTATTTGACCTCGAATCTAAAATAGGCATGTCCAACCCATTCGTGAGAGGGAAAGATTTCAAATTTTAATCATTCATTCGACTAATTGAAGGCTGATTCCTGCTCCTAATTTGTATTTCTGAAAGACAAGTCGTTGAAAAGTCATCTGGCTATCAATCAAAACAACAGAAAAGTACATTCTTATGTATGAGATTCAAAAGCAGCGACTAATTTGTTGGCCTAGTTTCACATCGCAATAGGATTTAGTGAGATATCTGGCAATATTTTTGCTTATATACAAACAGTCAATGCCTGCTTGTACCCTTGACATGGCAACATGGAGTATTCTGCATAGGTGTCCATTTGTCAGAAAAAAATATTGATTTTATTTTGACGCTTTTTCATTCTTGAGAAAAGCTGTTCACAGCAATATGCGCTGCCAAACATTGCAGAGAATTGAAGAACCTGTTTTGATAGATTGGGATAAGACATCGAGGGAACATATTGACTATGCAATGTCAGGAGGTCATGTTCTGTGATAGGCTGGATCTCAACTAGTTCCAGATGGCACATATCATAAGTGTCCGTTCCAACTGGGTCTACAGACTGCTTCGGTTCATCACTGTGTTCTCTGAATTCCACAATCTTTGTTTGAATTGTGGAGGTTTGGAATTCTCTTCCACAAACAGAAGTTGATGCTAGATTGGTTGTTAATTTAAACTCTGAGATAGTTAAATTTTTTGTTAAGCAATGGTTTTAACGGGTGTGGCACAAAGGCAGGTTAATGGAGCTAGGCCACAGATCCACCGTGATCTCATTAAAAGACAGAACAAGCTTGAGAGGCTGAACAATCTACTGCAGTTCCTATTTGCCTATGTTTCTCTGCCAATCAGTGTAGGTTACTTTTTTTTTGGCTTACCAACTGAGCTTGTCATGTTGATACCTTTGGGAAATGGACAACTTTCATATAAAATGAACCTTTTCAATTTTAACTTATGAGCATGTCCAAATATTCTTTCAGATGTTGTCAAATTGATCTATCCATTGTCGTTTCACAATTGAATTTGCAAGGTACTCGTGATGTCAACAGGAATTCCAAGTCATTCCCAAGTATTCATTTAGTCATTCATCATCACCGTCTTTTGTTTGTCATGAAGGTTTTAGGGTTAAAAGCAGTATCCAGATGCTGGCTACGTAGCCAGCTTGCTGAGCCAGTAAGTATGGCTGAGTTAAATGACAACATCATGGTTCGCTGCAGTCTATCTCTAAATTCAGCCATTTGGACTTTACGAAAGTGATGGTTGAAACAATCTTTTCTATCGCATGCTTCATCTCGAGGGTCTTTTCATGCAACTGCTGTCGCTGAATGAGGCGGTAATGTATGACTACTTCATGGGGCACTGATTTGAACGTTGGACATTTTGAACATTAATAAGTTGGTCAGTGCAGGAGCTCCATCAGTTGTTGGGCTGCACTGGATGAGTGAATTTCAGCAAGGCATGTTTTACTGAAATAAAAATGATGTATCCCCATGTTTAGCGCTTTATTGAACACAGGTCCAGCAGTTCACCAATTACGTTAAAAGTTTTAGGAGGTCCTCATACAAAGATTGTCAGTTTGAGCTGTCTCACTCTCTTACCTTGTTCTTTCACGGAGATTGAGACTGTGAAGTCAACAGGCATTGAGCCCTTTGTTCAGAGAGCATTGAGTTTTGGATGCTACATTGTCTACTCTTCTTAGAATAGTCTGATGTGAAAGACCTGTTTTCTCTTCCATCAAGGTTTTATCAGGACATGTCCCAGCTGTAAAGAATCTTTCACAAATTCCCTGTAAGATTACTGGTTCCTTGTCATGGCCATCAAAAAAGCTGACCTTGGTTATTCCCTCAGAACTCTGATGAGAATTCTAGGACGCTGTCACATTTTGCAGTGACTCTTGATGTTGTGAGCCTTGAAAACCACTATCTTCTCTTGACATATTCCCAGATATGTGTGGCATTTGGCAACTACATAACACAAAGCAAGCAGACAAAGTGATATCCACTTCTCTACGTAAAATAAACCAAATATCTGGGGATGCTGGAGATCTGAAACAAAAACAGAAATTGCTGGAGAAACTCAGCGGGTCTGACAGCATCTATGGAGAGAAGACAGAATTAGTATTTCATGTCCAGTGACTCTTCTTCAGAACTGTTAGCAGACAGGAAAAAATGGCATTTATGCTGAGCCATAATGGGGAAACAGGGAGAGATGAGCAGGTAGGTAGAGACAGAGCCAGAGAGAGAAAGATAGGAAAGGAATAGGTAAACACGGAGATAATGAATAGTGGGCCAGGACAGAAGAAAAGCTAAATAAAGGATAATATGAACTAAGAGTGAGAAAATGCAATTGAATGCAACCCATATAATGTGATAATGGGACTAGGAATATATGGAAATGGGTGGATTGTTTTTAAATCAACACATGGTGTAACAGTGGGTGGGTAAAAAGCATGGAAGGATGGAATTAGGCTCTGACTCTTGGAGGCTGCAGTGTCCCCAAGTGCAAAATGAGATGTTCTTCTTCGAGCTTGTGCTGAGGCTCACTGGAACACTGCAGCAGGCCTGAGACAGAAATGTTGGCATAAGAACACGAAGGTGTGTTGAAATGGCAGGCAACTGGATGCTGAGTCATTTTTGCGAACAGAATGTAGATATCTGCAAAGCAGTCACCCAGCCTGCGTTTCAGCTCCTCAGTGCAGAGGAGACCACATTTGCAGACAGCGAATACAGTAGACTAACTTTCTCAACTTTGCCTTCAGCAGAAATAGCAATTTTTCCTAGTCAATAACAGTTCTGATGAAGAGTCAAAACTTTAACTCTGCTTTCTTCCTACAGATACTGCTAGACCTGCTGAGTTTCTGTAACAACTCCAGTTTTGGTTCCATTTCATTGTAAAGTTGGTCAATTGACAGTTTATCTAAAGATAAATCTGATATGATGCAGCATATCCTAAACTGGATGAATATAATACAAAGCTCAAAAACGGAAATTGCTGGAGAAGCTGAGCAGGACTGGCAGCATCTGTGAAGAAAAAAAGTCAGAGTAAACGTTTCGGGTCCGGTGATCCTTCCTTAGAACTGGGCCCAAAACGTTGACTCTGATTTTTTTCTTCACAGATGCTGCCAGATCTGCTGAGCTTTTCCAGCAACTTCTGTTTTTGTTCCTGATTTACAGAATCTGCAGTTCTTCGATTTCTTTATAATACAGAGCACACTCTCCATATTGGCATGGTGACGTGCTCTTCCAATTGACAAGGAACTGGATTAATTGACCATTTAGGCCAGCACAGTGGCACAGAGGTTAGCACTGCTGCCTCACAGCGCCAGGAACACAGGTTCAGTTCCAGCTTTGGGCGACTGCCTGTGTAGATTTTGCATGTTCTTCCCCTAACCATTCCTCTGGGTGCTCCAGTTTCCTCCCACTGTCCAAAGATGAAAAGGTTTAGTGGATTGGCCCTGGTTAAAAACCCCATGCAGGGTGGCCCTGGCTGGGATGTTCTTTAGAAGGTTCATGTAGTCTTTCCACACTGTAGCGATTCTATGATTCAATGAACATGAAAATCTCAGCAGCTGAATGGAAGAATGAGACTCAGTGGGCCCAAGAACTAATGTATCCTCTTGGCAAGTACACTGTCAGAGGCTGTCTTTTCTCTGTTTCTTACCTCCCTTACCTACTTTACTCTTCAGTCTGAACCTTCATCTCATTTAGTTCCCTTGCACTCCCATTTAGCTTATACCCTCCACCATAAGAATCATTACGTGTTGTCCCCAGCTTTGGTAGGGTGAACCCATATGGAACACTCTTGCAGGCAGGACTCCTCCAAATGACCCAGGAATCTGTACATTATCCTTCCCGCAACATACTTGCTCTCCTTCTCTGCTTTGTTCTCCCTCCCAACTCCTTTTGCCCGTCTCCATTATATCCTACAGTTTGGCGCCTGGAAGATACCCTTTCATTTGGGAGTGGAACACACTGAGCCTCAGTAAAGGAAACTGTAGCACACTTTTAGCATCCTGCTGAACATTTGCTAGGAGTTGAACATTTTTCTTTCTGTTTTGCAGGAAAGAAGGTTTTCTACCCAGTCCTCTTCAGCCAATATAACCCTACCATTATTTATGGTGGTCATGACTCCATTCCACCTATTGAACAACAGTTGGTAAGTGTGGTGTTTCAGTGTACAGTACACAGCTGTGGAATAAAGTAGGAAATTTAGTCTTTATGCAGAGCCAAAGAACCTATAATGTGCCAGCTTTTCAAATATATTCTCAACTCACAGAGCTGCTGGTAAGATCTACTGCTCCATCTGTCTCCAGAGATGATGTATTGCATCAGGGTGTTTGTCACAGAGTCCCTACTGTGTAAGTACGCCATTCGGCCCGTCGAGTCATACTGACCTTCCAAAGAGCATCCTACTCAGACCCCCCCCCACTTACCCTATCCCTGTAACCCTGTATTTCCCATGGCTAATCCACCTAGCCTGGACACAGGACATAGGATACATCCCTGGACACCATGTGAAATTTAGCACGGCCAATTCGCCTAGTCTGCACATCTTTAGGCTGTGGGAGGAAACAGGAGCTTCCACGTGACGCGGGGAGAATGTGCAAACTCCACACACACAGAGTCATCTGAGGCTGGAAATAAATCCAGGGCCCTGGCGTTTTAAGGCAGTAGTGCTAACCACTGAGCCACTGTGCTGCCCTGAATTGGATCCTGTTAGATGTGCTTGCAGAGGCTGCTCTCTGAATGGCCTTGCCTTCTGTGGCTGGCCTAGGTAAACAGTAATGGCCTGAGGTCGACTGAATTTTTTTTTCAGCTTAGAGGGCTTGCTTTGGTAGTTGGTTTTGCCCTTTGTCCTTACACTCCTGTCATCAGCAAAATATCCCCACACATCAACACCAATCCTGGTCAACGTGAGGTCTTGCCTTTGATGTGCCTGTATTGCCAACACAAGTGACCTGTTGACCTCATGCCAACAGCAGGCTCACCATGGAACATGTCTTTTAGGGATGTGACTTTCATACATCTCGTGAACAAACCTAGGCAACGGAGTGGCCGTTGACTAGGGGGGCAGACATGCTGGGGATCTTTGTATTGGTCACATCAGCCCTGCAGTACACTTTTAAAAAGTAATTTCTCATTGTGTTGCCCAGATTGAGGTTTGGGAATGTGTGGGTTCTTCATCTCATCCACAACGCAATTCACAGTCAATGGTCATGAAGTGCTGCCATTATGTGGTGAGCCAGCTGAAAATTAATGCTCATGTTCTCTTCCCTCTTCTGGAGCATGGTTCCCATATCCCAGTGCCGTGTGAGAATCTCGGCAATATGTCCACAGGGCAGGATGGCAGCGGAATTGATCCTATTCCCACTTGATATTCCCACATGTCCTTTCTAGCAGGAGTCACGAGATCAGTGACGACGAGCAATAAATCTTGGTTTCGTCTTCTTGCCTAAAGGAGCCAAGGGCAGGTCGAGCAGTCAATACGTTGTCCTCAGCTGGAATTGAGTGCCTCAGCAGACACTGAGCTTCCGCCTCCCTGGTGTTGTCATCCCATTACAGAACCAGGTCTAGCCATTAGGGGGAGACAGAGCTTCTTACTGAGAGTTCACATCATCTTAGTGGAGTGCACAGGCATCAAGTGGAAATGGCCAAATGGCTGTGGTGATCATTCAGTGATTATAGCTACAATCATTTTGGAAGCAGAAATAAAATAAAAGGAAGAAAGATAAGAAGAGAAGAAAATCTGTAGCAACCATTAACTTGGACTGTTTGTTTTGTTAAAGGTGATTAAGAAAGATTCAGGCTTCTGGAGGGACTTTGGTTTTGGAATGACTTGCCAATATAGATCAGACTTCATCAACATAGGTAGGTGTACAAACTATTGTGACAAAGGATGTAATTTCTTGTTCAAGCAATAGAAAGACTGCCACCTACTGCAATATTGCTGTATTGAAGGATGTAATCTGGACTGGCTTGTGCTATAGTCTCTCAGTCTCATGAACAGATCACACAAGTCTCCACCCTTACCAAGTCCAGAATATTGATTTCTGAGGATTGAAGAAAGGGAAATGTATTTGAAATTGGAAGAAAAGCGTCAAATGCATTTGCTTTTAAACCCCATTTATTTGATCTGCTACATTTTGTCCATGGCTACTTGTAGAGTCAACAAACGGAAAATGTATTTGAGTCTCTTTGATCTATTTTCATCCACTTCTGCTGTCCCCTCCCTCTCTGCGACACATTATCCTTCCCCCTACAGGCTGAATAATCTATGTAGCAATGTTTCCTTCATTTGCATTGTCCGCTCAAAAAGATAAGACTGGCATTTACGTAGCAGCTTGCACATTCTCATGTGCCCCAAATAACTTTACAGCCAATGACATACTTCCAAACTGTCGTAATTCTTATAATGAAGGGAACGTGGCAGTCCACATTTGCACAGCAAGATCCCACAGGCACCAGTGTGCCCACTATTGGAGAAGTTGATTGAGGGCTACCTATTGATCAGGACACATGGGAGAGCTCCCCTGTTTTTCTTCGGAACAGTATCTTAGGGTCATTTACATTCACTGCTTGGGAAGATGCGGTCTCAGTTTAATGTCTGAACAAGAAAACTGAAGCACTCCTTCAGTATTATACTGACATGCCAGCCTACACTGTGCGTTCAAGGCATCAGAGTGAGAATTGAATCCATTATCTTCTGACTGTGAGCCAAATGTCCCATCGTTGACCTATGCATGATACTCAACTGTGTGAGAGAGATTGAAGAAACAAAGATGTAAATAAGAGGCAGTGTGTGCATTAATTTTCCCCTTTATGTTTGACACTTCATTAGAAATGTACTTTCTTCAACCAGTCCCAATGCAGTTACCAATCTAGGTGTTGGCAAAGCGGCAACATTGGGTCAAGATGTTAGTCACGGGGGGAGGGGAGGAGGGGTGAGGTATGAGAGTCCATATGGTTACATCCGCACTCTGCCAAGCGTGACAATAAAAAAAAAATCGAGATTTTGGAGTCTGCACTAGAATTGCAAGTTGACTTTAAGCCAAATGTTGGCGATCAACTCAGATGCTAAGAGACATTGGCCCCACACTCCCACCTTAAGTTTTAGGGGTGGGATTATCACCTCTTGGCCTTGATGCTCATTGGCATTGGGCCAGTTAATTGATTCACAGAGAGACTTTTGCCCCATCGGGGAGGAGGGGTTGTGTGTGCGCGTGTGTGTATGTGTGTGTATATACACGTGTGTATGTGCATGTATCTGCGTGTGTGCGTGTATATGCATGTGTGTGTATGCATGTGTATGAATGCCTGGGTGTATGTGTGTATATGCGCGTATGTATGTGTGCGCGTGCGTTTGTGTGTATATATGCGTGTGTGCGCGCACACACACGTATACACGCATATACACACATGTATACACACAAACACACATGTACACATACACGCACTCGCATATACACACACTTGCACATGCATACACGCACACATACACACGCGCGCACGCACATACGCACGTGCGAGTGTGTATATGCGAGTGTGCGTGTGTATATGCGTGTGTGTGTGTATGCATGTATACGTGTATAAGCGTGTGTGTGTATATGCGTGTATAAGCATGTGTGTGTGTATGCGTGTATACGTGTATAAGCATGTGTGTGTGTATATGCGTGTATACGTGTGTGCGTGTATAAGCATGTGTGTGTGTATATGCGTGTATACGTGTGTGTGTGTATATGCGTGTGTGTGTATATGCGTGTGTATATGCATTTGCATGTGTGTATATGCGTTTGTGTGTACATGCGTGTATATATGTTTGCGTGCGTGTGTAGATGCGAGTATGCATGTGCGTGTGTAGATGCGTGTGTGTATGCATGTACGTGTGTGTGCGTGTATGTGTATATGCGTTTTATGCGTGTGCGTGTAGATGCGTGTGCGTACATGTGAGTGTATGTATGCATGTGTGTGTATGCATGTATATGTGTGTGTGTATATGCATGTACGTGTGTGTATGCATGTGCGTGTGTATAAGCGTGTATGTGTATATGCGTGTATGTGTATATGCGTGTGTGTTTATGCATGTGTGCATATGCGTGTGTAAGCGTGTATGTGTATATGTACGTGTGTGTGTATGCGAGTGCGTGTAGATGTGTGTGTGTATATGCGTGTACGTGTGTGCGTGTGCATGCATGTGCATGTGTGTAGGTGCGTGTGTATGCATGTGCGTGTGTGTGTGTGAATGTGTGTGTATATGCGTGTGTGTGGTGGCTTCTCTGGGGTCAGCCTGGCCTCAGACATTCTTAGTAGATACGGAAACTGTGAACAGCTTTGGGCCCCTTATCTAAGGAAAGATATACTGACATTGGAGGCAGTCCACAGAAGGTTCACAAGATTTATACATGGATATATGGAGGCAGTGTCTCACAGGGAGAGATTGACTAGGTTAGGCTCGTATTCATTGGAACTGAAGAAGAATGAGAGCTGATCTTACTAAAACGTATAATGTTCTTAGGGGACTTGACAGGGTGGATGTTAAACGTCTATTTCCCCTTGTGGAAGAGACTATGACCAGAATCTCAGAACGAGAGGTTGTGCATTTAAGAGAGAAGTGCAGCTGTGGAATTATTTACTGCAAAGCACTGTTGAGGCTGGGTGGTTAAGTCTGCTCAAGCCGGAGATAAACAGATTTGTAATCGGTAAGGCAGTGAAGAGTTATAGCGAAAGAAAACAGGAAACTGGAGTCAGAGATATCTCCTCCCTACCCCACTACCTACACTCACCTTTACTGGCTCCATCCCCGCCTCTTCGACTTGTCTGCCTCCTCTCCACCTATCCTCTCCTCTATCCATCCTCTATCCGCCTCCCCCTCTCTCCCTATTTATTTCAGAACCCTCTTCCCCTCCCCCATTTCTGATGAAGGGTTTAGGCCCGAAACGTCAAGTTTTCCTGCTCCTATGATGCTGCTTGACCTGCTGTGTTCATCCAGCCCCATGCTTGTTATCTAGGAAACTGGAGTCAAGTGTTATTAGCCACAATTTCACCAAATGGTAGAGCAGACTCGATGGGCTGAATGGCCTACTTATGTTCCTATGTCATATGGTCTTACCAGTAGTGATGAGAGGGGGCCCCTAAGTGGGCATTTAGGTATCTTAATTGGTCCAAGAATGAGCAGGCCACACAGCAGGTAAAATACCAACAGAATTGAATTGGCAAGGAGCAGCGAGGCAGTGTTCATGCCATCTAATTTTATATCTACCTTGCCAGGCTGGCAGGCTCCCAGGATTGGAGCAAAAGACTCTTGTCTCCTTTATCCCTCCCACCGCCTCCTCAGTCCCTCACCATATTTTCTTGTATGTACCAAACCTCAGAAAAGCTGTATTGAACTTCAAGGAGCTATAATCCACACTCACCCGATTAGATGCTAAGGTGTTAAATACTGGGGATAGGCTGCACAAACAGGTTGTGAATCCCTTTGAGCGAGATTGATACGTAATGTAATGGGAGAAGGCATTTAAAATAGTAACAGAATTAGATTGGGTAATTACAAATAAATTATTCCTTGTCGTAGAGGTATATAGGACAAGGGTGCACAAACTCAGAAATAGAGCTAAGCCATTTTCGACGGAAAGCTGGGAGCACTTTCCCACATGCAGGGCAGTAGAGATCTGAAAATCTCTTCCCCAAAAAGCTGACAACGACACTGTAGGTCACCTGAAATTTTCAGGATCGATGGATTTTTGTTAGGCAACATTGCCGAGGGATGGGAGTTACATTATTCATTGCGGTTATTGACTTGCTCGCTGAGCTAGTAAGTTTGTTTGCAAATGTTTCGTCACCGTGCTAGGTAACATCATCAGTGCACCTCCGGTGAAACGGCAGCGTTCTGTCCTGCTTGCTATTTGTGTCTTGGTTTGCCGGGGCGGGTGGCATCACTTCCGGGTTTGTTTCTTAGCGGTTGGTGTGTGGGGTCCAACTCTACATACTTGTTAATGGAGTTCCAGTTTGAGTGCTAGGCCTCCAGGAATCCTCATGCATGTCTTTGCTTGGCTCGTCCTAGGATGGCTACGTTGTCCCTCTTTGTCCATGTGTATTGAAATGAGCGCTGGTTGATCATGTCTCTTAGTAGCCAGTTAGTGTTCGTGAATCCTAATGGCTCGTTTCCTTCCGGTTTGCCCTATGTAATGTTTTTGGCTGTCTTTGCATGGTATCTTGTAAATAACATTGGTTCTGTTAGTTGTGGTGGTTGGATCCTTTATTCTTGTCAGTAGCTGTCGTAGTCCGTTTGTGGGCTACTATGATTCCTCGGGATGGAGTAATCTGGTGGTCATTTTCCAAAATGTCCTTAAGGTATGGTAGGGTGACTCGTGTCTCTGGGCATGTTGTGTCTTCCTGTTGTGTTGGTATCAACAGATTATGCTTTTTGGGTAACCATCGTTTCTAAGGACGTTGTATAGGTGTTCTTCCTCAGCTTTGCGTAGCTCCGGGGTACTGCAGTGTGTTGCAGCTCACTTGAGCAGTGTTTTGATGCAACTCCGTTTGTGGGATTTGGGATGATTCTAATTCTAGTTGCATACCTGATCTGTATGGGTGACCTTCCAGTGTACGCTGGTCTGGAGCTCGCAGTTGGCCATACGTTCAACCAGCACGCCCAAGAAGGGAAATCTGTTGTTGTTCTGCTCTTCCCTGGTGAATTTTATGCCAATCAGAATACTGTTTATCAGTAGATGGGTTTCTTCCAGTTTAGCATGTTTGATAATCCCAAAGGTGTAATCCACATAGTGGATTCATAGTTTTGGTTGGATGCTGGGAAGTGCTGTCCATTCCAGTCTTTGCATTACGTCCTCCCTTAGTAATCTTGCTATCGGTGATCTGGAACTGCAAGAAACCCATCTACTCAAACAACATCCTCACCAGCATAAAATTCACCAGGGAAGAGGAGAACAAAAAACAGATTTCCCTTCCTGGACATACTGTTTGAACGTATGGCCAACAGCGAGCTCCAGACCAGCGTACACAGGAAGGCCACCCATATGGATCAGGTACTCAACTCCAATAGCAATCATCCTAATACCCACAAATGGAGCTGCATCAAAACACTGTTCAAGCGAGCTGCAGCACCCTGGAGATACACAAAGCCGAGGATGAACACCTATACCACGTCTTTAGAAACAATGTTACCCAAAAAGCGTAGTCCATCGATACCAACACAACAGACCTCAACAGGAATGCACAACACGTCCAGAGACACTAGTCACCCTACCGTACATTAAGGACATATCTGAAATGACCACCAGATTACTCTGCCCCTAGGAATCATTGTAGCCCATAAACTGACAGCTACACTGAACAGCTACTGATGAGAATAAAGGATCCGACACCACAACAGAACCAATGTTGTTTATAAGATACCATGCAAAGTCGGCCAAAAACTTTACATAGGGCAAACCAGAAAGAAATGAGCCATTAGTAGCTAGTTAGTGTTCGTAAATCCTAAGAGACATGACCAACTATCACTCATTTCAATACACTTGAACAAAGATGGACACCAACTCGACTGGGACAACGTAGCCATCCTGGGACAAACCAAGCAAAGACACGCACAAGAATTCCTGGAGGCCTAGAACTCAAACTGGAACTCCATCAACAAACATGTAGAGCTGGACCCCATATACCAACCACTGAGAAACAAACCCGGAAGTGATGCCACCCGCCCCAGCAAACGGAGACGCACAAATAGCAAGTGGGACAGAACACAGAGGCTTCACTGGAGGTGCACAGATGATGTTACCTAGCACGGTGATGAAATGTTTGGAAACAAACTTACCAGCTCGGCGAGCAAGTCAACAACCCGTGCTACAAATCTTCTCAAAAACCTTGCACGTTATTGAATGTTGAAACTGGCTCAAAGGACTGAATGGCTAAAAGTATAATGCTCTAGAAGGGAGTTTTCATTAATATTTACTCTTCTCTGCCCTTGATATTTTGATAGTTTGATTAATCTTAGTCAAAGCCTATCTCATTTTCTATTCGAGTGGGACATGTTGCAAAACTTTGTTTCAGTTTGAATGTGAAATGTTTGAACATGTGTTCTTCCAGGTGGTTTTGACTTGGACATAAAAGGTTGGGGTGGTGAGGATGTTCACCTGTATCGCAAATACCTGCATAGCGACCTGATAGTGATTCGGACGCCAGTCCGCGGACTCTTCCACCTTTGGCACGAGAAGCGTTGTGTGGATGAGCTGACCCCTGAGCAGTACCGCATGTGCATGCAGTCGAAAGCCATGAACGAGGCCTCCCATGCCCAGTTGGGAATGCTGGTCTTCAGGCACGAGATTGAAGCTCACCTCCGTAAACAGCGACACAAGACCAGCGTGAAGAAAACGTAAGAGCAGCCCCAGGCTGCATTTCCTTTAGCACTGGGAGGGGAACCTGATGCTGATAGCCAGGCAACCCGGAAACAAATAGTTTTCAAGTTGTGTCCTGCAATGTGAAATGCCTCCATTCCGTTGTCGTTTGCTGTTCTCCTAAGTGAAAGTCAAGCACACGCTACCAGTTAGATTTACAGTTTGGAACGTCTACAGCTTCAGGGTCAGTCAGAGGTTAATTAAGATAAATTCCATTGCTCAGAGAGAGAGACATGAAATTGGATGCTGGCCCCTTGGGTCACTGACACTGCAGTGTGCACATGTGTATAGTATTTAAATATTCTCATTAAAAGGATGGCTTCGTTTTGTCAAGGGCTTGCTCTGAAGAAACGATCAACAGTTCATGGCTCGAAGTGGTCACTTAGGTCAATTGTAAATCTTACGGTAAGTATGGAGGAAGAAGCCTATTTAGCTTGTTCTAGCTAATTCTTCCAACAACGTCCTATTTGTTAGTCTCCAGCCATTATACTCTGTTCACTCCACCAGTTGATCATCTTAAATTGACCTTTTTGCCTGCAACCCCACCCAAGGCTATTTCACGATTTAATGTACCATTTTCTATTCTGTTTGCTATCTTGTAACTCTCTAAGATTGCCTGCAGTGACCTCCCTTCAAGCCTGAAGAGTGCAAGTTTTGGAAAGATTGCTCAGTCCTCTGACAATGGGGAAATTAGCCTCAAAGCTCTGGTCTGCATTGCCTTCAGCAAAATGCACTTTTCCCTGTGACTCAGCAAAACTGATCCAGATGTAATGTCAAGGTGCAGTCTGACCAGCACACTGTCAAACAGCTTACTTTATAAAAGCACCTTATGATTGGGCCATTCAGAGACTAAGGTTTTTTTGTGGATGGATGACAATTTACTGTGAAGTAGCTGGTTTAAGGAGGAAACATGACAGCTATTTTTCTGCCGTACAAACCTTTACAGCCAGTTGAATGATATCTTTTTCCCTTCAAAGATCTGTTGAAGGACTTGCTTCAAAATATGCTGTGCAGCTTTGTCAGCAGAGTTGTTTACCGCTTGTACAGTGATCAGTCCCGTTAAATGTTTGTGAAGATTCCTCACTGCTTTACATGTCTATTTTGACTCACCACTCATGAAGCATTTGTATTGCATTTCCTTCACTCCTATGTGCAATATTCCATACAGAGGTTAATCAGCTACCTGCTGTATCTAGCGCCTTGGGCAGGTCTCTGTCTCCTTAGATAAAAGCAGAGGGACTGTTTTGACCTGCTTCCTCACAAAAGCGGCAGCAACATATCCAAGTGTTGAGCTTAGACCAAAAGCAAAAGGATCTTCAGATGGCCAACAGATTCCAGGAGAGCAAAGCCTGCTCCCAAAGATGTGGCTGACAGCTTTGCTTCTGTAAACCTGTTCTCGCTAATACTGGACACACAGGGGCCACTCCCAGTCTGAATATTCCATGTGAATTAATGACTCAAGCTGTTGCAAATGCACTTTTGTTTGTTTGCTTTGACTTTTGGCAGCCTGCTGTGTAAAGTGGAAACCTTACTGAAAAAATAAAATCATTCTACAGTTTAGTGAGGTCATGTATGATCAACATGGTAATGAACTGTGCACATTGCTGCCTTAAAGTTCTCAGTTGATATAATGGTATTTTCCTGCAAACTTTGTTTTAACAGCAGCTGAACTAACAGGTTCCATCACAAATTACATTTCACAAGCACCTTTCATTCTTCTATAATCAGGTTGAGCAGGAAATAGATTAGGAAAACCCTTAGGAATGTACCCTTTCATTTCTACACGAATCATGAAACTCACTATAGTGTTGAACCATTGCATTGCAGTCATCCATTTATTTCAAGTCACAGTAGTTTGTTCAGAGGCGGAACAACTGTCAGCTATTTCTGATCTCTGTTGTAACTCCAAAGGCAGATAGAAATTACAGATATCTAGGAGAGATTTTGATTTTTTTTTTTGTTTGGGCTATGGACTCTGACTGGCAATCTCCTAGTTGCTGTTGCAGGAAAGGTTAGCTAGCAGGTTCCATAACTTAACCTTTATGTCCAACCCAGTGTTATGGGACCTGAATCTGCTGGTATTGACATGACCCATTCACCTTGGCATTTGAAGTGGGTGGATTTCATGGCTGAGATGCTGCAGAAGCAGCCTTGGTGAATGCACACAAGAGTTAGCTTCAAGCAGCAAAGCAAGGCAAGATTAAAATGGAATTTGAGCTTGAGTATTTGGAGTTAGAACAGCAAACGTCTGGAAAGTCATATCAAGTATTAGGAAAAAAAAAGTAACGGTTAATTCTAGAGACTTCCAGCATTTTCATTTCCTTTTACACATTTGAAGGTATTGTTGAGTGGCTGCAAGCATTTGGTTAACCAATACCTCGCAGGAGCTTTGGTCTCCCAGCAGCTTTAGAAATGCAGAGAGTTGATTTGGGTTTTGGCAGGCAATCGATCAGAAGTCTCAATACCCTCAGTAACGTGGCGATCGCATCTCTAACAGCACCAATCACAAATAAATTCGGTTCAAAATTTTCAGGAAAGATTGCCTTGAGAGAAATCACTCCTTAAGAACAAATGTATATTAGATAATACGTGTGTTTGTACTTATTCTCAGGAGAATATGGGTTAGGGTAGAATACACACAAAAATTAAGCTACCAAAGGCTGCATGATTGAAACCAGATCTCATTAAAACGAGTTTGCACTTTACGATTGAGATTACAATGTTGATGTAAATGGGCATCCGATTTCTTAAAGAGTGTGTCACTGGTCACATCCATGACCTCCTGGTGAAGGGCATGTTTACTACCTGTTCCATCGAGACTCTTATAACCACAAATGCTCCAGCTAAGTAGGCCCAATGACAGTGCATTTCCTAAGCTGTGGCCCACATATGGACTCCCATTAATCACAAAACAGGACCCAAGTAGACGCCTAAGCTTTTTGTGTTTCCTCTAGAATGACGTACTTGATGGTAGGAGTGGGTGAGGGCAAAGGAGGTGGAAAAGACAAACCTTTCCTCCTCTGGCCACAGTGGAATCTGATAAACTTGATACATCCAGGGTATTTTTTTTAAAATATAGGTATGTTACAGTAATTTTGTAAAATACCTTGGACCGAACATGTTAATTAAAATCTATGCAGTATTTGTACAGTCTTCTGTTGATTTCAGGTTTGTGAAGTGCTGTCGAACTTTTATAAAGAGCTTCAGTGTTAAACAAATGTTTACATTAACTGGATTTATAAGTTGCTCAAACCGGAGGCTGGGCATTCTCAACTTAAACAATGTACCTAGATTCCACGCTATTGATCAAATGAGTCGCTAACTTGTGGTCCACTGCTTTCTTATGGGTATGAATTACACATTCCTATCCTGTTTTATACTTCAACTTAATACTGATTCATTTACTCTTCTAGGGAGCAGGTGGCCATTTGGCCCTTTACACTCATGCTGGTTCTTTGAACAATTTGTCAAATTAGTCTCCCTCCCTTGTTCTGTCCCCATAACCCAATGCTAAACAGATTCTCTTCTGAAAGTTACTATTGAATCAGTTTCCATCACCTTTTCAGTCAGTAATCCAGATCATAGATTGCTGTACCAAGAAAATCTCATTTCCTGTGATATTTTTTCCTTCCTCTGGCTGCAGATGTACAAAGTGGAAAAAGCACACACTTGCATCTATTTCCTTAGCTCATGTTTCCTGGAACAGGTCACTAGATTGAAGCCAGAAGCTATAGTTCAAGAACACCCTACCAAGTGAGTCACTCACTCTTACTGCCACTGTAGGTGTTTTGGAAAGATTTGCAGGTTGATACATGTTTCACATTGACTACATCTTCCATAGTTGCCAGGTCCCTGACAGGACTGTAACCCATTATCCCTGGATCTTTTGTTAATTACTTTTAATCTTAATCTGTGTCTAGTTACTGGCCCTCCTGCTATTAAGAATCAGTTCTCTCCATCTACTGAAAATCCTTCCTAGTTCGCACTGATTTTGTAATACATTTGCAGCCTAAAGAATAGTGTGCAAAATTTGAGGCTCAGACCGGGTAACTTGATACACAAAAACTTTCCTACAGTTTGGCCACTGGCGTGATGAAGCTTGGTACAAAATTAAATGGACCAGAGAACTGAAGTTTGCCCAGCACTATTGAAATACATTGCTGAAGAGTTTCCTTGTATCCTTTGCTGTTCTGTAGATTTCAATGCATTTACTTTTTACAATGATAATTTAAGTTCGCTGTAAAATACTGTACAGTAACTGAATTCAGGTAAGCTAAAGTTGTGCTGTTTAGAGTGTTTTGTATAAATGCTGAACAATGAACAAGTTTCACAATAAACATAACCCTGTCTCTACATTGCAGTTTGCTTTTTAACTACTGGAGAGGCCATTGTGATTCAAGGTAACATTTCTTCCACAACCTCCTTTCCAGGTTGGAGAGCAGCATGCACCTTAAAAGTGCCCCTCCCCATTTTGTCAGCTACCTATTTTCCAATTCCCACATCAACCCAGACAGGAAAGCAAAGCAGAATCATATTTCTGATTAAATCAATGGCTCAGTAACGTAAGGGGCTTTTTTTTCGCACAACTGAATTTTTTTTTTTTCCCCTAAAATATGAGAAAAGAAGAAGAATACAATTCTAGTGTTTGGGGAGATGGGGCTAGATGGCAACCAGCAAAATACCCTCAGCTGTGGGCTGCATTTTGTTGGAAGACACCACAGCAGGTGGTGCAGAGAGTCATAGTCTTACAGATGTTGAGCACAGAAACAGCCCCTTCGGTCCAATGTGTCCATGCTGAACAGAAATCCTAAATTAATCTAGTCCCATTTGCCAGCCTTTGGCCCAAACCCTTCCTATTCACATACCCATCCAAATGCCTTTTAAGTGTTGTAATTGTACCAGCCTCCACCAATTTCTCTGGCAGCTCATTCCACCCTCTGCATGAACAAGTTGCCCTTCAGGTCCTTTTTAAATCTTCTCCCGCTCACCTTAATCTTGTGCCCTCTAGTTTTGGACCCCCCCCACCTCAACCCAGGGAAAATACCTTGTCTATTTACCTTATCTATGCCCCCTCATGATTTTATAAACCTCTAAGGTTACCCCTCAGCCTCCAGGGAGAATAGCCCCAGCCTATTCAGTCTTTCCCTGTAGCTCAAACCTCCAACCCTGAGAAAGTCCTTGTACATCTTTTCTGAACCCTTCCAAGTTTCACAACATCCTCCCTATAGCAGGGAGGCCAGAAATGCACAGAGTATTCTGAAACAGAGTGCTGTCGTACTTTCTTGGTTCTCTGCTAGCTGTTCAGTTTCCTGCTGTCCCCAGACTTCCCTATTGTGTTCCCAGACTCTTATTTCTCCAGGCCCCTGGTAAAGATAGACAGACACTGTAGCAAGAAGCAGACATCATCTCACAGATAACAGTTATACTCGTCAGAAAACAGATACTTACACAGACATGGCTCTTTTCATGTCCTTTATTTTGTAAAATCATCTGAATGTCACAGTTTATCTTGGCAGTTGTATGAAAATACATTTCTTCCACTACATATTGATTAATTGTTAATATAGTAAGAGAATGGAATATTACAGTTCAGCTTTATACTATATCCAGTATATATTAGTAAAATAAATGGACTTGATATAGTTTATGGACTTTGCACGCTACCCAAAAAAGGATTTCTACCCTACAATATACAAAAATGTACCATAAAACTTTGTTAACAAATGCTGTGTCCCTTCAATGCAAAATAGTAACAGCTAAGACCCTAATGCAAATTAATTTGTTCTTGAATAATTGGGTCATGAATACTGTCCCACTTTGGATGCAATCAATGTTCTTCTTGCATAGTGATAGCTTCTCAAAAGAAGTATAATTTCTTTGCTGGGCTTAAGTTACCTTGCTCAACTGTCCACTAAAGTGAACATTTTGAAGGAAGAATGGATGTGGTAGCATCTCCGTTTGGAGAGACTCAGTTGAAGAGATGAGCATAGTCTGGAGGATCTCGGCACTGGCCACATGCTTCAAGTAAAAGCTCAGCACCTGCTAATGTGATCGGCTCCTCCTGTCAACAGGAAGGCTAAAGTTTAGAAAACAGAGTAGTGTATATATTGTCCACATGAGGATAGTGTTTAGTAAATCAAACATACAAAGTACACACCTCTAAAATATGGAGTAGGCTTGTTATTTCTTCACATCTTTCAAATCACTTACGGTTACTTTTTGATTGGGAAAATTCCTAATGTTTCCCCAATGCATTCTAAACTGCAGACACTGAGAAAGGCATCAAACCCAAACTAGCGATAAACTAGTGTGATCAACATGCCGGTTGTGTCTGGAGAACAGCATGTTGCCATAATCATATCTCTACATTTGTTATGAAATAGTTAGGTGGCTGGAACAAAAGGAAACTGAATTTAGGATACAGAGTCTGTAGGCTGGACTACATAATCTCCCGAGTGGTAGGTTTGAAGGTACAGGGCAATGTAAAATTCTGTAGGCACACTGTTCACCTGCCTGTGTGCCATTATATGGACAATGAATCACTACAAGGTGGGAATAGGTCATTCGGCCTATCGAATCCAAACTGACTCTCCGAAGAGAATTCCACCTCGACTTATCCCCCTACCCTATCCCTGTAACTCTACATTACCTAATGCTAATCCACCTATCCCACACATCCCTGGACAACAAGGGCAATTTAGCACGGCTAATCCACCTAACCTGCATATCTTTGGCCTGTGGGAGGAAACCAGAGCGTCGGGAGGAAACTTGCAGACACGGGGAGGTGGTCTGTGTGGAGTTTGTACATAGTTACCATAGCGTGGAATTGAACCCTGTTCTCTGGCATCGAAAGGCAGCAGTGCTAACCACTAAGCCATCATGCTTCTCCAATGCTGACATAAAACATCTCGTGCCACCAATTTAAATAAGTAGGGTGGAAAATGGGGAAAGGTTAATCATTTGGGGTACAAGGTGACTAGGAAAGCCACTGGAAGTGGGTAACAGTGGGTGGGTAACATGGCCCAAGCAGAGGAAGATATTGGAGAGGAGATCAAACTCTGGACTGTTGAAGAAAAAAAACAAAAAAATGACAGCCGAGTGTGGCCTTTCAAAATAAAACTGGAAGGAGGAAATAGTGAGAGGAAATGTGCATGCCACAGGATATAGGGAAGACTGATAAAGGGATGGGGTTGGAAGGAGAGGGGGAATTGGAGCAAGGGCAGATGACAACCAGACCACGTCCTCTGCTATCAAAAAAATCTCTACACAGGAGGGAATAATAGGCAGAGCTGGTTGAGATTACACTGCCTAGGCAAGGGTAAAATATTAATCTTCTCTCCTAACCCATCAAATTACAAAACAATCTCCCCAGTAGGAATCTTGAAATTGTATCTCAGCTCCCAGGTGGGATTTCAGTTTGCTTTACTTGTCATGGTGACTATCAGATTAATGCTAATCTACACCAGATGGACTTCAACCACCTCTGTGGGACCTGTTAAACAATGGAGAACTCCAGTCAAATTTCACCTCAAGTACTGAGTGAAGTTATTCTGTGACTGACTTTGGTTGTAACATGTAATTAAGTGCTCTCTGAAAGGAAACTTGAAGCAAGGTACTAAGACTACAGTGAGGACAATTTTTTGTCACACTTTGACCAGCTATAATGATCTTTACTGCAAGGAATTGACCCAGGTATTCCATGGACAAACTCTGCTTCTAGCTGTCTGCAATTGAATGTTTACTCACAGCTTCACTGACATTAAGAATTTTCAACATAGCTGTCTGAGTGGATGTTGGCTGATGAGTCACTGGCAACAGATTCAACCTCAGTCAGACATCAGGGGATTTCAAACAAAAACTTGTATTTTTTTTCCACAAGTGCACAACTACCATAGAGACACAATACAGCTAAGCTTCTTAGATAGGCATCATTAATGATCTCTCTAGAACAGGGATCTCCTGGTTCCCCCTCCACCCTAAAATTTAACTCACAGGATTACCACTTTTCTGGAAATCAGAAACTTCCGACACGTTACTGTGTAGGAGTCACTAGACTTTTCAGCGAGTCACATTGAAATAAGTGCCAATTGCAAAAATGAGTGGCATCTCCTGCCAAAGGCATTTTGCTATGGAGGAGGCTGGGGCAAAGAATACATCCAGTGAATGTCAAGACCTCCCTTAGCTGAAGATAAGCAGACTGACCTCTCAGCGCCATCACAGTGGAGTTCAAGATCCTGCCTTTAATTCTCACAATCGCAAGCAATATTCACTGGGCAGAGGCCCTTGACCAACTTATCACCACCCTTCCTCACCTGGGATAGACTAGACACCAAGTAGCAGAGACCCCACCCACCCTTGCTTGCTAAAGATCATATTTACCCACTGAACCAGCATGGAGGAATGAGCAGCTTACTCAAGAAGAATCCCTCAAGTGACTTGGAGTGCAGAACTTTCCAAAGCATGGCTATCAGTCTCCCACTGGGGCCACAAGCTGAATTTTTGCCATCGTGAATTTGGAGGCACAAAAGGTTGCCATGGAGCTCCGACAGGAGCCCGTGAGTACCCTCTAAATTATCCACTTTAAAAAAAATGTAGAACAGTCCAACCCACAGACCTGAGGGGACCAATTCCTGCTCTAAAAAATCCAGTGGAAAAGCTTTGTTGGGAGAACCCTGCATTTGAGTAACACCCTGATGTCTCAGCTCTCTGCCCACCACCACTGCCACTGCAACAGGACTGTGTTTTACCAGCCCATCCTCCACGTCACTGCTCTCACGGCTTGGATGGATGACCCCTAGAGTCCGGGGTCACAGCAACTTTTAAATTGGGAGTCATGATGGGGGAAAGACGACAGGAGGAAAAACATTTGAGAAGGACTTTTACTCGTTGCTTACCTTGTGATACTCTACCAAGTCTGCTAGCGTGGCATGCTGCAACTGGTCCACCCCAAAGAAGGTATAGGAGTCTTTCGAAGAGTCAATCAGGAAGTGTTTGAACCCATCGCTGCTTCGATAAGACAGGCAATAACCGATTATACGCTCACTGACTCTGATTAAAAACGCACCAGCTCCCTTTTTTCCCAGAAGCTCCTCAGTCTCTTGCCTGGTGATAACTCCTGCAAATAAATCCCACAATCAGCAAAAATAAATCAGCAATACCTTGGCTACTTTAGCCTTAGGGACACTGATTCATGGCAGAAATAGGAAAAAAGGGATCGATTTCAAAGCGCATTAAAAAAGTTTATTACTACAGGAATAGAAACATAGGTGTGACAAACTACTATCAGTGAGCCAAGTTAAGGCAATGGTTTAAAAAAAAAAAAAAGGAAATTTAAAATCAATTTGGAGAAACAAATTCGTGTTAGGAAGGCCTGTAACCAGATGACGAAGTTAAGAGGACAGGTTAGGAAAATTTCACTTGTGTTGTTTATTTATGCAGCAAGCTATAAATATTTTCTAATCGAAAGGTTCGGAGATATTGCTACACGCCTCCAGAGCATGTGGAACTTAAACCTGGATCTGCTGGCCCAGAGGTAGGGGCGCTACCACTGCTGCACAAGATCCCAGTGAGTTGTAGTCCAGAATGCACAGCCCAAAAGATGTGCATCAGAATCTGCCTTTCAAAAGGAATTAGATAAATTACTTGATAAGGAATAACGTGCAGAGCGACAAGGAAAGAGCAGGGAAATGGAAGTAATTGGAGTGTTTCTTCAAAAGAGCCAGTAAAGCCACGATGGGCTGAATGGCACACATTTTGATGATTTAAGTGGAACTCGTTCTCTTCGGAACAAGAGGATAACGTGAAAGTTATAAAACTGATACTGAAATGTTTCCCCACCCCCATGGTGGGGAACGGTGATTCAAATACTAATGTGAAAAACTTAAAATAAGCACGTTAAGTAGAATTATTCCAACCGAAAAAGATTAAGATGGTTGCTGAATAAGTTACTATGAAAAGCTCCTGCAGAAAGTAGCAACTGAGAAAAAAAAAAGGAAAGAGACAGGGAAATAAAGCCAACTGTAGAACTTCTAACTCCATCCCACTAAAAGAACAAACCATGAACTAAACATGGCATCTAATGCCAAAACTGGATATGCTAGTTGAGCTATCTTACAAAAGTGTGTGTAGCGGTTGAGATGGTAGGGGAGTAAGGATAACTGCCAGGACAGGAAATAGGACAGAAACACAAAACACACGAAGTAGTAATAGATGCCACAGTTAAATAGTACCAAACTATTTAACCAACAGCTTACCGTGAAACCAGGGTGCTATGACGTCACTGTCCCTCTCATAACCTGCTCTGAGTGGGATCTGTTGCTCTCTGAACCATCTGATGATTCTCTCATGGCTGTTTTCACTTGATTTCTGGGTTTGTGCATCTCTTCTGTGGCAGTAACGGAAAAAATAAACACTGCCATTAATTCTGTTGTGACTACACTTCGAACGCATTTCGTTGAGGTTTCATAATGCCCTATATGAATTTGTCCTTCCTTCTTTCATTTTTTGATACACCTTTGAAGTGATACAATTGATGTTTTGACTTGGTGCTTTACCAATGGCCAGGATTGCAAGGAATGTACACCACTAACAGGTAATTCCACCTAACCAACATTCCTGTCATCGACAAAGACAGGACATTTTCATTCATCGTTCTCAGATTTAACAAAGTTTCAGTTAGCAGTTTTTGTGTATCAGAGGGGTGCTGGCATAATGGTAAGGTTGCTGGACTCCTAATCTGGAACCCAATGCTCTACTGTTCCGGTGACGTAAGTTCAAGTCTGAGCTAAGCAGATGGCAAAATCTGAATTGAATAAAAATATGGAAGGGAAAACTGGTCTAAAAGATGACTGTTGTTTAAAAAAACCCAGATTCACTAACGTCAATTAGGGAAGGAAATCTGCTATCCTTACCTAGTCTGGCTTACATGTGACTCCAGACCCAGCACAATGTAATTGACTCATTGGTAATTAGGCAATAAAAATGTTGGCCCAACCAGTAATGCCCACATTCATAGAATGACTTCTTTATTTTAAAGAAATGCATTATATAACAGAGCAGTCAATGCATATACCCTGATTAATCCTTCAATGTGATGAGTACATAAATAGGAAGAGTTTAACAGGGATAAGGGCCAAGTGCTGGCAAATGAGACTAGATTAATTTAGGATATCTGGTCGGCACAGACAAGTTGGACCAAAGGGTCTGTTTCCGTTCTGTACATCTCTGACTATGACTGTCACAACAGAAGTGACAAATACCGCTGACAATCATCTTTCCCTAATCGCTGCTGCTGGTCTCCACAAGATACTGTACTTGTTAACTCAGCAGAAAAAGTAACAAAGTTGGGATGAAAACTCCATGTTCTTAAATTAATTGGCTAAGACTTACTGGAGAAGCTTTCTCGTAGAATCATACAGCATGGAAACAGACCCTTCGGTCCAACTAGTCCATGACAAACACAATCCCAAAATGAACTCGTCCCACCAGCCTGTACTGGCCCATATCCCTTCAAACCTTTCTTATTCACGTACTGATAGGGCACCTCAAAAACAAAATCGACATCCAGAAACACATGACTCCAACATAACAAACAGAGATGGGAATTCAAATGTTGCTGCCACAATTTATAAATCAATTGTTTTGCAACAGATTTTCACAGGATACAGACATCATTAGCAAGGCCAGTGTTTGTTGCTCTTCCTTCATTGAGAAGGTGATGATCAGCTGCTTCCTTAATCTAATGCAGTCCATTAGGTGTTGGTATGGCCTCAGGTGAGGGTGTGTTGGGAAGGGACTTCCAGGATTTTAACCCAGTGATAGTGAAGGAATGGCATTAAAGTTCCTGAGAGCTCACCGACAGGCAAGAAATTTAACCCGACCAGCCTAATCCCATGGAGACGTTGTCCCTTTTCTGAAACGTTTTGCAAATATTATCAACGTCTTAAGAATACAGCTTCACTTTCTATTTACTTTTAAAACACAAATCAAGTTCAACAGACAGACATTTTTCACAATTTTCTGATAAAGAAATTGCACAACACATTGTACTGTGGTTCCAGTGCACCGGGACAATGAGGTTTCTGTTGTAATTGACAGGGTACTCTTCCATACATCAGCAATCAATCTCAATCTAAGGAGCACAGGTCGCAGAATCGCTGCCCGAGAACGGGTCAAGAACTTTCCTATTCCTCCAGCTCGCTTAGTAAATTCGGGATGGAAATTTCAACCCTTTTCCCCCCACTGTGGTCTGCTCAATCCTGCCTTTAGAGGCTTATTTGCCAGAGTTAAAAAATGCAGAAAGCTATTAGAAAAGTTCAGTCTTACACTGGTTTGGGCAGTAGAACACTTGTAGAACACCCCCACCCCCTTGTCCAACAAAAGGAAATAAATAAATAATAATCGGGGATGCTGTTTGCAATTTATGCACAGATAAAGCTTTGGTCAAATGGCTGCCCTCATGCATTGCAGCAATTCAGGGAAAACATGCCCTAAAGCCCTCCAAATGGGAGGCATCTACCAGCCAAAACAGGGCTGTGAAGTTTGAGGGCGTAACTGCTTGCTTCATATATTTTGCCGTTTCTCATATTGCTCCCTGACACACTTCTGTACTGTTTGCCAGAAATTGGTGATTATTCATTGGCCTTTCCGAGATTTTCAAACATACCTAAACACGCACTGCATTCCTTTCCACTGAACACACGGCTGCTTATCTTTACCCACCAAGCAAACAGCCCTGGAGTGCAAACACTCAGTGTACGGCCCCTGCCAACCTGTTCAAAGTGCAAAAGCAACACTTAGGCTTTATCTGGGCACCAAGACCTTCAGAAGGTGTCCACAAATAGATTAAGCTTTGTTTGGAAAGCTGATGACGTGAAATAGTCACCAAAACCCCCACACACTTGACTATGAACGTGTGTCTGATATGCATGGCTATATTTGCATGTGCACACACACATAGGCACAGAGCAGCCCAAAATCACTCTGACACGTTTTCAATTATCCAACTTTGGGAAGGGGCAGCTTGGTTAAGTTGCCAAAACAAGTCTCTCAGCTATTCACCTAAAGAGAAAATGTGGGGGTCACACAAATCTCTGTGGATGATTTTAACCTAATTCACCAAGCATGTACAGCCCCATCCATCCCAAAATCCTAAATCATTCACCCATGCTTTGAATATGGATTCAGTTTAAGGTCTGGTCCATCTGTCTCTCCATTGCAACTCAAATTCCACCACCTCCAAACTCCTACGTTCTCTTTACATGCAGAAATTTTAACTGATTTTGTAGAGACTGAACCTGCACTGTACAGGTGTAATTTTAAAATCTCGGCCTTGTTTTTAAATCATAGCTTGGGGCCAGGTTGGGCATTCCCTTTGATCTCCTCCAGTGGCACCTCCCACTTTGATTATTTTGGGCACACTGAAAATTGCATTAATCACTCCACTAGCAAACTTCCCTTCAGTTGCACGAGCTCTCGAGTCCTCAGATTCCTGCCCTAAACCATTCATTTTTCTTAGATAACAAGGTGTGGAGCTGGATGAACACAGCAGGCCAAGCAGCATCATAGGAGCAGGAAAGCTTGACGTTTCGGGCCTAGACCCTTCATCAGAAATGAT
>JAHRHZ010000217.1:13238996-13253016 GCA_024137785.1 Ginglymostoma cirratum
AAACGTCAAGCTTTCCTGCTCCTATGATGCTGCTTGGCCTGCTGTGTTCATCCAGCTCCACACCTTGTTATCTCGGATTCTCCAGCATCTGTAGTACCTATTATCTCATTCATTTTTCTTTCCTACTCTAAGAAAAGGTACTCCTTAAAAAAATGTACATCTTTGTGACCAAATTTTTGGTCACCTCTGACTGTCATTCTGCTCACCTCAGTCCTAACCTTTATTTGAAAACAGCCGTGATGTGGGTTAAGAGGTTTTCGTAATGTTACTGTGTAATCTGCTATGCTTACGTAAGTTTCTGTTGACTCCTAAGAATTCATGATCAAGAATGGTTCACTGTTATACTGTTGTATGTTACAGTCAACCTGCCAAGAGGAAGTGATCACCATTAACCTTGAACCTACGCATACTAGGCATTCACAAAAAAGCTTCTCTGTATTGAGAATATTTTAAGAGCACTTCTGGCAGTGGGGGGTAGTTATTGGACCAACAGACGCATTCCTGTTTTTATTTTTCTGAATTACCACAGGATTAAAGGTCATATGAAGATGAACCCACCACTGTCATCCTTCTGAATATTACCAGTATTGCACAAATTAAACATCCTACCAATTCAGTTGGGAACAACATTACTTAGGGTGTGTGTATCAAAAGCGTCATTTGTGATCAATATTTGCTACAAATCAAACTCCATAGTTTCGTAAGCCGCTCACCTCACATTGCACTCCTTTCGATTGATTACATTTTTACGTAGGGGAACAGGAGGCCTCACCGGAGGCTGAGTATTTTGGAAATTCTGTGTCATTGCAGACACTTTTCCCCTCTCAATTGCCTTCAGAGAATGGCGTTTGTAGTCAGCCCGTGCCTGCTTCGCTATTGACCTCCGCCTTTCATCAGCTGCCTTGGATTTCCTTACTGCCAAAGAAAGTGCATTAAAAACGAGGCTGGATTAGGACGGTTCACATAGTACTCTGAAGATCTGTTGCTCTAAACGCAATCACATTTCATGATTTTTGTTTAAATATCAATGAAACTCTTTCCACATGACAAAAAAAACAGCAACACTGGTATGTGTGAACCTTTGAATATCAACAGTTACAGCATGCGAAGATCAAACCACGTGCAACCGGAAGTCCTACACCATAATCAAATTTTTCAAATAACTAGGTACATAATTTAACCCTTCACTACTTTTAACAGAAAAATTTGAGATACTTAACTGTTTGTGTACTTTAAAAAATTGCAAAGAAAGCTGAAAATCAAAACATGCAATGGCTTTACCCATGTCTTTTCCTCCTCAAAAATCCAGATTTAATTCAAAGCAAGAATAGAGAATTGTGGTTTTGGTTATTTCTTTTTCAAAAAAAAAAAAGGCTATTTGGGAGCATACAACAGCTTATTCAAGCAAAAAAGCTAGAGAAACTCAGCAGGTCTGGCAGCATCTGTGCAGAATCATAGCTAACATGTCAAGTCCAGTATGACACTTTCAGAATCAGTTCTGTTCTGAAGGGTTACACTGGACTTGACATTAACTCTTTCTCTCTCCAGAGAGGACGCCAGGCCTTGGACATTGCCTCCAGCACCTGCAGTTCTTGCTGAGTCAATACAGTGTGGAGCTGGAGGAACACAGCAGGTCAGGCAGCAGAGGAGCAGGAACGTCAACGTTTCAGGCATGGACCCTTCATCAGGACTCAGCTTGATGATGCCAGACCTGCTGAGTTTCTCCAGCTTTTCTGTACTAGTTTTAGATTTCCAGAATCCACAGTATTTTGCTTTGATCCAAATGCACATTCACAGGTTACGTCCTGGCTGTTTTGTAGATACAGCTACTTCACTTAAGTGTCAAAGTGAACTCAAATCACCAAGTCTCGATTTAGATGTTTAAAGGCAGTTCCTATAGTTCAAATCACATTTGCTGATGCCCTGCCACGTCACAAAATGTTTTAGAGCTAATGAAGTAAATTGAAAAATGTATCTATTTGTACACGAGGACCCACAGACAAAAACCAGCAAGTAGCAGATGTTTCAGTGATGTTGGTTGAAGAATAAATATTGGGAAGAGCAAGGTCCTGTTCTTCATTGAATAATGCCCTAAAACCACCCAAAGTAGCAAACAAGGCCTCAGTTTTCATGTCTCATCTGAAATATGGCATCTCTGACACTGCAGCACTCCATCAGTACTACAAGGAGCCTGGACAATGTACTGAATTCTTTGCAGTGGGGGTTGAACTTAGGACTGGCTCTCCAAAAGGAAAGTGCACTAACTTTAGTCTTAATTGCGGACTGAATTAGAATCAAGACTTACCAACAAAGGACTACGGAAAGAGTTGGTATTCTTTTTAAAAAGTTAATGATACCCATCGTGCTTTGTTAAAGTAGTGGTGAAAGATGCCTGCAGACAGTCCAGCTCTGGAGATCAGCAGACAAAGACAGAAGGACCAGCTACAGGTTGCTGATTGGTTTGCAGAGTTGTGACCAGCTGTGGATGTCAAAAGTCATTTGTCTGATAACTCTAGCTCCTGGATAGCTGAACAGCTTGTGGGTGTGCACAATACTGGCAGAAGCCTTTGGACTGTGGAAAGGGAAGGTTTCTCTCCTCTTCTCCAGAAAAAATACCCAAAGCCTAAAAAAAAGTCAGTTCATTTTCTCCATCAGTTATTGCAAGTTGTGGCTTTTTGGCAGTTAAGTCAAAAGAAACTAATGTGACCCAGTTGCTCTGCAGCTCCTAGGAAGAAATTAAAGAACCTGAAGGGAAACAGAGGAGCAAATATGTAGTGAGATCTCAGATATATGCAAAAATAATAGGTTGTAATTATAGAGGATTTGAATTTTCCAAACATTAACCAGGACTACCATAGTGTTAAAGGTTTGGAAGGTGAGAAATTTGTTAAGTGTGTTCAAGAAAATTTTCTTAACCAAAATGTAGAAGTTCCTATCACAGAAGGAACAAAACATGACCTTCTCTTGGGAAATAAGGCAGGGCAAGTGACTGAAGTGTTAGCAGGGGAACACTTTGGGATTAGTGATGATAATTCTCCTAGTTTTAAAATAGGATAAGCCTTCCATAAGAGTTAAAGTTTTCAATTGGAGGAAGGCAAATTTTAATTGTATGAGACAAGAACTATCAAAAGTCAAATGGAATAGACTGTTCGCAAGCAAAGGGATGAGTGACAAGTGGGAGGCCTTCAAAACAAGAGTTTAGAGGCATTATGTTCCTGTTAGAGTGAAAGGTAAGGCCGATAAGACTAGGGAATAATGGATGAATAAAGATATTGAGGTTCTAGTCAAGAATTTAAAAAAAAATCAGACATTTGACATAGACAAATGGGATCAAATGAATCTCTTGAAGAGAATAAAGAGTATAGCAGCATTCTGAAGATGAAATCAGGAAGGCAAAGAGGAGATATGAGATAAAGTTATCTGCCAAGGCTAAGGATAATCCAAAGAGATTCTACAAAGGGGCAGCATGGTGGCTCAGTGGTTAGCACTGCAGCCTCACAGTGCCAAGGACCCGGGTTCGATTCCACCTTGGGTGACTGTCTATGTGGAGTTTGCATTCTCCCCACGTCTACATGGGTTTCCACCGGGTGTTCCGGTTTCCTGCCACAGTCCAAAGATGTGCAGGTTAAGTGGATTAGACATGGGAAATGCCAGGTTACAGGGAAAGGGTCTGGGTGGGATGCTGTTGGGAGGGGCAGTGTGAACTTGTTGGGCTGAGTGGCCTGTTTCCACATTGTTAGGATTCTATGATGTACATTAAGAGAAACTCGAGCAAGAGCCATTAAAGATCAAAGTCTCCTTTGTGTTGAACCTCAAGAGATGGGAGAGATATTAAATGAAGATTTTGTGTCATTTCTTTTTACTATGGAGAAAGAAATGGAGGCGAGAGAGCTTAGAAAATAAACATTGATGTTTTGTAAACAATTCACATTGGAGAAGAGGAAGTGCTGAAAGTCTTAGAAAACATCAAGGTGGATAAATCTCTGGGACCTGATCAAGTGTATCCTGGATGTTGTGGGAAATTGGGGCCCTGCAATTTCCTCCCTAAACAGAAATATATGTATCATCAATAACAACAAGTGAGGTGTTGGAGGACAGGAGGATGGCTGATGTTGTGTCTTTAGTTAAGAAAGGCTGTAAGGAGAAGCCTGGGAAGTATGGACGTGAACGTCTGACATTGGTGGGTAGGTTCTTGGAGGATTCTGAAAGATAGGATTTACATGCACTTGGAGGGGCAAGGAATGATTAAGGATAGTCAGCATGGTTTTATGCAAAAGAAATTGGGTCTCGCAAACTTGATTGAGTTTTTTGAGAAATAACCAAAAAGGTTTTTGAGGGCAGAACAGTAGTCATTGTTTACTTGGACTTTAGTAAAACCTTTGATAGAATTATGCATGGTAGACCAATTAGCAGAGTTAGATCACATAGGATTCAGGATGAGCTGGACACTTGGGTACAAAATTGGCTTGAAGGCAGGAGACAGAAGGTGTGGTAGAGGGTTGTTATCGGACTGGAGGCCTGTGACCAGTGGGTTGGGGGTGGGAATGCAGAAATCAGTACTGGGTCCTCATTTGTTTGTCTTTTATATAAATGATTTGGATGAGAATACAGGAGGCATGGTTAGTAAGTTTGCAGAGGACATCAAAATTGGTGGTAGAATGAACAGTGACGAAGGTTATCTAAGATTACAAAGAGATCTTGATCAATGGGCTGAGGAGTGGCAGGTAAAGTTTAATTTGGATAAGTGCGAGATACTGTAATTTGGTAAAACAAATATGGGCAGGACTCACACAATTAATGGTAGGATCTTGGGTAGCGTTGTAGAACAGAGACACCAAGGGTTCAGTTACATACTTTGAAATTTGTATCACATTGTGGTTAAGAAGGCATTTAGCAGTTTGCCTTCATTGCTCAGATCTTTGACTGTAGGAGTTGGGACGTCATGTAGACGTTGTACAGGACATTGGTGAGACTTCTTCTGGAGTTGTGTTTGCAGTTCTGGTCGTCCTACTATAGGAAGTTACTAAACTGGAGAGGGCTCAGAAAATATTTATTAAGATGTTGCTCGGAATGGTGGGTTTGAGTTATAAACATAGGTGAAGAGTTTTCTCACTTGAACATAGGAGGTTGAGGGGTGACCTTGTAGAGGTTTTTGAAATCACGAGGGGTATAGATAAGGTAAATGACAAGGGTCCTTTTCCTAGGGTAGGGGAGTTCAAAACTAGGGGGCATATTTTTAAGGTAAATGAAGAAAGATTTAAAAAGGACATGGGGGGCAACTCTTAATACAGAGAGTGATTAGCACATGGCCCGAAACGTCAAGCTTTCCTGCTCCTATGATGCTGCTCGGCCTGCTGCGTTCATCCAGCTCTACACCTTGTTATCTCGGATTCTCCAGCATCTGCAGTTCCTATTATCTCGAGCACATGGAATGAACTGCCAGAGGAAGTGGTCGATGCAGGTACAGTTACAACATTTAAAAGACATTTGAAAAAGTACATGACTAGGAAAGGTTTGGAGGGATACGGGCCAAACGCAAACAAATGGGACTAGTTTAGTTTAGGAACAGGGACTAGTTGGATTGAAGGGTCTGTTTTCATTCAGTCATACTCATGCAGCATGGAAAGATGAGAGAACTGAAATAGAAACAGAAATTGAAGGAAAAACTCAGCAGGTCTGGCAGCATCTGTGGGAAGATAGCACCGTTAATGTTTCAAATCTGGTGACTCTTCATCAGAAGAGTTAGTAGCTAGGAACAGCTCATTACCAACAGTTCTGATGAAGAGTCAGCGGATTCTTTAACTCTGCCTTCTTCCCACAGATGCTGCCAGACCTGCTAAGCTTCTCCGGCCATTTCTCTTTCAGATCTCCAGCATCCGCAATTGTTGGTCTTACTATTAGAGAACTGAAAAACTTGAGGAAACAAAAGGAACATTCCATCAAATGCTGAGGATTGGTTGTATTAAACGGCTTCCCTAGTTTTTCCCGTCTTCATCCATAACACAATTTCTTTTTTGTCTGTCTATATATCCATATCGGGAGGGGAGGAGGGTTAAGAAGAGAATTAGAGTTTTAACTAGTAGAGTGATACATTTGTAGTTATAGTTGTTTACCTGCAGTTACAATCAGTTTATAACAAATTGTAGCTCTTGTTACATACACATAGCCTGTATATCATTCCAACAGGCAAATTAGGTACTTTGCATACTTTGCCAAAATGTTCTTTTGTGACAACTCCAGGAATAATGGGGCTCGATTTCCAGTATGCTATCCTAGCAAGTCACGGACACTTTGTCTTTGTATTTTTTTCCCCAATCTGCTTTAGAGTGATGCACTTCCTCTTGCACTCGGCCTTGAGTATTTGAGAGGCAACGGTGGAAGAGAAGATTAACCGAACATAATTCACATTTTTAAAAATACACAAGTGTTCGAGGAGATTCAGGAATGGGCAGCCAATAAGTAACCATGGTAACAAGTTAGGAACAGAGCAAGTATCAAGGCTTTGCTGCTATTAATTTGGTTAACTTTTCATAATTTAGAATGCAACAAGGACATTTTACATTCTGGTCTTAAAACATTTCCGTGAGCAATCAACAACAAGTCCCACTTCACTGCAGAATGTTGAAAAGACAGCAGGCAAATCCCAGGTTTGGTTTCTACCACACCACAAAAGGACAAGATTTGACAAGTTCCGTAAAACTAAAACAAACATTTTCTTGGTTTCAAAAAGTTACTCAATTCTGTTCCTGCTTTGAAATTGGATATTACGCGGAGGTAAAACAAAAGTTGTTTCTCCCTATTTTACAACAGTTTTTAAACATAAAGCATTCCATTCACTTCAAGAGATCAGGGAGGGTGTTATAAAACATTTTGCCTTTTCAGATAAGGAATTTCCATTTAATGAATGGACATAGTAACTGCCACACAGTCTTTTAAAAAGCATCTAGAAAATATCACTGGTGTATAAAATCATGAGGAGCATAGATGGGGTGAATAGCCAACGTTTTCCCCCCAGGGTAGGGGAGTCCAAAACCAGAGGGTATAGGTTTAAGGTGATGGGGGAAAAAGGTTTAACAAAAAAAGGGACCTAAGAGGCAGAGATAAAAAGGTACTGCAGATGCTGGAGAATCCGAGATAACAAGCATGGGGCTGGATGAACACAGCAGGAAGGGTTTAGGACCTAAGAGGCAACTTTTTTCACGCAGAGGGTGGCGCATGTATGGAACGAGCTGCCAGAGGAAGTGGAGGAGGCTGGTACAATTACAACATTTAAAAGGCATCGGGATGGGTACATAAATAGGAAGGGTTTAGAGGGATAATGGGCCAAATGCTGGTAAATGGGACTATTAACTTAGGAAATCTGGTCAGTATGGACAAGTTAGACCAAAAGGTCTGTTTCTGTACTGTACAACGCTATGGTTCTACGAGATGCCACAGTAAGCGAAACTACACTGGCCAAAAAGAAGAATTATGCTATTTTTATACATAATGCTCATACATCAAGAATACAAGAACAGGATACTTGGCCATTAAGTTTTCCCACATTACATTTCTGAATTTTGACTGCTGTTGCCAAGTGTTTTGGAATATCCTTAAAATGCGAAAGGTGCTGTACAAATTAAAATGTTCTTTCTCACACTAAATCTTCTAGGTTGTAACCTGTGCATTTTGGCTAAGGAAAACTATTTAACTTATCCATTTAAAAGGAACTTTCTGCATCACCTGCAAACGTGAAAAATCAATTCTTTTGCATTTATGATATCACTGTAAACAAGAAACAACTGCCTACAAAATTGGACATGTTTGACAGTTACAAAACACATTCCGTTCAAACGTGGAGAGTTTTAGAAAACTAAGCTTTCTTCCCCCCTGCAGAACCCTAAGAACGCAATGAATTTGTACGCTCAAGATCATTCAAAACTCTGCTTCCGGGCCTTAACTCACCACAGATCCACTATTACTCGTGAGCTTGCTGACGTACAGTGGCTCGTGATCAAGCAGAACGTCCACTTTAAAATCCTCACTTTTTGGTTCAAATCCATCCATCCCCTCCCCATCTCTAATACGTTCCAGCTTCCCAACCACAAGACGTGTGCTCCAGATCTGGCCTCTTTCGCATTCCCAATTATATTGTGACCCACTACATCCTTGTGGTTCCCCATGCCACATAACAGTCCTACGAAGAGCCTTGGGACCTTTCGTTATCTAATGACTATAAATCAAGTTGTTGCAGTAGTAAGAATTTAAAATAAATTCAAACTCCGTCATAATGGACAAGATAGATTAGGACTCCATCTTTCTAGAGTCTGACAATTGCCTAGCTTCAGACAAAGTTCAAGAGCTGCATTGTTCCACAGCTGAAAGTTGGATGTCAGTCACAGTGTTTGCATCACCTTGATCACAAGCAAAGTTACAATCATTGCCTTACGATTAGGCAATTTTGTCTTGTGCAGTAAGTGCGCCAAGCAGTACATTGCTATTTAAAGTTTAAATCAAGTTTCCTATGCTAACTGTTGATCCGGGACAAACACCTGATGCCTTTCTGTGCACTCATCAAGGGGATTTGTCTGTAGAGTCAAGGTTTTGTTAAAAAGGAGGCAATGTCAGATTGGGAGAGAGTGAGAGAACAGGGGCTTCCCATCGAACATTACAATTCAAGCCTGCAAGTTCAATGGGTTTCTTTGAATCAGTAGCAGGATACAATTCTAACATTCTTTCTACAAAGATGAATACCATGCAGACTTCATGCCCAGTCTTGGAGACTGGAAATTTCAAGCACTTTCCCTCATGAAAATACCAAACAGTGCCAAGAGCTGGCCACTGCTGGGAGGCCCAACCCATGAAGAGGAGGGGGTTTAGATCACCTTGCTGCCCAATGAGCACATTTGGTGAGAATGCAAGCGTAGGACTTTAGTTAGAACAACACCAATTCAATACATGTCTCAGTGACCAGAGAACACAGATCTCAGAATGGTGTGCTGATGGCACCATCACATCAGAAACAGAACTGAAAATAAACTCAAGCAAGGATCAGCTACCAGACAGATAAGGCGTTAACATTTGAATCAGGATCAATGCTCTGGATACACTTAATGTATATAGTTGTTGCCAACAGAACACCACATTCCTCATCTGTGGAGAAGGAACACAAAGTCCCTATTGCTACATAAGAAACCACCATCCACATTGTTTGGCAAATTTTCCCTTGTGTTTGGTCAGAGATGAAAATATCAACACCCTTTGTATGCTCAAATAAACCTTAAACCAGTTAAACAGGCCCTGGTGGGGCACAGTAATAATAATGAAACAAAAATCGGACTATACAGAACTGCAAAATTAACTTCATTAAAACGTCACCGCAAAGGGGGAGGTCGGAAAGACAAACACGATGCACCGCTGGCCCGTTAAGGTTTGTACTGAGTTTTTGAACTCTGCATGCTCCTTCTCCATGGAAAGGAATATGGACAGAACCATGGAAACTGTATCAGACTCTGATACAACAGCACCCCCACAGCCCACTGCCTTCCCCAGTCAGACCCACCAGGAGATCCTCCAAATATGCCCATCTCATACTGCATGGGATGTCCGTTGATCAGGCGCATGGGGCAGAAGCACAACCAAAATTTAAAAGCAGCGCCTTAGAAAACAAAACAGGGGCTACAAATGAAAACTATCCAAACACAAATGGCTCCTTCCAGGCCGCAAAACAATGTGCAACCTGGTACCTTTTCTAATTGGAGACCTGATGAACTCCAGGTGAAGTGTGGCATTTCTACCTTTTAAAAAAAAACATATCACACAGAGATAAAACGGTCAAAAGGTTATTTCAATTACACTTTTTCTAAAATGAGCCAAGTCTGGCCAACTTGGCCTGGTTCTTTTGCCATACTGCAATCTTCCTGCTCCTTCACAAATCAATCCAGCACTCAGTAGTAAATGGGAAGTTATGGGGAGGCAATGGCCTAGTGGTATTATTGCTGGACTGTAAATCCAAAAACGCAGATCATGTTCTGGGGACCCCGGTTCAAATCCCACCGGGGCAGATGGTGGAATTTGAATTCAATAAAATAATTGAAATTAAGAATCTAATGATGCCCATGAACCCACTGTCAATTGTCATAAAACCCATCTGGTTCACTAATGTCCTTGGGGGAAGGAAACTGCCATCCTTACCTGGTGTGGCTTACATGTGACTCCAGACCCACAGCAACGTGGTTGACTCTAAACTGCCCTCTGGACAATTAGGAATGGGCAATAAATGCTGCCTAGCCAGCAACACCCTCATCCCGTGAATGAATTTTTTAAAAAAAGAAAAAACCCTTTGAGACTTCAATCCATTATACCATCCACCATTTCCACAACACACACTGAATTCCCTATACCTGCTGCTTTGTGAATCTGCCTTCAAAATTGGACATCAGTTTAGGTGGTCAGCTGTCAGCACTAGTCTGGGTTCAAGCATGAGGAGACCTGCGTTTTTTCAAAGCAGACTGGTGGCAGCTCAGTTCCCTCAAGGCAAAAGGCCTCCAGAGTCAATGGAGCAGCTGTAAATGTTAGCTGGTAGATGTCAACGCAAAATCAAGATGCTCTAACCCAGAACCAGTCAGAATATGAAGACAAATTCCGCAGTGGAATATTTTCAAACCGACATGTTTACATTTGAATTTTCAATTTCCCAGCAGAGCACCACATGAGCAAGAACACTAATTACTGACATGTTTTTCTTTTAAAACAGTTGTTACTGAAGGGAGTATCTTTACCTGCTGCTTTCAGAGGACATGGGCTGTGACTTCATGCATCTTATGTTTCAGGTGTTCTCAGCGAGGTCATGGCTAATATTTATCCCTCAATCAACACCATAAAAACACATTGCTGATTGTGGGACCTTGCTGTGCACAAGTCAGTTGCTTTATTTCCTATATTACAACAGTAATACTTCCAGAGTTGGTCATCAGTTGAAAAACATTTTAAAGACAGAGAATTTGCAAAAGACATTATGTGCATGCAAGTTTTTTTTTGTTGCTGTATTTGACTTTTTACCCAAGGCTTTTCTGTTATCTGAATGCAACAGGGCCCTTTGCACATTCTTTGTTAAAAAAATTTATTCTTACATGGGGTATGGGCACCACTGGAAAGGCCAGCATTTGCTGCCTATTAATTCCTTGTGGCCTACTACACCATTTCAGAGGACAGTTAAGAGTCAGACATTACTGTGAGTCTGGATTCACATGTAAACCAGACGAGGCAAGTATGGCAAATTCCTTTCCCTAAAATAAAGGCAGTGAACCAGGTGAGATTTATGACAATCAATATGGGCTTATTTGTTTGCACTGCTGCCTCACAGCACCAGGGTTCCGGGTTCAATTCCAACCTTGCACAACTGTCTGAGTGGAGTTTGCACATTCTCTCCACGTCTGCGTGGGTTTTGTCCAGGTGCTCTGATTTCCTCCTAAAGACATGCAGGTTAGGTGGATTGGCAAAGCTAAATTGCCCATAGTGTCCAGGGATGTTTAGGTTAGGTGGATTAGCGATGGGACATGCAGGGTTACGGGGATAGGGTTGGGGGGTTGGGCTGCTCTTCAGAGGGTCAGTGTGGACTTAATGGGCCAAATGGCCTGCTTCCACACTGTAGGGTTTCCATCAAAATGATACCTATCACGGTCAACATCGAAGTGACTGGCTTTCCATTCCAGATTCGTTAACTGAATTCAAATTTCGCCAGCTGCCATCTTTGGATTACGAGCCCCAGTGACATTACTGCTATGCCACCATTTTCTTGCCTTTACGATTCTAGAGGTTAGGCACCTCCATATAACATCGGCTCTTTTCTGCAGCTAAATGTTACAAAGACAACTAAAGACAATGTGAACCGCAGGTCAATGACAAGTTGGCTCAAAGCCGGACATGTGCTGGGAGTAATTTATACTTACAGCTCTCACGCCATTCAGGATCTTCCTTTTCATTCTTTTGCACCATCTCTTGAGCTTCCTTTAAGTTAATGTACAATTGCTGGGTCCTCTCCTCTTCCAGCCGCTTAATCTCTTCCTCTTGTCTCCTCCGTTCCTCCTCCTCTTTTTGCTTCATAGGAATCGATTAATTTCAGTAATTATTCAGAACATTTATATTTAAAACTTAACTTTAAGAAGTTGTCTTGAACAATTTTACTCAAGTTGGGGAGGTGGGATTGGGAAGTTTTGTGTTAAGAAACAGTTGCTGATAAAACAGTAATACTGTACAGGCATCCCAGCATAATGTACTATGCAAAAATAAAGATAATAATTTCCGAGTTACACTGAAGTGTAACCTCCATTTGCATCATTGTGAGGAGCTCCAGTTATTCGCTTTGACTCATCATTTAGTTATTCTTCCTTTGCAAAGAAAGCAATTCTAGCCACTAAGAGCACATTAGCATTCCCTTCTATTGCTCAACTAACTATGTACGGAACTGAACAGGTAAGCAAAATAAGAAGTGCTGGACAGGAGGTTTGTAACATTTAATTGTACTATCCAAAAGAATTTGTTGACATGATTTGACTGAAGGACTTTTAAGTGTTGACCTGCTGATCTGGAGCACAACACTGAAATGTAAGCTGAAACTCAAGGTTTCTATTCAGATTTTTGTTGTTGTTAAGATGACGAAGAGTGAGGGGGAAGATTTCAAAGCAATGCCATGTAAAAATGGGTTTCGGACATATTTGTTAATAAACAAGAAACAATGGCCCACATGTTCCAGTATGTGTCTTGTTGAATTGAGAGATGCCCATCAGGACCACATGGGAAAATCTTGCTATGAACACACTCACTGAAATTGTCCAGAAAGTTTTAACCTTCAATGGACCGATTGCCGCAATTCTTTACAAACACGTCCGACACCAAGCTCAGTGTCTGAGACTTAGACCAGATACATTGGACTTACTCATTCAGTTACCCTGCAAACACTCCACTGGTTAGTAACGGATCTAACTCAGTCTTGTCAAATCTCTCTCCTCCCTCACACACCCACCAATCTACAAATTATCCATCCATTCACCAAGAGACTCATCTTTTTAAAAAAAAAGCAGAATATGACATCTAAGGCTCATGTGGCATTAATTCTTTACCCTCAACCTTGACACTCCCTCCAGCTCGTGTTTGCTTGGCTTCCAAAGTAAACAGACTGAAGGGGGTCAATATTTACAGTACTTACACTGGGGAATAATGATGCAGGTTATGTATTTCTAGACTCAGTGCAAAGGAATGCTCATTTCACACAAGTTTAAACCCTGCTTAATTTTTACAAGCTTCATGGCTCATTCGAGGGAGCTGAATCAACTGAAGGTGAACAGAATGGAAGTAACTTCCTGTGGCATGTAACAAGCATACTGAAGGTTAGTAAAAAGACTAAAAAAAACTAAATATGTATCCTATTTCAACAAGCAATTGTAAAAATGGCATCTATTGAGCCAGCTGCTATTCTGATCACTGTCTTGGTTTAAAGGACATGTGGAATTTCATTCACTTTTGATTATAATGGGATTATAGGGAACAAAAAGAACCTTTGAACTTGTATTCACTTTATATTTGTATTGTGGAGGAGTTCAAAGCAATGAGAATCAAGGCCCACAGCCCAAGACGATAAGATAGTTCTTAACACTCATCTGGTGAAAGATTAGTCATTTGGTTGTACGCCGATAAGCAAAGATACATTTTGATCAAATTTAGGCACAAATGAAAATAACTTGCAAGCTTATCAAAACAAAAACCCAAAATAAAAGACCCAAACTAACCACTGAATTGAGATATTACTAATCTGTTACAGGAGAATAGGTAATAAAATTTAGTAGCAAATTTCATGCAAGGTTAAAATTCATAAATTAAGTGTAAAGTAGATAATTTTATTCGCTGATAGTAGGAACTGCAGATGCTGGAGAATCTGAGATAACAAGGTGTAGAGCTGGATGAACACAGCAGGCCAAGCAGTATCAGAGGAGCAGGAAGGCTGACGTTTCGGGCCTAGATCCTTCTTCAGAAGAAGGGTCTA
>JAHRHZ010000217.1:13253416-13265517 GCA_024137785.1 Ginglymostoma cirratum
TAGACCCTTCTTCTGAAGAAGGATCTAGGCCCGAAACGTCAGCCTTCCTGCTCCTCTGATACTGCTTGGCCTGCTGTGTTCATCCAGCTCTACACCTAATTTTATTCACTTATGAGTTTGAGTTAATAGAAATATTTTTACTGAACAGAGATTAACAATGGAGCCAACAACACAGTGGCTCTCAAACTGCAGAAAAAAGGGAAGGAAGTGATGTCTGGTCTTACATCCTTGGATTAGCATTTTAGAATCAAGGTTCAAAATATATGTTACACAGATTAATCAATAAAACAGGAAACAAATTACCAAATGAAAGCTTCCTTTCAGAATGCAAATATATTAAACATCTTTGCGATTCATACTTAACATATTTTGTTCCTGGAAATTGGATTTTTTTTTTAAAATACCTTTCTGAACATCCAGATTATTGAAAGTGAATGAAAGCAGGTTTTGTCCAAAGAACATCCTCAATTTAGGAAATAAAATACACTTCAGGAGAAATGTGTTTTTGACACATTAGCATAAGTCAAGGCCTAGATTCAGGTCTTGCTCCCCATTCAGTCTCCATACTAGTTATAAAAGCTACAAATCAAACTGAGATAGGAAGTGCTTCCTATTAGGATTGACTTGAAGGTCAAGAATCCTATGTAAGCTCCGCTTACTTAGTAGATCAAGTGGATCAGGGACAGTCCTTTTTAAAAAAAAACAACCCCTGGCTTGGCTACTGTCTTCCTTTGGCATGAACAGCCACACTGTTAAGATGTCCATTGCTACACAGCTGAGTTATCCCTGCAGGAATCAGCACATGTGGAAGAGAACTGGAAAACCTAAATGGTTCAGGTCATTGTCCAGATTTGGACAAATCCTGGCTGGCAGGTTCAGAAGTAGATTTCCATTGCTACAACGTGAGATGTCCCACAAGAGGTCAAGATCATTCATAGTGGCAATAAACCCCAATATTCCACCAGTCTTTTCATACTCACTGCCTCTAGTCAAAATTTCATAGTGCCTACATTGGAGCTAAACTATTTTGTTCTCATAGCATGAGCATTTACTTCCCACCCCAAATTTTCCCCTCAAACAGGTGATGGTGAGCCATCTTCTTGTAAATACACCAAGTGTACTGCAGTTCAAGTAGACAAAGCAATGACAATATTTTTGAGGCGCGGAATGGCGTACAGCCTAGAGGGGAACTGGCAGCCAGTGCTGCTCCTGTACTCCTACAAAGAATAACCAAGGGGAAGCAGACAGAAGGGAAGGGGCGTGTAGCGTACCTTAAGTTCCATTTGGATTCGCTCTTGCTCTGCAGCTGCTTTTGTGGCCTGATCCATTTCAGCTTTCTTCTCGACCTCCTTCTGTCTGCTGATGCCTTTGTTCTCCAGCCGAAGCGAGGTGGAGAATCTTCGGATCAGTTCCTTCTCTTTCACCTTCCTGTCAAACAAACAGCTTATTTAATAGGTCAACCTAAAAACCCTGTTGTTCGCTCCTCTAAAATCGGCAAGTGCACCTACTGGGTGCTTGAGATATCCTGGATGGAAAGACTCAATCTTCAAATCCAAGTTAAACATAGAACACCTCTCTAGAGGTGACCATTACTGATCTCAACCCCGATAGTTTAGGCATTTAAAAGATAACTAGGACAGCCTCCAATCACATCCTTCCTTAGATAGAGGCCATAACCACTCAATATTCCAAATGCAGCCTGGCCAGAGCCTTTTACAGCCTCAATAGTACATCTCTGCTCTTGTATTCCAGCCCTCTTGAAATAAATGCTAACGTTGCATTTGCCTAACTAACTGAACCTGCATGCTAACCTTAAGAAAATCCTGAACTAGTACTCCCAAGTCTCTTTCTGCTTCAGACTTTCAAAGCCTTTCCCCACTTCAAAATAGTCTATGCATCTATTATTCCTACCAAGGTGCATAACCTCACACTTTCCCACATTATAGTCCAAAGATGTGCAGGCTAGTGGATTGGCCATGCTAAATTTCCCGCAGTGTTCAGGGATAGATAGATTAGGTGGGTTATAGGGAGTGGGTCTGGGTGGGATGCTCTGAGTGTTGGTGTGGGCCTGTTGGGCCGAAGGGCCTGTTTCCACACTGTTGGGATTCTATGATATATATAGAATTATATTCCATCTGTCACTTCTTTGCCCTCCTTCCACTCCTAGCCTGTTCCAAGTCCTCCTACAGCTTCCCACTTCCTCAACATTACTGATCCCTCCACCGATCTTTACATCACCTGCAAACTTGCAATGACCTCAGTTCCTTCGTCCAGATCACTATTAACACGAATTTGTTTTGGTCTCACTGACCCCTGCAGGACTCCAGTAGTCACCAGGTGGCATCCTGAAAAGAAAACCCTTTCTCCTTACTCTCTGCTTTCTGCCAGACAGCCAATCCTCTATCCTTGCCCCTACCACCATGGGCTCTGACCTTGTTTAGCAGCCTCCTGTGTGGCACCTTGTCAAAAGCCTTCTGGAAATCCAAACAGATCATGTCTGCTGCCTTTCTTTTGTCTAACTTGCTCATTACCTTCTCAAAGAATTCAAACAGATTTGTCAGGCGTGACTTCCTTATGACGAATCTGTGCTGACTCAATCCTATTTTACAACGCACTTTCAAGTACTCCACAGTCTCATCCTTATTAATGGTCTCTAAAATCTTACCATCAAGGTCAGGCTAACTAGATTCCTGTCTTCTACCTCCCTCTCTACATAAACAGAGAGGTCACATTAGCCAATTTTCCAGTCCTCTGGGACCCTCCCTGACTTCTTGTTCCTGAAAGATCACCACCAATGCCTCTTCAATCTCCTCAGCTATCTCCTCCAAAACTCTGGGGTGTAGTCCATCTGGTCTGGGTAATTTATCAGCCTTCAGACCTTTCAGCTTCCCCAGCACCTACACTCACCTCTGTCCCCTGACTCTCAAAGTTCTGGTATGCTGTTCACGTCTTCCACAATGAAATGATGCAAAGTACCTATTCAGTTCCTCTGGCATTTTTGTTCCCCAATACTACTTGTCCAGCCTCATTTTCCAGTGGTCCAATGTCCACTCTTGCCTCTTACCTGTTAGATATCTAGAACACAGTCTTGCAATCTTCTTTAATATTACTAGCTAGCTCACTCATTTCATCATCTTCGGCCCCACCCTTATTGTTTTGTTATAAAAAAGTTATCCCTGGCTGGTTTCTAAAGGCTTCTCAATCCTCTGGTTTCCCACTAATCTTCAGCTGATTGTACGCTTTTTCTTTTGCTTTTATGCTGTCCCTGACTTCCCTTGTCAGACATGGCTACATTGACCTCCCGTTAGTATGTTTCTTCCTTCTTAGGAAAACTTTCTGCTGTGCCTCCTGAATTACCCCAGAAACTCCTGTTACTGCACTCCACCATCTTCCGTACTAGGCTTTCGTCCCATCTCCTCCGTCATGTCTTTGTAGTTAAGAGAGTGAGGAGCTGGAGAAACAGGTCAGGCAGTAGAAGGGGGGCAGGTAAGTCGACGTTTCAGATTTACACCATTCTCTTTACTCATTTGTAATAAAAAGTTATATCTGATTCCAGCTTCTCCCTCTCCAACTGCAGGACGAATCCTATCACATCATGGTCACTGCCCCCTAAGGGTTCCTTCACCTTAGGCTCCCTAATCAAGTCTGCCTCATTACACATCAAATCCAGAATTGCTTGTTCCCAAGTGGGCTGCAACACAAGCTGCTCCCAAACAAAACCCTCAGACATTCCACAAATTCCTTGCCTTCAGATCCACTATCAACCTCATCTTCCCAAACCACCAGCATATTGAAGTCCCCCATGATAACTGTAACAGTGCCTTTCTTGTATGCCTTTGCTATCACCTGATTTACTTACTTCCCACATCCTGACTGCAATGAGGCCACTTGTACACAACTCCCATCAGGGTCTTTTCTCCTTTATGGTTCCTCAATTCTACCCACACAGATTCTACACCTTCTAACTCTATCACTTCTTGCTAATTTCATTTCTTGCCAACAAGGTAACCCTGCCCCATCAGCCCACCTGCCTGTCCTTTTGATAGGATGTGTATTCTTGGATATTTAGTTCCCAGCCCTGATCCCCTTGCAGTCATTTCTCTGTGACACCTACAGCATCATACCCACCAGTTTCAACCCGCGCTACATTCTCATTTACCTTGTTTCGTATACCACATGCATTTAAGTACAACACCCTCAGTCCTGTGTTGACTACCCCTCTCCTCATAGTTGTCCCCTTATCTGCTGCGGCTGAAGTTAGATTCCTGACTCTCTCTATACTCTGTCCTGTTAGTTGATCTGGAAATTTCAGCCTCTACTGAGCCTCCCCTTTAACTTTTTCCATAACTTTCCATGTAACTGCAACCCCCCCCCCACATAATTCACAGCTTACATCAATGTGCACAGAACATATTAAATACTCAGATACATGAGAATTCTCAGTGACCTCAGCGTTTGGCAGAGCAGACCCAATGGGATGAATAGCCTACTTCTGCTCTGCTCCTCTCTCAAACTCTTATGATCACAAGTTTTAATGTTACAGAACAGCACAGTTCAAACAGGCTCTGGAAACTTGCAGGGAAATCTCTGCTAGAAGGGGGAGTAATGGCCGAACTGTGTCATCACTGGATTACTAATCCAGTTAACCAGGTAACGTTCTGGAGGGTTCAGATTCAAATCTCGCCATGGCAGATGGCACATTTGAATTCATTTTTTTTTTTAAAATCTCGAAGTAAGAATCCAAAGATGACAACGAAACCATGTCCTTTTGGGAAGAACCCGCTGTCCTTACCTGGTCTGGCCTACGTGTGACTGCAGACCCATAGCAATGTGGTTGCCAAGACGGCAGTTAAGAGTTAATTAGGGATGGGCAATAAATGAAGATAATTGAGGGAGTGAGGCACAATCACCACGAGTGCCCCATTCACTATCAACTCAGATTCAAAGTTGCTGAGCCTCCATCATTCTGGACAGTCTAGGCTGGAGATCAAGTACTGCGCATGCTGATTCAGAATTAGGAATGGTACCAATAGGCCGAGTTAGATCAACTTTTGACAGACCAGGGAGTTAACGCTTATGGAGGGGCAGACAGTAAATAGGAGTTGAGACCATAACCGGATCAAACATGATCTTATTGAATGGATGGACAGGCTGAAGGGCCAAATGGCCTACTCTTACTCCTATGTCATATGATCCAGTGAACACAGCTTTTGCCTTAAGGACAGTTTAAAAAGATCCTTTTTGCACTACACATTTGATTTTCGTATTTACAGCCTCTAGTGAGCGAAGAATGATGTTACTGCACAATGCTAAAAGGGGTGCTCCTTACCTCAGTTCTCCTGCCTCTTTGTGTGCCTGTTGTCTTGCTCTCTCTGCAATAATTTCGTCACAAATTTGATCGTATGGTTTGTCTCCTGGGCCCTCGCCCATTACCCAGACCCACACGTCATTATCAGCTGCCAGTAACCAGTTCACCGATTTCCCATTCTCTGTACGTGAAACAAGGAAAAGTTTGAAAGCTGGTAAACATTTAAAATAAATGTTGAGAGGTGGGATGCCCTTCAGAGGGATTAATGTGGACCCGAGGTGCTAAACGGTCTGCTTCCGCACTGAGGATTCTACAAGCGTAGATATGTGCGCACTGATCTGACAGTACACAGGCAGTACCAATGCAAAGGGTACGCTATTGTACAAAGTGTACCAACTCAGAGTCTAACTGGGAAACTTAATAAGTAATGAAAAAAGACAGCAGATAGCAATTCAAAATCACAGAAAAGTGGGGGAAAGAGGATAGTAAGAGAGACTCTCTGACTACACATTCTCTACCATCCTGCAGTCCCCACTGTCTCTGCACCACAAGTCACTATAGTCTTCCTTGCATTCCTCCTTTTGGCACAAGGGCAAGAGAAAGAAAGGAAGTGTATGTTTGCAGGGTGGTGGCAGGGTTGGGGGAGAGCAAGGTTGAGGCACAGTCTCAAAATAAAAAACTTTCCATTGAATGGTTGGCACTGTCTACTACAAGTACACAGTGAAGCTTCTATTCTCTATTTTAGGATTTCCCTTCAAATGAACTGCAGGGCTATCATCTGATTTCTGGTGAATTCGAAGCAGAGACTTTGGCATTAAAAAACACATCATCTAATCAAGAAGGATGAAAATAGCCATTTGAAAGTTTCTTCCTACTGAATCCCATTTTCTCTGCCTCTCCCGGGAGTTGCAAACTCTTAAAAATGTACAAGATTCCACAACTTCCGGCAGACCTCGAGCACACAGCTTGAGTCGCCGTTCTTCCGCTGCCAACAGAAAACCCAACTATGAGGAATGTCAGAGTTGAGACTGACTTGAATTTCAACAGATATCTTCATGAAAGGGCTAAATGGAACATTAACAGCAGAAATCCCATCCTGTGTCAACTGCGTGCAGTTGGTTTTAAAAGACTCTGGGTTCAAATCCCACTCTGCAAGGATGGATTACAAAATGAAAGCTAGAAAAGGAGACACTGCTAGACCTGCTTCTTGGTAATGACCTGGGCCAAGCACATCAAGTAACAGTGGAGGAACATTTAGGGAACAGTGATCATTGTGTCATAGGATGATGGAGGAAAAAAACATTTGACCAAACAACTGGCACACAGCAGGCTTCAGTGGGTAAGAACAGAACTGGACAGGGTAGGCAGAAACCAAAAAGGTTGGTGGGAAAAATAACAGCTGAACAATGGGCAACCTCCAAACAGGAGATAGTACCAGTACTGTCAAGGTATAGTCCCTCAAAGAGAAAGTTGAATCAAACAAATCAAGAGCTCCCTGAATGACATGAGACAATTCTCTATTTTTAAATGTTGCTTATACAAAATACAGAAAGGTTCAGATGTGAATTAAAAAGCAAATAAGAGAAGCAAACAGGAATTATCAAAAAAGACTGGCTACTAACAAAAAAAGGAAATGCCAAGGTCTTCTATGAGCACATCAATAGTAAAAGGACGGCAAAAGGAGAATTAGAACAAATGAGGAATGAAAATAGGGATTTGTACATAGAGGCAGAGGACACGTTGAGGTGTTAAATGAATACTTTGCATCTGAGGCAGATGCTATCCAGGCCATGCTGACAATAGAAAACTCAGTCACAGGCAGTATTAGGTGAGCTGTTCATACTTTAAAGCTGACAAGGTACCAGGACTGAATGAAATGTATCCAAGGCTCTTGAAGGAAGAGAGAGGGTGCAAATTGTGGAGGCTATAAGCAATATCTTTCAATCTTCCCCAGATTCAGGAGTGGTGCTGGAGAATTGGAGAATTGCAATCATCACATCCTTGTTGAAAACGTTTGTAAAGATTAGCCCAGCAATTACGGACCAGTCAGTTTAACTTAGTTGGTGGGGAACAATTATTTATGATATAATTAAGTCACATGGGAAAACGTGTATTAAATTGGAAGCACCAGCAAAGATGTGTTATGAGAAAATAGCATTTAACAAATTTTCTGGATGTGTTTGAAATGACAGAGGGTAATAGGTGAGGGGGAGGCTGTTGATGTGGTGTACATGGACTTCCAAAAACTTACTCATTAGCAACGCGCATACAAAACAGACTATGGAATACGAATCAAACAGTAATGGTTAATGGCCATTTTTCAGGCTAGAAGTAGCAAGTCTCTCCAGTGGTTGCTTTTTCTTTTAAGATATTTATTCATGATCTGGGCTTTGGCGTGCCAGGGATAATTTCAAAGTTTAAGGATAACACAAAACTTGGAGAATTGTAAACTGCAAGGAGGTCAGTGTAGAACTTCAAGGACATTGAAAAATTAGTGGATTGGGCAGAAAGTTGGCACATGAAGTTCGATATGGAACAGTGCTGGGGGGATAAATTTTAGTTGAAAAATAAACGGTGTAGAATAAAGCGTGCTATTCAACAGAGTGCGCAGAATTAGAAGGACCTGGTGTGTGTGCATATTAAAAGATGGTGGGATAGGTGGACTAGTATTCCACTCAAATTCATTCCTCCAACATCGTCAGATTTATTGATTCTCTTGATCAAATATATGCATGTGTCAGACATAAAGCTTCCAGATAATAAGATCCATTTTCATCGTCATTTTGCTTTTCCCTAGATTTATGATGATCTCAAAAACTCCTTCATCCCAACACTCCCATTTCCCAGATCAGTTTTCGTTTCTCCTTCAGTCTTCATTTTTAAACCAGGGCTAACCCACAATAATACATTCACTGATTTAATCAGTGAAGCATTGTAGGTCCTGGTACTGGGGCCAAAATCCAGACTATATTTTATGTAGAAACACAGAATTGAGCTCAATCCCATTGATCTGGGAAAACAGGGACAAGAGTTGACAAGTCAGCTTCAGTGAATTCAATCATGACTGATCTATACATCAAATTCAACCACCCACACTTGTTCTTTATTCCTTGATATCCTTGCCAGACAAAAATCTAATCGATCTTGGGTTTAAAAAATTCAGAATCCCTCTCCTTTTGGTGGAGACACCAGGACTTAAAACAAAACATAGGTAATGTTAAGTCTTGGTTGAGGAGTTAAGAAACAATTGTGAACAACAATCTTTGGATGTAATTGTCAATTTCACACTCCTCAGATGCTGCCAGACCTGGAGTTTGCCAGCATATTCTGTTTTTAATTCCAGATTTCCAACATTTGTAGTACTTAGCTTTTGTTAAGTGATATTCCAGACATTATCACACTGAACATGGTGGAAATCGATGCCACATTTCCTACATTAAAACAGTGACTACATTTCAAATGTTTCATTAGCTGTAAAATGCTTGAGACTTTGAGATCACAAACAACACCACAGGAATCAAAGTACCTTATTTAATTTTAAATTGCTCTCTCTGCACTCTATCAAAATTTGAGGCTCTTGAGATCAGCTTGAATCAATTTAATTTAGTGTCAACATGGCTCACCCACAAACCAGGCGCTGGTCTGGCATATTTACATCAAATGAAGGCTTCACTTGTCCCTGATTGATATTTTCTCACAGATCCAGCCAATTTCATTCCAAATGGAAAATAGCATAGCACTGAGCCACAAGTCTCCATTCAGCATCAATTCCTAATTTAATCACATACTAGGGTAGATGGCGCTGGGTAGACCTTACAAAAAAAAAGATAGCTTTGGCAAAGCAGCAAATTCCTCCATGTCAGCTTCCTTTGGATCAGAGGCAGAGAGTTGGGAGCTGAATAGCCTGCTACTTATTTTAAGCACATTGACAACTCTATCCTTCAAGCTCTTGCTTTTAGTGCTGTTTAATTTTCCAACGAAATTTTGTCAAGCATGATCTCAAAATTGCTGAAAAGTTTCATTCTGTCCATTCTTCCTGCTGATTCCAAAAGAGGCAACTGGATTTGCTTCAAAGCTTTGCCTGAGAACTCCAACTGACACCAAACTTTGCTTTTATTTTCCCTCATGCTGCATTCAAAAACTAGCAAGCAGTGAACGTGAAGACTTTCAGCTACACTCAATTTTTTTTTTAAATTACGATTTCTTTTCCCTCAATTTGCAATTTCATTAAGGTGGTTGAAGGAGAGTGATTTGCAGGGCTCTGTGGAAAGCCAGAGGTATGGAACTGTTTGGATAACTCTCAGACAGAGCCATGCATTTCTGGCTTTATGTAATGAGCAAACTTATAAAGTTTATGTAATAAATACAAGCCACTTCTGAAAGAGAAAGTCTTCTTGGACTCTTAAGTGTTACCAACTTTTTCTCTCTCTACAGATACTGCCAGACCCCTCATTTCTTATTTGCAGCCAATCAAGCACTTTGTGGACTCTGGAAATACCCACTCTGGAGAGAAACAGAGTTAGTGTTTCAGGTTGACATGACTGTTCAGAGCACAGTCTGTTTCAGATTTCCAGCATCTATAATAATTTGCTTGTGTGTCAATGCTCAAAAATCAGCAGTTGCCAATGAAAATGGAAAACAATATTTATCAGTTACAAATAAATCATCGCACAGACATTGTACATCAACGATGCATTTGCTCCGTGCTCCAACACCACACTCACCAACAGGTGAGAAAGAAAAAAAAAAGAATTTAATCTCTCCACAGCAGGAGCAGGAAGGTATAGCATGACTCTAGGGTGTGAATTTAACTGAGGAATCCTTGGTTCTGCAAGGGAATTGACAGTCACAGGTGACTGGCATTGAGTGCCGCAGTCCCAGCCCGATCATTAAAAAGGCATCTCGCTGAGCAACTATGGTTCGATTCCGCCTTATTTAAAAAAACGAATATGGACGTGTTGGAGAAGGCAAATCAAAATATTTTCCAAGATTAAACCAGAATGGAGGGGGTTATAATTAGCAAAATGGGGAGAAAGGGTTACAATGGTTTTCTCTCAAAATAATATGAAGTCTGAGGGGGTGGCCTTTCTTGTATGTGCAATTATGTCAAGCCTGCACCATACCACGTGGTAGCTTTGCTATCACAGTCCTCTTTAGTGTTGGGATCTACAGGGCCTGTTTAGTCTCACTTAGTAAAGCCACTTACCGATCTAACTAGAAGAGACTTCTGGATTGAGTAGTTAGCTTATTCCTTAGTAGCAAGTTACACTGACGTGACAGACACCGTTGCAGAGACTACAAGGTCCTAGATACAATATCTTACTCCTTTGAGGTGTGAGCTGTTCTTTCACAGAGAGTTAACACCTTGTTGGGTAGTCCTTAAGGCACTGTGCTTTTAGATCCTTGTGCGATCATCAGTTGAAAATTTAAGATTATGAAACGGTGCAATACAGTAACATTTCTACTTATAGGAGAGACCAGAACTCATCCATAAAGATATGACAGAAATTAATAAATCTAATTAGGAATTCAGGAGAAATACCCAATCCAGAGAGAGTAACTACAATGCTGATCTTGCTACTATGAGGAGTAATCAAGATGAATGACATAGACGCAGTGCAGGGGAGGCGACAAAGATATGAGGGAAAAGGAGTTTGAAATTTGCAATTTTTCTTGTATATCTTTCTATGTATGCAATTGGGAGGTGGCTCATGTCGCAAACAAGTACAAGCATGGACTAACCGAGCTGAAAAACATTAACTACATCAAACCAGCCCACGTAAAATCAAAGACAATTCAAGTAGGATTCATGTACAGGGACGAAGACAGGAACACAGATGAGACCACAAGTCAGGTCATGGTCTCGTAAAGTGGCGGAACAGGCTCATACACTGAATGGCCCCATCCCGCCCAAAGGGGCAGCATAAATCCCACACCAACTCTCTACTGGTTCCACATCAACACAAACTCAGATGGCTCTATAATTAAAAGGTGACCTTCAGCATGTCACACACTGAAGTATCTTTAATATTAAGGTATATGCAAGTCAGGCAACCATATTGCTAAATACAGTAATCTACATACGATTATACAAAACCTTCATTTTTAACAGAGATTCCATTATGAAGCTCCTCAGGAACTCAATCACAAAGAGACATGACCAGAAATGGGATTTTAAAAGCATTTTAAAAAGATGGAAAAGCCAAGGTTAAGTGCCTGCAAGAAGGTATTCCTGAGTGCAAGGTAATAAAGTGGTCGAAGGTGGTCACCAATGACTGGGTCAAGATAAAGGAATGCAGAAGAAACCATAGTTGGATAAACACATTGGGTGTGAGTGTGGGATGAACAAATCTGCAAGTTTGGCAAATAGGACACCCAGCAGCTTCCAACTCAATTCCAACTTCTCCTGCCACATGCAAAGAAAAGCATGGAAGCAGGGTGTAACAAGGCAATTAGTTGATCCTTTCTGGGGGCCTTGACAGGCACAAAGGTGGACAGGCTGCCAAATCCCTTCTCCATTGTCTGTAGTTTGGGAGGTAGAGCTGGGCACGAACATCATGTACTTCCTTTTACAACTCTCCCCAACTTCAAATAGGGCAGTTGACAGGTGGAGGGTATGGATCTAAAATCCAGCTCCACAAGTCCAGCCCAATGAGCCAATTACTGAAACAAGGATGGAGCAGGACAGCAGGTATATGCACTGATTCAAAATATTCAAAAGTATATGGTAGGGGGGATAGGGGGTTGGAAGCTCAGCTTGGTGTGAAATTGAACACAGACTGCAAGGATAACA
>JAHRHZ010000217.1:13271098-13287570 GCA_024137785.1 Ginglymostoma cirratum
GGGAGTGAAGTCCAGGTTTAATATCGGGGTGTAGTCTGGGTGAATATTGGGATGTGATGTGGGAGTGAAGTTCAGGTTTAATATTGGGGCATAGTCTTGGTTAATGTACTGTGGATGGTCTAGAATATTGCGGATGTGCCTAAAACAGGTTAACGGGTGCAGGGAGTAACCCCGTGTTACAGTCTTTGCTGGTGAAGTATCTGGAGCTGAAATAGTGTCTATTGATTCCATTCACTGACTCGGAGGGAATTCCCACCCTCTTCTGGTTTAATGTCATGAATGGAGCAGATGCTGCTGTCAATCCATTCTCAGACCGAGTGGAACGAAATTGCACATTTTTTTGTAACAGCTTTGACTTGTGGTTTCGTGAGGAATTGATAAGTTTCTCTTAATACTCTTTAAATCAAAGAACCCCGTGTTGGACACAACAGTGGGAGCGATAAGTTCCCGAGTGACCGCCTGAGGGAGCTCAAGAGCCAGGGAAGCAGCTCTTTCCTTCCGTGGAAACGATGCTCTTTCTGTGTTAAACGTTTGTTTCTTGAAGGTGCACTTCTTGAAGTCGAAAGCGAGTGGAATCCACATCATGCCGGACGGCTGAGGAAGCATTTATTGACCTTCGAGAAGGGGAGTGTGAATCGTCTTCGCAAACCGCTGCATTCCACACGGTTCAGGCATAGTGCAGGTTGGAAGAAAGTCCTTGGATTTTAACCTAGTGACGGTGAAGAATAGGGATATAATTCCAGGTCTGGATGGAATGTGGCTTAAGGGCAAATTTGCAGGTGGTTGTATTCTCCTGTATCCGTTGGTCTTTTTAAGTGAGAGGTTACAGGTTTGAGGGTGCTGTTGACTGAATCTTGGTAACATAGTATAATGCATCACCTGGATGGTACACACTGCAGCCACAGGTGAAGGGCATGAATGTTGAAGATGGGATGCCAATCAAGTGGACTGCTTTATTGACTTCCTTGAATGTTGAGTCAGTTCATCAACCCACAATACATTTTTCTGACATCGATACCTTTTATTTCCTCATTCCAAATCTTGTCATTTGAGCTGACAGCTCCGCTTTTAACAGGCATGGGGCTGGATGAACACAGCAGGTCAAGCAGCATCATAGGAGCAGGAAAACTTGATGTTTCGGGCCTAAACCCTACTGTAGTTGGGTACACAAACAAGCTTTTATTTTATTGTAAAAAGTATCGTTGGCAAGTTCTGAGCTTTTGTTTTTCACCTGCCTGCCTCAGTATGAATGAAAACAAAAACATAAGTTGCTGGAAAAGCTCAGCAGGTCTGACAGCATCTGTGAAGAAAAAAATCAGAGTTAACGTTTCGGGTCCTGCGGCCCTTCCACAGAATTTCTTCAGTACGACTGGGCTCAGTTTGATGTTTTAGTTTTAGGAATTTGGGAACAGGAGTAGGCCATTCAGCCCTTCAAGCCTCCTCCACCATTCAATAAGATCATGGCTGATCTATGGCCTAATTCTGTATGCCTGCCTTGGGGCCCATTTCCCTTGATACCATTACTTAATAAAAGAAAAGTCTATCAGTTTTAAGTTTAATAACTCATTGGGTGAGATCCAGGAACTCCCTTCAAAATTGTGCTGTGACTGTACCTACACCATATGGAATGCAGCATTTTAAGGAAATTCACTCACTCGTTCTTGAGGGCAATTTGACCAATAAGTGCTGGATTTGTCCCTGACAACAACAGCTCTTATTTGCATTTCCTTTTCAAAAAAAAATCCCCACTCCAGGAATGTTTTTTGTCACAGAATCGCATCCAGTAAGGGTTCTTTCACTGGGTCACCTCCTTAGGATTGTCCATTCATTGCATGGACACCACATGGTTTATTCTTTCACTATTCTATCCGTGTGACCTCTCACTGGACCATCCCCTCAGGAATATCCTTTAATTTGATTCACAACCAGGAGAAATCTCTCACTGGATCCATTCATTCATTGGTGATCACTCACAGACAAGGATGACTCTCTTCTACTCACAGGTTCAGTCCATAGGTGGTTGTACAGATTGAAGCAGCTATCATAGGCTCTGTTACACTTGGGGCAGAGGGTGGTCATGGGAAGGGGTGGGTGGGGTGTTGGTGTGGCAGCGTGCCCCTTACACAGTTTTCACCTGGCTTCTGCCTTTTTCCAAACAGCAAGTCACAAGGTGCTCGACGCCTTCCCAGATGCTCCTCCTCCGCTTTGGCAGTCTTGGGCCAGTGATTTCCCAGGTGTCGATGGGACCGGTGAAGGTATCCTTGAAGCATTTCCTCTGTCCACCCGAGGCTTGCCTGCCATTTCGAAGCTGGGAGTACAGCACCTGCTTGTACAGCACCCCTGTGATAGTCATGCAGACAATGTGCCTAGCCCATCATAGCTGATCAAGGGTGGCCAGTGCCTCAGTGCTGAGGATGTTGGCCTAGTGGAGGATGTTGGTGTTGGTGTGTCTTCCCAGCAGATTCGTAGGATCTTGCGCAGGCAGCGTTGGTGGTACTGCTCCAGTGGCTTGAGGTGTCTGCTGTAGACAGTCCATGTCTCAGAGCCATATAGGAAGGTGGGAACCACCAATTACCACCTCAAAGAAAGGAGTAATCAGTCTGCATCAATTTCAAACAGGAAATAGTTGGCATGTTGTGACCGTATGCCGGAGACCTGATAGTCAAAAGTTCGCCCAAATTTGGGCCTTGGACCTCATTGGCATTTTTATTAGCTTTGTGGATTCCAAGTGGCACCCAGGGTAGCTCATCATTACCAGAACAAAGTGCAACTGCCTGCTCCCCCACGCAGATGGAGAGAGGTATCTTTGGGTGTTTTAGCAATTAGTCATATTCATACAATTTCACTCTAGTATTTTGTAGTTTGTCAGTGCATGCACAAGTTAGAATTATCTCATCATGACCACATGTTAATATTTTCAGTGGTATTGTTTAAGGGCTGTTGGTCTGTATGCTGGTAACAGCTGTTGACATTAGCAAATGAGCCCAGATGCTTCTGAATGATGTTCTAACTTCACTCTCATGCCAGATGTCAGTTGTAAAATAGGATTAGTGCTAGATAAGAAAACATCAAGATACCTTATGTGTGGTCCATGGAGAATCTGGTGGTCAAACAACCCTTTCTGTTATTGAGATGGCACAATAAAGACAGCGACAATGAAAATGAGATGCAGGTTTTGAGCTCTTATACCTTGAAGACAATCTGAAAGAAGGTACAAGCCAGGTGTGTGTCAGGACACCAGTTTTGAGTTTGCTGGTGCCTATTTATCATCGTTTTTTATGTGTGAGTCCTCAGATTGCATTTTACAAAATCCGACACAGCTAATTAGTTGGATTTTTTTTTTTTGTTAAACCTTTCAGCAAGCAAATAGCCAGAACAGATTGAAGGAGTTTATTTTTGTCATTCCTGAACAAATACTTAAACTTCTAGAAAAATGAGAAAATCAGTACTAAACACCTCTGTACTTTGAATGATGTGTAGACCTTTAAATGAATGAATGGTTTCTTTTTGCGGTTCATTTGCTTCATACCTCTCAATGTCTGCGGCTACATTGGTTCCACAGCTTCACAGATCATGAAGGGGTCTGTGTGAAGGAGAGCTACACCAAAAGCCGACCAAGACTCTTCAGATGATGTGAAGGAAAAGATTTTTGTTTGTAAGACAATTTATTGCCATTTTTTATTTTGCCATCTCCGAACGTTTTCCAGCTGTTTTGAGACAATCTTAAGAGGCAGTGATGTGATGTTAATCTCATTGCACTTGTAATCCAGAACCCCAAGATGACATTCTGTGGGCATGGGTTCAAATCCCACTGTAGCAAATGGCAAAATTCGAATTCAGGAAAAACCTAGAATCAAATACTAGTCTAATTATTGGCCGTGTAACCTTTTGTGGATTGTCATAAAAACTCATTTTGTTGACTAATGTCCTCTGAGGAAGGAAATCTGCAATCCTTACCTGGTCTGGCCAACTTGTAACTCCAGATCTACAGCAATATGGTTGACTCTTAATTACACTCTGGACAATTCGGGCTGGGCATTAAACCCTGGCCTGGACAATGATACCAACGTACCATGAATTAAAAACAGTCTAAGCTTTTCCAACATGAAGACTGTAGATGTTTGCTTGGAAGGCTTGAATACATTGTTGGAATTGTTGTTTAAGCTGAGATCATCCCATGGATGCTTTGTTCAAAAGAATATTCATCTGCTAAGCAGCCATTCTAAACTGCCACTGGTAGCCAGGAGCCTGGAGAAGTGAAGCTCATCAGTGGTAGGGAAGGCAATGATGAAGGCAAGTGGGGGAGAGTTTGGTGGTGTTGGGACATTAGGAGTGAGGAGATGCTTTGTAACTGAGAAATTGCAAATGTCCCCTCAGCCACTTTTATTAGAGGCTTGAAGTTCATATTGGTCTTTCTTTGAAGGTGCAGACCTGAATCATAGTCTGCAGTGGGTTTTCCTTCCTGCATTCGAAGGTTGGTGGACCTGGTTTCACGTAGGATACAGCATATCTGACTGATGCTGTACCAGGTTGGAGAAATCCACACTATGCTGACCAATTATCTTCAGACAAAAGTCAGGGGTTTTGAGTTACGTTCTGTGAGCTCATCAATGTGGAGGATGAATGGGATCTAGATTAGGTACAATGGAATTATTTAAATCCTTGTGAAAAGTTTTTTGTATTTAACCCTTATTTTTGTTTCTCAAAAGGAAATAGCAAATGCTATGAGTCACTTGAGGTTAGGGTCACACTGATAACTCATCTGCTGCTTTACCTGTGCTGCCAATCTTTTGGAACTGCACCTCCAGGATACTTGCCAGCACAGTGTTTATGCAGATACCACGTTGATGGAAAAGGGATACTGACTATGTTAACTAAGGCACTGGTGAAACCACATCCCAGAGACATCAGGTTGTCCTAACCTATACAGTGCAAAGGTTAGTTCATCAACTTACTCCTACCCTTTTGTCTTAATAAATACACCATCTTCTCCTACTCTTAAAGTCCCACTCCTCAGATACCATGAACAGTTTTTGTTGCCTTACCTAAGCAAAGATATACAGGCATTGGAGGCAGTCCAGAGAAGGTTCATTAGGTTGATCTTGGGTATGGAGGGTATTTGTGGAGAGGTTGAGTAGGTTGGACCTGTACTTTTTGGAATTTAGAAAATGAGAGGCGACCTTATTGAAACATACAAGATTCTTAGAAGACTTGACAAGGTAGATGCTGAGAGTTTCTTTTTCCCCTCGTTGGACGGTCTAGGGTCAGAGGTCATAATCTCCAGAGCAATGGGTAACCCATTTTAGACATTGAGCAGGAGATTTTTTTTTCTAAGGGTGGTCAATCAGTGGAATTCTTTAACATAGAGTGCAGTAGAGCTGAGTTATTAAGTAAATTCAAGGCTGACATAGATAGATTTTTAATCAGAAAGGGAAGCTAAGGTTATGGAGTTGAGGATGATCAGATCAGCCATGATCTCATTGATGGCATAGTAGATCCCATCTCCAAGTACTCTTTTTATTTCCAAAGTTCTTCAAGATATTGTCATTGGCCAGTTCTAGCTTACCTTTCCTTTCCAATTTGACCATTCTCATCCCCTGCTGAAACTCTCGTCCATGCATATGTTGCCTCTGGATTTGTCCTATCCAATGCTTTCCTAACTGACATACCATCTTCTGCCCAATTTTAAAGAAGTGCTTATTCAAAAAAACTGCTGTCCAGTCAGTGTGAGCATTTGAGCCAAGGTTCTGTAAACTGGATTGGGCTGCTTCAAGCTTGTCTTGCATCCTATTATCCGTTATCAGGTCATTTTGATGCAGTAGATGTGCCAGGCACCATGTGACATTGAAGATGATTAGATTGTAGTGTGTTTGATTGGGTTACTATGATGCTGCTAAAACACCCAGTTGCAGAGTTAATGAGCACAAGTGGAGGACAGTTAGCAATTGGCTGTTGAATAGAACACTGAGGGCTCATGTGGTGCCATGGTAGTGTCCCAACCCCCGGACTGGAGCTCAAGTCCCACCTGCTCCAGGGATGTGTAATTACATTTCTGAACATGTTGATTAGAAAACTAGGTGAACAGAACACCGAGTAATGATGACTGATTTCAATGATGCATTCACACATCAGTTTTAAATGTTAGAGCTCCTCTCCTTTACCAAACCCATTATTCAGATCTCCTGCTGTACGAGCCACTCCTTTATCTGTAATTAGAAGATTTCCTCATTGTCTATTTCTTTCGAACTGGTCACTTATTCAGCCATGGATACCTTTTTAATGTGATGGTTGCTAAGAAACTTTTCCCAGGAGACTGCTTATACTTTTGAAAGGAAGAGCACGTATCAAAGGAGTCCTTATTCTAACCAGCAGACCTTCTAGACAGTTTGATATGAGTTGACAGATCTGACTTATCACTGGAATGCTTAGATCACTTTCTGAAGGCTGAAATACAAGGAAAAAGAAACTGTTGATAAAGAGTTGCAGAAGATTTTAAAGGTTGAGTGCTGATTTAAGCCAAAGGCACAAACTAAATGTTAATTTATCACAGTCATACAGTTACGCAGCATGGAAACAGACCCTTTGGTCCAACTTGTCTGCGCTGACCAAATATCCAATCTGACCTAGTCCCATTTGCCAGCATTTGGCCCAAATCCCTCTTAAACCCTTCCTATTCATGTGCCATCCATACACCTTTTAAATGTTGTAATTGTACCAGCCTCCACCACTTCCTCTGGCAACTCGTTCTGTAAACTCACTACCATCTGCATGAAAAGGCTGTCCCTCAGGTTCCTTTTAAGTTTCTCCCCTCTCACCTTAAACCTGTACTGTCTGGTTTTGGACTCCCCTACCCAAGGAAAAAGACGTTGGCTATTTGCCCTATCCATGCCCTTCATGATTTTATAAATCTCCAATACATCATCCCTTGGCATTCAATGGTCCTGGGGAAAAATCCCCCAGCCTATTCAACTTCTCCCTATAGATCAAACCCTCCAATCCCAGCAACATCCTTGTAAATTTTTCTGAGCCCTCTCAAGTTTCACAACATCCTTCTTATAGTAGGGAGACCAGAATTGAATGCAGTATTCTAAAAGTGGCATTTACAGCCACATCATGACACGCTAACTCCTATACTCAGTGTTGTGACCAATGAAAGCAAACGTACCAAGCATCTTCTTCACCACCCTATCTGCGACTCCACTTTGAAGGAACTGTGTACCTGCACCCCTAAAATAATGGCACCACATTAGCCACTCTCCAGTCTTTCAGCATCTCACCTGTGGCTGTCAATGACCAAAATATCTCAACAAGGGGACCAGCGGTCTCTTCTGGGATACACCTGGTCAGGTCCTTGGGATTTATCTACCTTCATGCGTTTTAAGACTTCCAGTATCTCCTCTTCCATAATATGGACACTTTTCAAGACATCACTATTCCAAGCTGCCTAGCTTCCATATCCTTCTCCACTTTAAACACTGTTGCAAAGTATTGTCATTTTTAACTTGGGAAGGAAGTGCAGGGAATGGAGAAATTGGGATTGTGAACATGAAATTTGGAATTTACTTTTGAGTTAAAGAGGCGAAGATCTGTGCCTTTTAGAGCATACTCCCATCATATCTATTCCAGCTGTACAAAAGCCTGGTTCGGCCACATCTGGAGTATTGTCCAGCTATACAAAAGCCTGGTTCAGCCACATCTGGAGTATTGTGTCCAGTTCTGGTCGCCTCATTACAGGAAAGATGTGGAAGCGTTGGAAAAGGTACAGAGGAGATTTACCAGGATGTTGCCTGGAATGGAGGGAAGATCTTACGAGGAAAGGTTGAGAGAGCTAGGGCTTTTCTCTTTAGAATGACGAAGGATGAGAGGTGACTTGATGGACGTGTACAAAATGATCAGAGGTATAGATAGACAGCCAGAGACATTTTCCTAGGGTGGAGGTAGCAATTACGTGGGGGCATAGTTTTAAAGTGAGTGGAGGCAGATATAGGGGAGACATCAGAGGTAGGATCTTTACTCAGAGAGTGGTAGGGGTGTGGAATGCATTGCCGGAGAGGGTAGTGGAGTCGGCCACGTTAGGGGCATTTAAGCGGCTATTAGATAGGCATATGGATGGTAGTATAAGGTAGGGGTGGAGGTTAGATAGACCTTAGGATTAGGGTAAAAGTTCAGCACAACATCGTGGGCTGAAGGGCCTGTACTGTGCTGTACTGTTCTATGATCTATGTTCTATGTTCTATATGTTTATCGGGAGTAGCTTTGTACAGCCTCGGCAGTGCATCTCTGCTCTTGTTTTCTAGCCCTCTTGAAATGAATGCTAATATTGCATTTGCCTTCCTGTTGCCAACTGAACTTGCATGTTAACTCTAAGAGAATCCTGACCTGGGAGTCCCAAGTCCCTTTGTGCCTTTTTTGAAAATAGCCTATGCCTCTATTATTCCTACTAAAGTGCATAACCTCACACTTTTCCATGTTGTATTCCATCTGCTACTTCTTTGCTCACTCTCCTAGCCTAAACAACTCCTCCTGCAGCCTCCCTACTTTCTCAACGCTACCGGTCCCCCTACCTGTCTTTGCATCATCTGCAAACTTAGCAACAATGTACTCAGTTCCTATGTCCAGATCATTAATGTTTAACGTGGTCCTAACACCGACCCCTACAGGACTCGACATGTCACCAACTTCCATCACAAAAAAGACCCCTTTATCCCCACTCTCTGCTTTCTGCCGGTCAACTAATCCTCTATCCATGCTGGAACCTTGCCCTTAACATTATAGGTTGTTATCTTATTTAGCAACCTCCTTTGCAGGTCATTGTCAAAGGCCTTGCGGATATCCAAATAAATCACATCCACTGGCTCTCCTTTTATGTAACTTGTTCATTACCTCCTCAAAGAATTCATAGAATCCTTACAGGGTGGAAGCAGGCCATTTAGCCCATGCCAACCACCCCCCGCCAACAAGAGCATCCCACCCTGACTCACCCCCTACTGTTTCCCTGTAACCCTGCATTTCCCATGGTTAATCTGCCTAGCCTGTACATCTCTGGACTGTGAGAGGAAACCGGAGCACCTGGAGGAAACCCCACACAGACACAGGGAGAACATGCAAACTCCACACAGCCTGAGGCTGGAATCGAACTTGGGTCCCTGGTCCTGTGATGCAGTGTTGCTAACCACTGAGCCACCATGCCGCCCTTCCAGTATATTTGTCAGGCATGCCCACCACCACTGCCCCCCCCCCACCCTTTAAAAAGCAGTACAGACTCAGCCCTATTCTACCGTGCACGTTCAAGTACTCTGCAATCTCATCTTTAATAATGGACTCTTCAAATTTTACCAATGACCAAGGTCAGGCCAACTGGTGTTTAATTTTCTGCCTTCCACCTCCTCCCTTAAACAGGGGTGTTACATTAGCCATTTCCAGTCCTCTGGGACCCTCCCTGACTCCAGTGATGCCTGAAAGATCACCACTAATGCCTCTACTATCTTTTCATTTTTCTTCTTCAGGTCGCTGGGATGCTGTGCCCCAGTCCCCAGACAGTGGCCCCACCATCTAGGCACCCCCCTCAAAAAAGATTATTTTTCACATTGTGAGTTAAATATGACCTGTTTGGAAAGGGGACCACGTGGTAGCAGTTAACTCATCTCCCTGATGGCAGAGCTTGAAGCTTCCCCTTACCCAGACCCCACTCTCTCATCAGTATGGGGCTAGATTGGTGGTCAGTGCCCTACCTGAGTTGCTTGAACACCAGATTAGTTTGTAAATGTAAAAATCTCCTTCTTGTCCCAAAAACCTGTTGGAGAATTGGCCTATGGAATGTGAGCCAGAATACATCCCTTGCTGGATTCTCAAGTCTCAAAATCTACCTGTTAGCATCTTTTTGTCAGCTACAACTTCAGTATGAAGTATTTTAATTTCTTACAGAGGTTTTAAAAAAATCATGAGGGGCATGGATAGGATGAATAGTCAAGGTCTTTTCCCAGGGTAGGGGAGTCCAAATTTAGAGGGCATAGGTTTAAGGTGAGAGGGGAAAGATTTAAAAGGGACCTAAGGGACAACTTCTTCGCTCAGAGAGTGATGCACGTATGGAATGAGCTGCCAGAGGAAGTGGTGGAGGCTGGTACAATTACAACATTTAAAAGGCATCTGGATGGGTACATGAATAGGAAAGGTTTTAAGGGATATGTGCCAAATGCTAGCAAATGGGACTAGATTAATTTAGGATAACTGGTTGGCATAGATGAGTTGGACCGAAAGGTCTGTTTCCATACTATACAGCTCTATGACGCTATAATTTGCAGGCATGCACAGGATGGGAGCATCGCTGACTAGGCAAGCATTTATTGCCTATCCCTAATTGCCCAGAGGGCAGTTAAAAGCCAACTGCATTGCTGTGAGTCTGGAGTCACATGTAGGCTAGGCCAGACCAGGTAAGAGTAGCATTTTCCTTCCCTAAAGGAATTTAATGAACCAGATGGGTTTTTTCCCCTGACAATTGACAAGGGATTCATGGTTATCATATAGACTCTTAATTCCAGATTTTTATTGAATTAAAATTCCACCATCTACTGTAGCAGGATTCAAGCCCAGGTCCCCAGAACATTACCTGATCTCTGGATTAATAGTCCAGTGATAATAACACTAAGCCATTGCCTCCCCTTTATTTAATTAGCTCATTGGCTAGACTGCAGGGCAGAATACCATCTTGGGTTTGATCCCTATAGCACTGTGATAAGTCATGGACGTCTGGTTCTTTATTTTGCCCCATGCTTGATGTAGAATGGTGCAGCTGAAGCTATATTGTTGCATAAGGATGTGAGGCTCTGAAAGGGTTAATGCTGAGGCATTGCTGAAGCACCAGTCACAGTTATGATGTCATATGGACTTGGTATGGAAGGAACTTAGGATAACAAGGGAGTGAGAAATACCATCCTGGTCTCCCTTATTGTCTCGAACAGTATTTATCACAACAGTGTAACTTGTACATAATTGCTATAATGCAACAAACCACTTCTTTAGCATTGTTGAGATTTTCATTTCTTTACCTTCCAGGAAGAATCCTCAATAGCAGTGACAGAGATCATGCTAAACAGGAAACAACCCTCAAATACAACTGAGGAAGTGAGCACGTTGGTTTCTCAAATATATTCATCACCGAGAATTGAGGACCGTGTCCAAGTTAAACAACAAGTTTAGGCAAAGAGGCAACAACATTCAACACAGATTTATCAACAGATTGAGAATAAAAATCTGCTGATACAAATCGAAGACATTGTGCGTACTATTCCATGGAAGCCACCACTGAGGTGGAGGACAAATTTCCCTCAGGACTAAGAACTAAGATTCTGAATTCAAGCAGAATTTGCCTATCAATCCAGCTTAGTGCAAAAGCAAAATTGCCTGTTTGCACAAAACAGCTGTCCTCTGAAGAAAATTCATGAGTTTTAAGCACCGCCTGATACTGCAATGGATTAAGTTCCTGTATCAGCAGGAAAGACATCTTCCCCAAAGAAAAATCAAGAGATCACAATGTCTTCCAGTTTAAAAGGACGCTCAGGACTCACACATGCAGGAATAGAATCAAAGTCCAATAGTCTTCAACTCAGGGACTGATCAACCATCCAAGTGTGAAGAGAATGCTTTCTGAGAGAATAGTGAACCCCGAGGTGGTCTAAGTTTGAGAAGTCAGCGTTTTGTGGGAGATGGAGTAGTTGTAGAAGTAACAAGATTCATAATAATGGAAGAAAACTTAAGGTGGTGGTACAGGAATCTGAAAGGTTTAATACTGAAGGATACATTAAGCATCATCCATTGTAATGGGCTTGGTGTCAGATCAACTTGGGATCTCAAAGTCATAACACCTATCCTCTTAGTCCCCGTAACAATGTCTATCACTTCAATATAACTTATACATAGTAACAATCATGTGATAAGCTTCATCAGAGCCTTTTCATTTTAGACTGCCAAAATAGTTTTGCTGTACCATTCTAGACTAAGACCCTATGTATACCTACCTTGAAAAGAACTGAGAGGAATCCTGCATCTATAGCTGGGAGCTTTTGTCAGATCCCTTCTGCCATACTGTCTGTCTGTTTTGGGAAGGGAATCCTGAATGAAAGGCCTTAAGACTATACCTAGGGAATCCAAGAGTAAAATTAGGAGGCAGTTTTCCCAAAGACAGGAGCTGCTGAGTTAATTGAAACTTCCTAGACTGATGTTGATAAATGTTATGGTAACAAGGGATATGAATCAAAGTTAGGTAAATGGAGTTGTAGTAAGAGATTATTAACAGTCAGATTGAATGGCTCGAAGGGCTGGATGTCGCTAGGATGTGTAACTCTGTTTTATATACCGAGAGAGGCTATAATTAATCAGTTGTGGCCATTGTGGTAGAAGTGCCATTGGAATAGAAGAAGAGACGAAGAGACAGGGCAGGAGAAAGACAGTGAGGAACATGACAGATGAGGGGTGGTGAAAATGACAGGAGGGCTACAGGAAAAGATGGGGGCTAGAGGGGGAAGGAGAAAGTAGGAGATGGGAGAGAATTAAAATGTGTCGACCAATGAAGAAATGAGAAACTGCAAAGTTCTCATCATTACTTTCCTTTTCAAAATGTAACACATCAACAACTCTTTCCAAGGCATTCCACATGATTTATACTGACGTGGAAGGAGTTGGGAGGAGGCGGGTTTAAATGATACTGTCTCAATGGGATGAATTTTACTAGAAGCCAAAGAAACACAACCTTTCCTGTGGTTACTCCACCAGGAAACAGCCTACATCTCACTGGGGATCTGGGCAAGGTTCTGAGTCATTTTTACAGTGTAATCGTAATTTGTGTCAGATGATAGGTCATGGGGGGAAGATTTGCAACAATGACTTAAACTCTTTTTTCCTAGCTCCTGCCAGGCACACAAACTCCCAAATTAGAGTAATCATCATATAATTGGTGAAAGACATTCAATTGCCCTTAGTTTTAACTTATTCCACGTCACAATTGTAAGGGCTAACCTCCAGACAGACTCCCCCTTTCTGTTCAAATGTGGATGGAGGGATGGATAAAGTTTGCTAACAAATCTGATTTCAAGTCACCATGTCTGCACTTATAATCACTGATTCTAGCTGAGCAGAGTTAGGAGACAGTGAAGTGAAAATGCTGGATTGATGGATATTCAAAGCTAGTCCAGATGGCATCACCAATTGAATTTGGGTGTTGAAGTGCATATGTCAAATGTGCGGTGACTATGTGAATCATAGAAAAATATATTGAAAAGTTTTAAGTTTACAGAAAAACAGAATGAAAGAGTTTAGCCAAAAAATTACAGCTAAGACAGGAATTTTTAGATCACAAAAGGACAAGGTCCATTTAATTTGCCTTCTACCTTTCTGCGAGTCACATCCTACAATGGCAATGAAGTTGTTGACTAATTAATTATAGCAATCAATCTCGATCAATTATTCTACAGCAGACCCATTCCAGAGACAATAACATCCCCATGGTAGAAAGCTTTAAATTAGAGTCATAGGCTACATTTACCACATGACATGTCTCAAATTGCTCATGTACTGTATCCCAAGCCATTAGATTCTGAAATTTCTCATAAAATGACCATTAAAACGACTACCACTGCTTCATTAGAATTCTTAAACAATGATAAAGTTGAATCAGGAATTCAGTTTAGTCGTGGGGTGGCTTCTGTGGGCAAAACTGATGTGATTCCCATATCCTCATCAAGAGTGCTAACAGCTAGATCCAGTAATTGCAGCTCAGCAGGGAGTGAGTCTGAAAGAGGCACATTGCAGGGGCAGTCTTCATCCTGTTATAAATCAAGGAGATGGCTACATCCCACGATGGAGCAGGGAACTTATTACTGCCAATCTCGCTGTGTATATATATATACTGCAGAAGGGTTTCCAATTAATGTGAAAAGATCATGTGTGATCAGTGGAAGAAATATTCAGAGTTCAGCTGGATTCTTATTGTAGCTTCTCTATAATAGAGATTTGATTGTACCAGGGTCTTCGGGGCACATTAAAGATTTGACATCAAAACGCAAAGTTCAGACATTTTACACCAGAACTTGCAGCAGTGATTTTATAATCATTTCCAAATAGATAAATAAAGTTTAAGATTTCACACCCAGAGGCCTCCGTCCTAAGACCAAGTTCCTGCTGAATGGACGTCTGACCTGACAAACAGCACTGCCTTCCTGCCTCTGTAGTTCAAGTAGAGTACGGAACTAAGGACCCATACCAGGAGAAGTCCCAACCTCCTCTTACCCAAATAAAATCAAGTGTGTGCTACACTTTGATTTTTAATTATGTACAGGTGATTGGGGTGGAATAGCTGATTAGTTCTGGGGATGGAACCTTTCCCTTTTCAGGAAGCCAGTGTATCTTCAAACTCTCCCAGAAATGGTACAGCATGGAGTTAAATACAGAACAAATTTCCCTTTATACTGTCCCCATCAAACGATTCCATGACAAGTACAGCACAGTGTTTGGAATAGAATAAATCTCCCCATACATTCCACCACTAAACACCTCCAGACCAGGTACAGCATAGGATTTGATACAGAATAACATTTCCTCTACACTGACCCCATTGAATATTCCCAGGGAAGATGCAGCACAGGGTTAAATACAGAGTCATGCTCCATCCACACAGTTTCATCAAACACCCAAGGCTGATACAGCATGGGGCTAAGATACGATGTAAAACTCCCATGACATTCTCCCATCAAACACTCAGATGACACCTACAGTATGGAGTAAGATAGAGAGTAATGCTCCTTCTATAATCTTCCACCAAATACTCCAGACCTGATCGCAGCTTGGGTCCACAATAAACATTCATCTGTTTTGTTTCACACATCAATTGATTGTCACATGAGCTCCAGTTGTGTCCATGTTGTTAGGCATTCCCACTAGCAAAACAAAGGTACTCCTAATAGACTGAAGTTCTGAACTGGTAACTCTGAATTAGCCAAGCATTGGAAATTTGTCGTTTGTCAGGTCATGCTTAGGAAGGTTATCACTGGACCATTAATCCAGAGACTCAAGTAATGACAGATGGTGGAATTTGAATGCAACAAAAAAAACCTCTGGAATTAAGAGTCTAATGATGGCCATGAATCTATTGCTGATTGTTGGAAAAGTCCATCTGGTTTGCTAATGCCCTTCAGGGAAGGAAAGTGCCATCCTCACCTGGTTTGGACTACAAGTGATTCCAGATCCACAGCAGTGTGGTTGATTCTCATCTGCCCTCTGGGCATATAGGGATGGGCAATATATGCTGACCAGTCAGTGATTCCCTCATCCCACAAATGAATGAAAAAAAATGCAAGTTTATGGAACTGAGGGTAAGCCATCATTTGACATCAAGACCTTCCTATGAAAGAACATTCAAACCTTGCAAGTAGGGCTGTATTTGTGCAAGGTTAAAAGAAAAGTCAATCAAGGAGAAAAGGAAGATGATACAGCTAGTGGAAAAGCATAGTGCAAAGCAAAAAGTGGATATTGCAGAGGAATGTGGGATTCTTTTACTGAGTTTGTCAACCAGTCTAAATCACACAGTAAACATCTTGGAACAGTTTGGCAAGTCAGCGCTCTCTCCAGAAAAGCTACCCATCCTGCCTGACTTTGAAGAAACTCTACTAACATGCTTCAAGGCAGCTCGAGCAGAGAGCATTCCCATCTCTAGCCCAATCCTACAGGAAAATGGAGTCACTCTAGCAAAAGAGGCTAGGCCACGTGGAGTTATGGCAGTAATGACAGATGATTGACAGTTGCTGTCACCCATGTCCTAAAAGAGAATTTTTTTTAACATGGATGAAACTGAACTGGTTTACTTTCTGTGACCAGATCACTCTTTGATGTTTGCAGATGAAACATGTAATGGAGGAAAGAGAAGCAAGAAATATGTTGCAGCTATGGTCTTTGCCAACATGGATGGAAGAGAAAAGCTGCTGCTGCTTGCAACAGAAAGCCATGTTACTTTGTCAATTCAAGATAGAATCCATGCAATATAAGCCTAGCAATTCCACCTGAATGATGTTACACCCAGACGCTGGGGCAAGCTTCCCCAAATAATTACTGTTCCGCCCAGAATATCTCAGAGGTTTCAGCTCCTAGGTGAGGAGAGATGAATTGGCTCCCCTAATTTATTTACCCACTCCCTTGGTTCATCATGACAAGGTTAATTTAAAAATGAATCCTTTTCTCTTGTGGATAGCATCATCCAGGAGTCAAATGACGTTTTGTTTTAAAATGAGCCAACTTCATCAAATTTTTTAGAGCTAATAAAGAGTGAATTTACTCCTTGCTAAATGTGAGAAGAATTAGGAACTCAACACACATTGAGAGATAGCAGGAACTGCCGTTGCTGGAGTCTGTGATAACAAGGTGTGGAGCTGGATGAACACAGCAGGCCAGGCAGCATCAGAGGAGCAGGAAAGCTGACGTTTCGGGTC
>JAHRHZ010000217.1:13295474-13341718 GCA_024137785.1 Ginglymostoma cirratum
GTGGCTCAGTGGCTCAGTGGCTCAGTGGCTCAGTGGCTCAGTGGCTCAGTGGCTCAGTGGCTCAGTGGCTCAGTGGCTCAGTGGCAGCACTGCTGCCTCACAGCGCCAGCGACCTGGATTTGATTCCACCCTCGGGCGACTGTCTGTGTGGAGTTTGCACATTCTTCCCTTATCTGCGTGGGTTTCCTCCGGGTGCTCCAGTTTCCTCCCACAGTCCAAAGATGTGCAGGTTAGGTGGATTGGCCATGATAAATTGCCCATAGTGTTCAGGGATGTGTAGATTAGGTGGGTTATAGGGGGATGGGTTTGGGTGGGATGCTCTGAGGGTCGGTGTGGACTTGTTGGACCAAAGGGCCTGTTTACACACTGCGGGGATTGTATGATCTAATTGGTCAGGAGCTCTTAATGGTTGGGACCTCCTGCACCCTGCGGTCTTCATCCCCATGAAATTGGTGACTACAGACTTCATGGGGCAAAAGGCCCCTTCTGCATTGAATGATTCTGTGATACTCAAGTGTCTTCCATACCAGCTAGTGCTGGAGACCCTGCAACCTCTGTAAAACCCCTCCCAGTTTTTCCTTATTTTATCAAAACCATTTGTAATATTGAAAATCTGCCTCTAATCTTCTCTGCCTTCATGAAAGGATTTCTCTGAACAGCTTCTTGAGAAAAGGCTGCTGGAAGACTTGTGGGATGTCTGGACCCCTGTTACCATGCCTGCCTCATCAGCTGCACATATACTAGAGTTGGACTAGTACAGAGAAGATTAGAACCATCAGTTAAGTATCTTGTCGCATGAGCGACTTCCCTGAATAATCACTGCATTATCATGTGCTGACTTCCCTTTCCAGCTTCCGCATGAGTGACAATTATTTCCTGACATATTGAAACATTGTGCAGCTGGCTCTAACCATTTGTTCATGGAAACCCAACACAATTTGGGATGGGGAGGGGGATGGTTAGGAAAACACAGGCATGAAGGTAGTTTCAGTTGTGAATTAACAATCTACTCACTTGGATATTAGGTGACTTGTACAGGTGAGCCAGTTCATAGTGCATTTGATCAACTTAAACCATTTCAACTTGAGTATTTTAGTCTTTTACAAACGTTGGAGCTCACTCAAACTATTTTCTTGGTCAGTGAAAGATATTCGGCAATGTATCACATTTTATCTAGTTATTCAAAGATGTTTTATAATCTTATTGTAAAATGCAATATAAACAGCACAGATATTTTGTAAACTAATCTCAAGTGACTCAACGGATACATGATCAATGCTTCACAAATCTCCATATGTTAATATTTACATCCTATTAAAATGGTCTAATATTTTATGAGCAGCACACAGTTCTTTGAGCATATATATACAAGCAGGAAGAAATGCCTTTCTGGTTTAACTAGAAAACAGAGTTTTTTTAAGGCACCCCAGGTTGAACCCATCCAACATCTCTCCCCATCCCCTAAAATCTCCCCAAACATTTCCTCAGCCATGTTGCACCTTTATTCAATGTGGTAGAAGGACTGTACAATTTGGGACCATAGCATATGCACTCACCATCAGTGCTTGGCAGTGACTGTCCACCTTTTGAGTGTCTGTGACAGAGTACCACTGTTTGGCAAAAGCAAGGCACCTTCCCCCTAGAACGGCAGATTGAGGGTTCTGCTTCTAATAAAAGCAAAGAGAAAGTAAAGAGGTGACATCTTTTGCGAACTCAAGATGTCCCAAAGCATCTTGCTGCCAATAAAGCACTTTTGAAGCATTGTAATTTCTTTCCTTTATTCTTTTACAGGGTGAGGGCATTACCAGTAAGGTCAACATTTGTTGCCCATCCCTAACTGCACTCTGAACTGCGTGGTTTGCTCACCCATCTCAAAAGGCTGTTAAGAGGCAACCACATTGCTGGGGTCTGGAGTAACTTGTAGGTCAGACTGGGTAATGATGGCAAATTTCCTTCACTTGAAGGGGACAAATGAATTAGGTAGTCATTCACAATGGTTGATGATAATTTCCTGGTCACCATTATTTACACTAAATTGAATTTGAGACTTATTCACTGACATAGACATCTTGCCAGCTACCAAGGTGGGATTTGAACCTGTGAGCCCAGAGCCATTAGCCTGGCCCTCTGGATTACTTGCCCAGTTACACCACCACCAGTACATATGAAATATGGCAGTCAGTGTGCATATGTACAGCAAGTACCCACAAATAGCATTGTGATACTAACCAGTCAATCTGGATTTATTGACGTTGATTTGAGGGTCAAAAAGAGCCCCAGTTAAACGTCTTATCTGAAAGACTCAGAAACTATTTCTTGAGTTATTGCTGCAATATTCTGATCAAGTTCCATTTGTGTTTTTTCCCTAGGTATCCATATTATTCAGAAGATATCTAAAAGTAAATTATAAAACTCTTCAAACAGTTGAAAGTGCAATAAAATTCAACTCTACTCCATTGATCATGCAGCGCTGTTAGATGCCTCAGTACAATTGCAAAACACGTAACATTTGTTACAACTAATCCTTGTTATCCATGAGGGAATTGGACACGGCTCACCTCTCTGCAATTATCACGGACCTTGGATTATTCCAGACTGCAACACTTGAGGACAACTCTATGCTCTGAAAGACCAACAGGTTTTAGGTAGATCAAAGAGTGTTTCTCATTGAGTTGATGATCTTCCAGTGGCGGGTGATGTTTGCCTTGGTGTGCATCTCTGCAAACAGCTGTAACACACACAGAGTCTTGTATCATGGAGCTGGTCAGGATAAACCTCAACTAAAACCACTACACCTCTCTCCAAACCTTCTTTGCAAAAGCACGCTCCAGAAGGAGATGTGTGGCAATCTCTTCTCCACTGCAGCTGCCTTGTGGGAAACCTTTGCTGCCAGAGAGACATCGGGCACTCACAAAGAATCTAATGCAGAGTGTTTTGTTTATTCCACATCCAAGCCGAACACAATCCCTTAATATTTTCCTTCCATTTCAGAATTCCCTGTTGCTCTGACATGAATTCACTTCACTGTCCACACTATAGTAAAAGGTTGTTGGAAATACACACTACTGTGTGATCCTGAGCCAATGAAATCCTGACCAGCATTTGTAGGTCGTAAATTCTCCACGGCAATGCTTCAAATAATCAGAATTAGCTTGCCACTTCTTTACTCCTGCTGCTTAAATCGATGCGATCACTTGAAATTTGGTATGCTTGCATTTGTCCTGGTGAGTGCAACAGTTCTGGCAATGCATCTTTTTCAGCAAGATTCAAGCTCTGCATTGCCAAGCATCTAATTGTAAAAAAGCTTTGCATATGTCACTAGATTGCACAGGAAGGAGCATTAGGGAGAAACATTCATTAGTCAGACATACGTCATTGCTTGATGTTGCTTACAATAAAAGGAAGCTGAAATACTTTTCCCATGAAAATACATTTCTGAACTGACCATATTATCTTTTTAAAAAAGATTTTAGCTTTGATCAGGATAGCACTCTGACCCATTAAGATCTGAGATAGAGAAATAAAAGATCTTGCTTCTGCAACACTCCCCTCTGGGGCTGTACTAGTTTACTTAAAGACAGATTTGGTAGTGTTTAGAAATACGAAAGGACTGGATTGACTGTCCCATTCAATCAAGGCACTGAGTGGGTAACTGAACATGTTTACATAGTTTATCATCTCTATCAGAGCAAGGAAATAATTGCTAGTTTCTCTTATTTAGACTAATAGGATGAATGGCTTATAAATGAAGATGTCCAGTAAAGTTTCAACTGTGTTGTGGATGTGTTTAAATGTATTTATCCATGACTGATCCGTGATGTTTGCAAATCCCAAAAAAATTTAAAGTCAAATCTAGATTGGCATTGAGCTTCAAAACCTTCAGAAGTCTTTGAAAATTAAAAGCTTGTAGGAAGCCTATTAGAATCTATTTTCACTAACCAGTCCTATGAGAGCAAGGCTGTTTTATTTGTTGAAATTGTACTTGGCAAACAGTCATTATTTTACAGTTGAATAAAACAAAGATACAAAATGAATTAAATACTTACAGTTGAACGTACTGAAAGTAGAAGCATATAAAATATTGCACTTCAAAACATTTCAGTTACACTTGATATTCAAACAAGGAATTATAAATACCTTTGGCATGGTGGCTCAGTGGTTAGCAGGTGCTGCCTCACAGCACCAGGAACCCAGGTTCAATTCTACCCTTGGACGACTGTGTGGAGTTTGCATATTCTCCCCGTGTCTGCATGGGTTCCTCCGGGTGCTCTGGTTTCCTCCCACTGTCCAAAGATGTGCAGGCTAGGTGGATTGGCCATGCTAAATTCCCCATAGTGTTCAGGGATGTCGAGATTAGGTGGGTTATAGGGGGATGGGTCAGTGTGGACTTGTTGGGCCAAAGGCCCTGTTTCCACACTATAGGGATTCTATGATTTTCATCTACTGTAAGCAGCAGCTAAAAGCTAATGTGTATAATGCCCAATGGAAAGGGGATTCATTTCTTTATGTGTTATTTAATTGTAAATTATGCAATTTGTAAATTAAGCCATTCTATTTTTATTTCCCTTCAATTTCTCCTTTGTTCTGCCACACATTGACAGGCAACCTGCTTTCTGGCTTTTCCCAGTAGCATTCTCTTAGACCTGCACATTTACTAGGACCTATAGTTGCATAAGATTAAAGCATGAATCAGACCAATCAATCTATGTTGTTGTTTTACCTTCAAATGCTCAATACTCCTAATCCTCGATGCCCATTCTGTTCCCATGTACCTTTAAATCCCTTTCTGTCAACGAACATTGACTGTGGCTCAATGCCTTTGAGTTAAAAGGTAAAGGGTGTGAAACCGTGTCCAGTAACATGAGGACAAAATCCTGACTAACACTCCAATGTAGCAGTAAAGGAATATTGCTCTGTTGAAGGTCCATCTTTCAAGTCAAATGTTAAATTGATGTCCCATCTGTCCCCTTAGGTGGATAAAGAAGTTCTTGTGGTGTTACAGAGAAGGGGAGGTTAAATGACAGAAAATCCATGATGTTCACTTTATAAGTAACAAATAAAAAATTATTTATTTAACCCTAACAATGAACAAATTAACAGAACTACTAACAAACAAAATAATTCCCCAACTCCTAACTATTCCTTAACTGAACAAAATTCTTTGGTTACGCTGTTCCAATAAACACAAGTCCCACATATATAACCCAAAATAGTAAGGAAAAAATTAAAACTTAGTCTCTCAAAGTCCACACAGAATGTGACTTCCAGAATGCTCTGCCTTGTCCACTCCACAGTCACAAATGCCTTTCTTCTGCAGTTCTCAAATGCCTGGGAACCCTGCAGCCCAATGGTATCAATGTGGACTTCACATGCTTCAAAATCTCCCCTCCCCCTACTGTATCCCAAAACCAGCCCAGCTCGTTCCCACCTCCCTAACCTGTCCTTCCTCTCATCTATCCCCTCCTCCCACCTCAAGCCCCACCCCCATCTCCTGTCTACTAACCTCATCCTGCCCCCTTGACCTGTCCGTCCTCCCTGGACTGACATATCTCCTCCCTACCCCCCCCCCCTCCCCACCACCTACACTCACCTTTACTGGCTCCATCCCCACCTCTTCGACTTGTCTGTCTCCTCTCCACCTATCCTCTCCTCTATCCATCTTCTATCCACCTACCCCTCTCTCCCTATTTATTTCAGAACCCTCTTCCCCTCCCCCATTTCTGATGAAGGGTCTAGGCCCAAAACGTCAAGCTTTCCTGCTCCTATGATGCTGCTTGGCCTGCTGTGTTCATCCAGCCCCACACCTTGTTATCTCAAATTGTAAACACCTTTCTTCCGCTGATCTTGCTGTCAGGAATGTTTTCTCTGTGAAAAACTTATAGTTAGAAGTGCTGTGGTACCTTTCACGGATTTGTTTTCAAAGAAAGCTTAGCAATTTCTTGTGAAAGCTAGTTGCTTATTTCTCATATGGTGGTTCGCTCTCACACCGATTTTCAAAAATGCTCTCCTTTTATACTTTGCCAAATTTCTTACAATAGCATTGGTCCAAGATTGTCAAAACCATCAGATTTAAATTCAATTGGTTTTCAATTGCTAAGTGCTTGGTTTAAATTATTTTGCTGATTCCAGCTAGTTGCCAAAACATCAAAACAAGCCTAAGGTTTCCAATCACACAGCCAATTGATACATGTTTCAATTTTAGAACTGGCTTGTATCTTCAGCCGCATGCAAACACTTGTTTTCAGTATAAATCTCTAAGCTTAGAATGGCACTTTATCTCTTAAAGGAACCACACACTCTGCACAACTATGTAACAATAATAATATTTTAAGGAAGAGTAGTGGCATTCTTGCTAGTGTCCTTGCTAGAATTAATCTTCAATAAACATGATTATCTGGTCATTTTTCACAGTGCTATTTGTGGGAGTTTGATGTATGCAAATTGGCTATAGCGTTTTCTACAAGCCAGCAGTCAGCATACTTCAAAAGTACTTCGTTTGGTTGTAAAGTGCTTTGGGATATCCAAGGCACAGCATTTATACAAGTCATTCTTTTACCTATCTGACCAAGTCTTACATATTGTTGAGTAAAACCACTACCTGAACTTTTTAAATTGTCATATCCCATGAGGGCCCATATAAAGTATAACTGCCAACATTGAACTGGAGCCCAGTAACTATCAGCTGTGGAGGGAAAGGTATACATTATGCTCTTATTTAACATTACCCAGTTTAACATCAATGTAGTTAATGAAGCTTATAATCTCATTAAATATTGAGCAGTTCATGTGAACATCATTTCCCTTGTGACCCATAGGCTCCATAGCCATACATTATGGATACAGACCTTTCAGTCCAACTGGTCCATGCCAAGTTTCCCAAACTAAACTAGTCCCATTTGCCTGTGTTTGGTCCATATCCTTCTAACACTTTCCTATTCATGTATCTGTTTGAAGGAGGTGCTTCTCAGGCCCCTTTTAAATCTTTCTCCTCTCACATTAAAATTATGCCCTCTAGTTTGGAACTTCCCTATCCGAGGTAAAAGAACTGTGCTATTCACGTTATCAATGCCTCTCATGATTTTATAAACCTCTATAAGGTCATTTAAGGATTTTATAAACCTTTGTAACTTCAACCTTGTACACTACAGTGAAAAAAGTCCCAGCCTATCAAGCCTATCCTTATTACTCAAAGCCTCTAGTCCTGGCAACATCCTGGTAAATCTTTTCTGAACCCTCTCCAATTTAATAATATCCTTCCTATAGTGGGACGACCAGAACTGTACACTGACTCCAAAAGTGGCCTCACCCAATGTCCTGTACAACTGCAACATGATGCCACAACTCAAATCCTCCAAGTTATTGAGACTGATTCCCTTCAATTCAATGGCATTTTACCAATGTCAACTAAAGATATTTTCTAATCCACCTGTTCAGAGAAACATCATGACCCATCTCTGGAGCAGGTGGGACTTAAACCCAGGCTCCTGGCTTAAAGATAGGGACACTACCACTGTGGCTGAACAGCTTTAATGTTAGCTAAATAAATTCAGGTTGGGGTGCGCCCTCAATGACTTAATACTTGAACACATATAAAGACACTTATTGACACTAGTGTGGGGTTGAAGAGTTAAGAGCTACATTTTAGAATATTTCACTTTCCTTTGTTTCACTATCTTCACCCCAGCCAAAGATCTGCATCTTTATAACCATGAAGCCTTGTTAATGATTTTGGTCTGACAGTCAATCGCTCACCAGGGATTGATTAACTCTGTGGGTTAGTTTAGTTAAAACAGTAAAATATATTACAAGTTGTGAAGTGCAGATTACAGCAAACCTAATTTCTTTTGTGTGTGCAGCTTGCAGGCACACAACAGACTAATTGTCAGGCAGAGTCACAATATTGTATACACACAGCACACAGAAACTTTAGAGGTGATCTCTCTCAAAGATAAGGTACACATGCAACACCTTCCTTTTCCAAAAGGGAAACCTACCATCCTAAAAATTCTGCCTTATGTTATTCAGTCAAGCCTCTGAATTACTAGTCCAGTAAGTTAACCACTCGCTTTCCATACCGTTGAATTCTCTTTCCCCAATTTTTCAGATGATGCATTCATGATGATAACACTTTGCCGCTCAAAAGAATGTAGACATTTTTCCCTCCCCACCCTTGTCTGCTTTCCGGAGGGACCACTCTGTCCATGACTCCCTTGTCCGCTCCACACTCCACTCTCGCCCCACCACACCCGGCACTTTTCCCTGCAACTGCAGGAAGTGCTACACCTGCCCTCACACCTCCTCCCTCACCCCCATCCCAGGCCCCAAGATGTTCACCTACACATCTGCCAATGTGGTGTACTGCATCCGCTGTACCCGTTGTGGCCTCCTCTACATCGGGGAAACCAAGCGGAGGCTTTGGGATTGCTTTGCAAACACCTGCACTTGGTTCGCAATAAACAATTGCACCTCCCAGTCGTGAAACATTTCAACTCCCCCTCCCATTCCTCGGACGACATGTCCATCCTGGGCCTCCTGCAGTGCCACAATGATGCCACCCGAAGGTTGCAGGAACAGCAACTCATACTCAGCCTGGGAACCCTGCAGCCCAATGGTATCAATGTGGACTTCACATGCTTCAAAATCTCCCGTCCCCCAACCGCATCCCAAAACCAGCCCAGCTCGTCCCCGCCTCCCTAACCTGTTCTTCCTCTCACCTATCCCCTCCTCCAACACCAAGCCGCACCCCCATCTCCTATCTACTAACCTCATCCCGCCCCCTTGACCTGTCCGTCCTCCCTGGACTGACATATCTCCTCCCTACCTCCCCACCTACACTCACCTTTACTGGCTCCATCCCCGCCTCTTTGACTTGTCTGTCTCCTCTCCACCCATCCTCTCCTCTATCCATCCTCTATCCACCTCCCCCTCTCTCCCTATTTATTTCAGAACCCTCTTCCCCTCCCCCATTTCTGATGAAGGGTCTAGGCCCGAAACGTCAAGCTTTCCTGCTCCTATGATGCTGCTTGGCCTGCTGTGTTCATCCAGCTCCACACCTTGTTATCTCAGATTGTATTAACTTTCCCATGGTTCTTTTTTAAAATTGTTATTAATGTGGACCACTGGGTTATCAACTACCCCGGTCACTGAAAACGATTTCTCCTTATTTACTTTTACCAAACCTCTTTCTACTCTTAACAGCTGGAGAGAGGGAGAAAATTGGCACGCAAATTAGCTGTTTTGTTAGATGTCTCATTCTTTTTTTGAAGGCAGCTTTCGCTGAGAGATTAGCAATTGTGTTTAATATATTGAACCGTGCTGAAGAAATTGAAAGCGAGCAGACTCATTTTAAGAGTGAAACTCTGGAAGTCTGTTCACTTCTAAATACACAGCAGGAATCCAAAAGTATAGCTTGTACTTCCTTTAGTCATCAACTAAATCTGAATTATGGTCTGCCTGGACACCACACACTTGGCCGAGCCACTGAAATTTAGTTTTTTTGCTGACCATTTTGGTTGGCATACATGAACCACTGTTTTGAGCTTTGAACCCTACCTACCCCCTGAGGATTTTTAAGGTGGTAGCTCTGGTTCTGATTGAACAAAATAATTGTGTTACTTATGATAATTCCTTAGCGAATTGTTTTCACTGACTGGCATTCCTTTCTAAGGACAGAAAGGTCTCTACCTGTGAATGCCCTCTTAGTCCCAGTTCCTGTTGTGCACTGATAATTATTTCAAAGCAAATAAAAGTGAATGAAGCTGATTTTAATTCCACAGGTATTGTTGCTGCACACTTGCATTGCATTCAAATTCTCCCCTGGTGTTTGCCCAATATTTATCCATCAATTAACATCAGGAAAACAAATGATCTGGTTATTACTGCTTTGCCTTTTCTGGGAGCTCACAGTGTGTAAATTGTGCTCACATGATTCCTGCAACACATCAGTGATTATTCTTCAAAATATACTCTCTTGACTGTAACACACTTTGTGACATTCAAATTTTAAATGTGTAGCGTGAATCTATGAAGATGCTGCTGCTTTGCGCCTTCCACCCAGTTCTAAAATTATACAGTAATGCATTTCATAGAATCATGGAATCCCTACAGTGTGGAAACAGTCCCTTTGGCCCAACAAGTCCACACCGACTCTCAAAGCATCCCACCCAGACCCCTATAACCCACCTAATCTGCACATCCCTGAACACTATGGGCAATTTATCATGGCCAATCCACATAACCTGCATATCTTTGGACTGTGGAAGGAAAGCAGAGCACTCAGAGGAAATCCCGCAGACGCGGGGAGAATGTACAAACTCCACACAGACTCCACCTGAGGTTGGAATTAAACCTGGGTCCCTGGCGCTGTGAGGCAGCAGTGCTAACCACTGAGCCATCGTGCCGCCCATTTGTAGCCCAGATCTGCAGTTAGGTTGGTCCTTAACCTGCTCTTGCAGGTGTAAAGTTTTCCATCCAATGTTTAACTCGAGTGATATTTGGAGATAGGCCAAAAATGTGAAGCAGTCAGTCCAATGAGCCAAACTCCAGCTAACATGTAAAAGAGCTCATTATGTTATAGCCAGGAGTCAAACTGCATTAGGATCTGTGCTATGAACAGTATAGCATGGTGTACACTGTAATTAACTCAAAACCAAATGTTTAACATTTAACATATGCAAAGCAGAGAACTTTAGCTTCCCCTATCCATCAGGAGTCTCTGTACGGACCAGCTGGCAGGAATATTTGCTGACATCTTTAACTTCTCCTTACTACAACCTGAAATCCCCATCTACTTCAAGAAGACCACCATCATTCCAGTGCCAATGAAAAATCATGCAGTGCGCCTCAATGACTACCATCCACTTCCTCTGACCTCCATAAACATTGAAAGCTTCAAGAGTTTAGTCATGGCTCACATCAACTCCAGCCTACCAAATTGCCTTGATTCTTTGCAATTCGCCTACCAGTGCAACAGGTCCACTGCAGATGCCATCTCCCTGGCCTTATAGTGATCCCTGGAACATCTGGATAACAAGGACACCTGCGTCAGGCTCTTACTTATTGACTACAGTGCTGCCTTCCACACCACAAGTCCAAAGAAACTTATCTCTAAACTCCATCACGCAAACTAACCTTCTATCCATTGACTCCATCTATACTCCCCACTGCCTCGAGAAAGCAACCAATATAGTCAAAGACCCCTCCCAGCCTGGTTATACTCTCTTCCACCCTCTTCTGTCGGGCAGATGATATAAAAATTTAAGTACACATATGAACAGATTCAAGAACAGTTTCTTCCCCGCTGTTATCAGAATTTTGAACGGACCTTTTCAAATATTAATTCTGATCTCTCTTTCTGCACCTTCTCTGTGGCTGTAACACTGTATTCTGCACAATGTTCTGATACCCTGATGCACTTTGTATGGTACGATCTGCCCATATAGCATGCAAAAACAACACCTTTCCCTGATTTCGGTGCAGGTGACAGCAATAAATCAAGCTCAAACTGGGTGGAACGGTGGCTCAATGGTTAGCACTGGTCCCTCACAGCACCAGGGACCCAGATTGGATTCCAACCTCGGGCGACTGTCTGTGTGGAGTTTGCACATTCTCCTAGTGTCTGCATGGGTTTCTGCCAGGTGCTCTGGTTTCCTCCCACAGTCCAAAGATGTTCAAGTTTAAGTGGGTTGGTCATGCTAAATTGCCCATAGAGTTCAGGGAGGTGTAGGTTAGGTGCATTAGCCACGGGAAATGCAGGGTTACAGGGATAGGGTAGGGGGATAGGTCTCGATGGGATGCACTTCAGAGCGTCATTGTGGACTTGTTGGGCTGAATGGCCTGTTTCCACACTGTAGAAATTCTATGATTCTCCTATTCTATGAAACTGGACAATAGTTCTGAGTTTTAAAAACTAAATGATTTGTATAACTGGAGTTGTTAATGGTCAGAGGATCTAAAGGAGAAAGTAAAGATCCTGTACATATTGGACAATAAGCACTCTCAATCATAATGTAGGATTGTAGGGTAAGGGAATTCAAACTAGAGGATGTATTTTAAGGTGAGAGGGGAAAGATTTAAAATGGACCTGAGGGGCAACCCTTCTATAAAAAGAGTGGGTAATATATGGTATGAATTGCCAGAGGGCATGGTCGATGCAGGTATTGTTGCAACATTTAAAAGACGTTTGGACAGGTACATGAATAGGAGTGGTTTAGAGGGATGTGGGCCAAACGCAGGCAAATGGGATTAGTTTAGCTTGGGAAGCCTGGTCAGCATGGACGAGTTGGACTGAAGGGTTTGCTTCCATGCTGCATGACTCTGTGACTGTTGTATTGGAGGGGTGCTTATAGTCCTGCTGCACATGCAAACTCTTAGGTGCAGCTCAGTGGTAACTCTCTTGCCTCTGAGCTAGAAGTAAGCCTTACTCTAGAGAATTGAGAATACCATCATACTGAGCAGTCCCTAAAGGAGTGCTGTGCTGTCTCAAAATGCTGTCTATCAGGTGAGCTTAAACTGAGGAACTACTGGCCTTCTCAGGCATGTGTGAAAGCTTCTGTGGTGCTATATTAACAAATTGCTGTTTGTGGGATCTTGCTGTGTGCAGATTTGCTTCCTACTTCCTGCATATTCTGCAAACATTTCAAAAGTATTTAATTGGTTATGGCACATTAAAGTGACTTAAGATTCTCTCTTTCTCTCTTTCTTTAACAGTATAGATTTACTGCTGTTAATAAAAACAACTTGGTAAAGGGCACTTTTCATGTGAAATAATTCTCAAGCTGCTTCACAGGAGTGCAATAAAATAAGATATGACACTCGGCCACAACAACTTATTTGCAGTCAGGTGACCAAAATCTGAATCAAAGTCATAAGTTTTAAGGAATGTCTAAATGTAGGAACAGAGATAGTGAGGAATTCCAGGCTTATCTCTTTGGTATTTGAAGGCATGGCCACCAATGGTAGAGCAATTAAAATCAAGGATGATCAAGGGAGCAGATTTGGAGAAGTACAGCTATTTCAGAGGACTGTAGGGCTGGAGGAGATTACAGAAATAGCCAGTAGTAAGATTGTGGATGGATTTGAAAATAAAGATTAGAGTTTTAAAATCAATGTATTGCTCGACTAGGAGCCAATGTTGGTCAGTGACCACAAGGATGGTAGATGACTGGGACTTGGTGCAAGTTAGTACACAGGCAGTGGAGAGTTTTGGATGACCCCAAGTTTATAGAGATGACAAAGTGGGAGACAAACAAGGAACACATTGGAACAGTCAAGTCTAAAGACAAAGAAAACATGAATTAAGTGTTCAGCAGCTGAACTGAGGCAAACATGATGTTGGGGAGTGCTGTAAAAGCGGAAATAGGTGTGTGGATACTTGGCTGGAGGCTCATCTCTGACTCAAGCAGGACACCAAGATTGCAACTTAGAACCATTATTTGCTGCAAGTCTCATGACATTCATACCTTCCACTGTCTAGGTTCCTTTAAAATTGAAAGCTGTTGAGTCAAGATAATCTTTAATTTTTTTGTTTAAACCTGTAGTCTCATAAACCCAACCACAGGTCTATTCCATTTTAATTCATCTTTTTCTTTAAGGTTATTTCTCAGTAACTACTTGTTAATTCTACTCCTCCACCCGGTCAGGTTGCCAGCTCTATTTAATCTTCCTTTCAAAGACTCCTGGCTGACAGGTAACCTGGCCTATGTATGTGTCAACTTCACTCATTCTTTCCTGCGCCATTAGAGAGAACAGTTTAAACTTCTCATCTTTGAATTCATATTTTTCCATGGACTGCCCTCCCATATTTCGGTAACTTTCTCCAGCTCTACCCTCAGATCACTGGTCTCCTCCAAATCTGGTCTCTTCCATGGTCTCATCTTCCCAAGCTAAGCCTTCAACTGCTTGGTTTCTGTGCTATGAAATTCTTTTTCAAAATCTCTCCAGTCCTCTACCACTCCACTCTTGAAAATGTTCTTTAAATCGTTTCTTGACCAAATATCTGCCGATCTGCGCTAATAAGTCATTACAGGTAGTTCTGCTATAACGCGTGTTTCATTAACGCGAATTGGCTGTAACGCGATAACGCGATAGATGAATGGCTGTTTGTACGATGCGAACTTTCTGTTGTACAGGTATGGCAATTTTCTATAGCGATTCCCATCAAACGTGATTTTCTACAGCGCGTTTTTTTATCGCGCAAGGTCACACAAGAACGCAACTTTCGCGTTATAGGAAAACTACCTGTAAGTGACTTAGTGTCAAATTTGTTCTGTTAAACGCTTTCCTGCAAAGCAACTTGGGCCGATTTAGTGTTTTAGAGATGCTATATAAATGCAATTCGTTGCTTATATGAGATATTACTTTCCTCCCAACTTGATTGATTTAAATCATACTATGATTTAATCTGTTCATAGATCCAGACTATTCACAGATGTCATTACACATCTCTGGAGAAGGTGGGACCTGGACCCAGGCCTCCTGGCTCTGAGGTAGAGATGCTACAACTTTACCACAAAAGCCATAGGCAGCAGGTTGTAGGATGAGCTCAGACTGGGTATATACTAACATGAAGTGATCAACCAATTAAACTTAGTAAAATGACTCATGGGGCTTAGATTTATAAATGCAAACCATTAAGCTTTGCTTTATTCTTCGAATTGTCTAATTTTTGTTCAGCGTGTTGCTAAGATATTAGATCAAGGGATATCCAATGTATTTTGAATGCCATTTCTGTGCAACAGTCCTCCCTACCATTGGAATAGCATATTTTTGCGTTTATTTCATTTTCTCATCCTTTTTTTCCTGCTGTCTTTTAGGGGTGAGAAAAAGCAACAAATTTAATTGCAGTCCTCTCTCAATGCTTTTTGATCTCATCCAAACTAAATAATCAAATTTACAGTGAACAGGCAGTGACTGCGCTAATACTAGCTGCCAAGGGTCAAACCGCTGAATTCTCTTCAGTGATCACAGAATCCCAACAGTGGGGAAACAGGCCCTTCGGCCCAACACGTTCACACCGACCCTCAGAGCATCCCAACCAGATCCATCCCCTTGTAAACCACACATCCCTGAACACTATGACAATTTAGCATGGCCAATCCATCTAACCTGCACATCTTCGGACTGTGGGAGGAAACCCGCACAGACACAGGGAGAATGTGCTAACTTCACACAGATAGTCGCCCGAGGGTAGAATTGAAGTCGGGTTTCTCGCGTTAGTGAGGCTGCAGTGCTAACCTCTGAACCACCGTGCCGCCCCTAAACCTTTCTGCCTCGCTCTCTCGCTCCACTTTTAAGTTGTTTATTTTAAATTAGCTACATTCTGAACCTCTTCCTTCCTTCTTGCCTTGTGTCTCTGATCACTGTCTCTCTCGACAGCCCAGATATAGTTCGGAACTATGGCCAGAGTTTGCAGAGAGGGGTCAGATCTCAATGTGCGTGGCCCAGTCTGCTAATATTCTCGTAAAAAGTGCTGAAGTTTTTAGAGGCAGGAGATGAAAAAAATAAGCAGGGCTGTTAGCTGTTCCTCTGAAATGGGCAGCACACCTGCGTGTATCCATTCGGCAACGCAATGACTGTGGAATCTATTAGTGTCGGAAAGATTTACATCTGTGTGAACTGAGCCCAGCAAGCTGTTTTCCATCTCCCCCTCCCCCCCAAACCCCACATACTCTATCTTATCTCCTGGGATCAGAATGATATTTCACCTCTAAAACACTGTGGCTCAATTAGGGCTGACCTTCTCGGAAAGCACCATCTGTGTCAGTGTTTGTTGTCATGGAAAGCTAAATAGATAAATATAATCGCTGTTACGCGGGGGAAAGAAGTATTGTTTGCAAGGCATCGATGTCCTTCTGTGTGCAAGGCAAAAACAAATTGACTGCCTTCTACTTGAATGAAAAAAAACCCAGCGCAAGTTAATTTCTTTTTCCGTTTGAAACCCGCTGCTCTTGCTTGGACTATTTGCAGTTGAAATGTTACTACAACAACTTTTTGACATAGCAACTTTAATGTAATAAGTTGTCTCAAGTTACTTCACAAATGTATTAACCAGATTTGATGCTGAGCGGATAAGGAGATATCTAATGAATGATCAAAGAGGTAAATTGAAAGAAAAACCTTAAAAGTGGAAAGAAATACCTTAAAAGTGGAAAGAAAGATAGGCAAAAAGGTTTAGGAAGAGATTTTGACCTGAGGCAGCTGACAGCTAGCATTAGCACGGTCAGCATGCATTTGTAATGCACTGTAAATATGCACTGTATGCACTGTAAATATGCACTGTATGCACTGTAAATATGATGATTCTATTCCTGTAGCTCTTTTTATACTGCAGTAAAAGCAAAGTACAATCTAAAACAGAATAAGACCTCTCATTATAAATAAGATTTTAATTACATAATGCATTTCAAGATCAGTGAACATTCAAAATGGCCCTGCGGTCAATAATGTACCACTAATGTGCAGTCACTGCTGTAATGTTGGAAATGCAGCAACTAGTTTGCACTTAACAATGCAATAATGATCTGGTTACTTTGCGTGTTCATTCAGGGATATGACCAGGACATTAAAGATAACTCCCCTGTTCTTCTTTGAAATAATGCCATGGAATCTTTTCACATCGACCCATAGAGGCAAATGGGACCTCAAATTAGCTTCAGATCTGAAAGACAGTATCTCTGACAGAGCAGCCCCACCTTAGTACAACACTGCAATAATAGCATTAAATTTTCTGCCCCTGCTTCAGACAAGAAATATATTTTTATATAACACCTTTCTCAATCTCAGGTTATCCAGAGCAGTAGAGTCATCTCGACTTGAAGCATTAACTTGCTTTCTCTCAATGGATGCTGCCTGACCTGCTGTGATCTCCAGCATTTTTTGTCTCCAGTACAGATTCCAGCATCTGCAGTAATTTGCTCCTATATCTAAAGTAAATCACAGGCAATGAAATTCTTTCAAAGTACAGTCACTGTTGAATTGGCAGCCAATTCACACAATGCAAGCTTATACAAAAAGTAATGTTATAATAAGAAGATTTCAGTTGTTTCTTGGCGTCACTTGAGGGGTGAATATTGGTTAAGACAGCAGGATGAAATCCCCTGCATTTTTTCTCATGGTATTACAGAATCTTTGATGCCCACCAGACAGGACAGACCATTGAGATGACAGACATATCGGATACGTTTTGGAGATGTAAATTATATGTGAACGCCCAGAAAAATATTACAAGATAATACGTTGACCTCTTTAACTGGAGACATTTCTTGGCTATATTGAGTTTCCTGAGAAGGTTGTGTTAGGTGTTCTTGAACCACTGAAGGTGATTATGCTTCCAAAGTATTAGAGGAGGTAGCTTGCTGGAATTATGAACTAATGATCCAAACATGTCCTTCTTATTTGTTTTTGATTAAGATCATTCAGTGCCGAAGCAGGTTGTGCTACATGTCAAAGTACCTCATTTGGTGCCAGACAGGGTCTGCCCTGAAACTTTTGACCTTCTGGAATGGATCAAGGGCTGAAATGAATGATGGATAATGACCCTCAGGCACATATTACAGTGGTAATAAAGAGAAAAAGAATAAATGTTGGTGCCTGTACCTTAAAACAGAACATATTAGGTTGACTCCTCCGGTCAGTCAGAACCTCAGCAATAAAAATTAAGTTTACAATCAAGTCGGAGCCATTAACAAATCGGGACTATTCAACAATATAATGCTCGATCATACCTAAAGTGCTCTTTTTAAGGCTGATACTTCTCCAGCCGCCTCTGTTTTTGCTGCTATCAACACTTAGAGAGACAGGCTTTGGTTTGGAAAACAGAAAGTGCACACTTTGAAGATTAGACACCGGTCTAATGTTTGTTTATAATGGACTGTCTGTATTTATTTGTGGGAATGTGTGTCAGTGTTCATATCCTGCAAGACATTTTTGTGATAGGCCAAAATGATTGCTAAAGACCCAGGTAAGTCTGCTGTTAGAATCTAAATCAAATCTTACTGCTCCTTTATAAAAGAGGGATAACATAGGCAGCATGTGGTCTGTGTCTGCAGCCATTATTCTGTTTAAAACTTTTTGTTTTGATAAGTGATGCAGCCTCCAGCATGAATTCGCTTGGAAGTGTTTCGACAAGGTATTGACCATGGCGACTGATTACTTGAAGATTGCAAGCTGATGATAAGTAAGATATTAGCACAGAATGAATGGGATTAAAAGAAGTGAACATGTTTATATTTAAGTGGGTTTTTCTTCGCTGGTGTTGATGCTGAAGCAAAGTAATTGCAGGACCGCCTTCCTGTCTGGGGTATTTCAATGTGTGATTAAGTGGGCCTCAGAAAAGGAAACTGACTTCCTGTATTCAATCCAATTTCGTCAGGCTGTATAGGGATAACAAGTTTGTACCTACGAAAAGCGGGAGGCTCCATTCTTGCCTTCAATTTTAATCACTGTACTTAAAAAAGAACTTTGGTCCCCTGCCTGGACTCAGATGCTGAATTGCAAGTCTCAGTGAAGGCTGATTTTAAAACTGCAGTAACCTATGAATATGGTGCATTGTTAAATTTGTCTTTTAACTTATGTTGTCATGATTTTTTTGTGAATGTTAATAACATAAAGAAAGTTCCCCTCTGTTCTCATGCAGGGCCTTTTTACAGTTTAAAAGACACCACACTACACTTTGGCAGCAGGTGTTCTTTTCCTTTCGCATCTCAGTGTTATTGTTCCCTTTTCAATGGCCTGGTGCAGTCACTCAGTGTCCATTCACTCATTTCTAAAAATGATTCTTTAGGCTGGATGTTATTTGCTCAAGGGATGAGCTTAGGTTTGAACGTGCATTAAGAATCACATACTTGGATAGATTACGGGGGTGGTACTGCTCCTTCACAGTGCCAGGCACCCAGGTTCAGTTCCAGCCTTGGGTGACTGTCTGTGTGGAGTTTGCATGTTTTCCCCAAACCTGCATGGATTTTCTTCCACAGTCCAACGTTGTGCAGGTTAAGTGGGTTGGCTATGTTAAATTGTCCTGTAGTGTCCTGGCATATGTAGGTTGGCTGGATTAGCCATAGGACATACAGAATAGGGTAGGGGTCTGTATTTGAGTGGGTCAGTGCAGATTTTATGGGTTGAATGGCCTCTAACTACACAATGGGGATTCTATGTCGGTCTTCTAATCCCTTTGATGGGCGCTGGAATTTTTCAAGTGAAGGCAGACTGTGGGCAAGTCCAAAACATGACAGCCTCCAATTAACTTGCTGGGAAGCTTATTGTGAGGAGCTTGTTCAATGGCTCAAAGAAGTACAGAGTAAGGTTTTCCAACTTAATAATGGGAAGAAGGAACAGTCTGGGGCATATTACTGCACAGCTATGGGCAGCACAGTGGGACACAGGCTATTAAAAAAAAACGAAAGAACTGCAGATGCTGGGAATCAGAAACAAAAAGAGGAATTGTTGGAAAAACTCAGCAGTTCTGGCAGTGTCTGTGGAGAGATATCAGAATTAACATTTTGGGTCCAGTTACCCTCCTCAGAATTGATAGTAGCTAGGAAAATGTCAGTTTTTATGCATAACCCAGGGTTGGGGGAGGGGGTAGGAGTAAATGATAGGAGGAGATTTGTTCAGCATCAGAGAGCAGAAGGTAAGGCATGGGCTATTATTCATTGTGAGTCTATTGAATAAAGAGATAAACTGAGACACCCAAGCAGTGGCAGAGAATTGTCATTTGCTGAGCTGCTTGAGTACCTGAACACTGAGGATTTTGTCCCTGGAATGGCCTCGGAGGCTACTTCTGCATGGTCCATTCCTCCAGCTTTAAGCCCAACCCATGGAAACTGCTTGCTTTTTGTGGAATCTCCTTACAAACTTGCAGGCCTTTCATGATCAGTGGGAGGGTAAAATTGCCATAGTCTTACCAGACCACAGGAGAGACAGAGAGAGATGATTAGTGATGGTTTAACCCAAGAGTCACGACACCTCAAGCAAGGGGAGAGGTTGAGGAGAATGGTAACCTTCATGATAAACTCAGCTGGTGTGAGAATTGAACCCACACTGTTGGCAATAGTTTTTATTGCAAACCAGCCATCTGGCCAACTGAGCTAACCGACTCATGTGGAGGGCATTATCACCCCAAAAAATAATATTCCAATTTAAGTATGTAAGTTTCATTTGTGGTTTAATTTCCATTATAGTGTCCACTGTAGATTATCGCTTCTAATTGTGTTTAATTTGTGTTATTTACATAGTGGCACCTCTGGTCATCTTGAAGTCCCATGTCCAGGCTGCCTCACGTTGAGTTCGACATCAGCCCAACTCAGGCTTTTACAAATGTCATGGGGTTGAGTCCTGAAAGTTGTCCAATTTTCCTGACCCGAGATTAAAAATCCTGCCTTCAGGCGACAATTGTGTTTAAATAGTTCTTTTCATAACCCCACAATGCTCTGAATGGCGTTACAGCCAAGGAAATGCTTTGAAATTTAAGGCACTGTTGTAACATGGAGAAATATGACAGCCAATTTGTGCACAGCAAAAGCCAACAAAAAGCTAGGCAATAGATAATCCTTTTGAGTCATGTTGGTTCGGAGATTATTAACCAGGACTCAGAGAGAAACCCTCTGCTCTTCTGTGAGTGCTGCCATGGGACTTTTCATCACAGCATTGAGGGAAGACAGGTCTCATTTTGGAAAGACAACACTTCAGCGCTTCATCAGTACTGTGCCAGACTATTAGACTGAAGTGTGTGCTCAAGTTTCTGGAATGGGGTTTGACCCATGACGCTCTCAATAAGGCTGCTACCATTTGGGGTTGACATTTCTATGTGTGTTTTTATGCTTTTGACCATTATTGGCTGGAACTTTCCATCGACAATATTGTAAGGCTTACATTCCTATGTTGTTATGCTTGTCTTCTGTTTGCTATTTTAACACATTTAAACCAATTATTTTTAAATAGGGGAATGGTTCCATTAAACTGATTAGAGGAATGTCAAACGTCAGCCAACAGTGATCCTTGATCTTTCAAACTTTGTCCATTTAATAACCTTCTGAAGTTTTCTTTCACTGCTGAATCATTTTCATAATTTCCTTTGTGCATTTAAGAAATGCAGAAAATGTGATAGTTGCAAAGAGAAATGGATTACTGTCTTAGTGCAGAATTATTTTCTTGCTCTTGGTGATGCTAGGAATGCTGAAGTAGCCAGATAAATTAACTCCATGAGAGAAGGCTTTAACCATGCCATAGTAGCCATGGTAGGAAGAAAACATGATGATAAGCACAGCAAGCGATACATTGTACCTTTTCAAAGCCGCTTAATTGTAACCCAAGGCAAGAATAACAGTTTGATGTGGAGGATGGATGAGATCATCACTGTGAGCCTCCTCCATATATACATATAAAAAATACATAGAAAACATAGAACATAGAACAGTACAGCACAGTACAGGCCCTTCAGCCCACGACATTGTGCCAAACTATTATCCTACTCTAAGATCAAACTACCCTGCGTACCCTACATTTTGCTATCATCCATGTGCCTATCCAAGAGTCGCTTAAATGTCTCTAATATAAGTGACTCCACTATCATCACCGGCAGCGTATTCCACGCACCTACCACTCTCTGTGTAAAGAATGTACCTCTGACATCTCACCTATACCTTCCACCAATCACCTTAAAATTATACCCCCTCATAATAGTCATTCCCACCCTGGGAAAATGTCTCTGCCTATCCATTCTATCTATGCTTCTCATCATCTTGTACACCTCTATCAAGTCACCTCTCATCCTTCTTCACAACAACGAGAAAAGCCCTAGCTCCCTCAACGTTTCCTCATAAGACCTGCCCTCCAGTCCAGGCAGCATCCTGGTAAATCTCCTCTGCACCCTTTCTGAAGCTTCCACATCCTTCTTATAATGAGGTAACCAGAAATGAACATAATATTCCAAGTGTGGTCTAACCAGGGTTTTATAGAGCTGCAGCATAACCTTGTGGCTCTTCAACTCAATTCCCCCGCCAATGAAAGTCAAAATATGTAAATATAAACAAAGCCTGGTTGTTCACGATTAATTAGCATTAATGGGTGCATTCTCCACGGCATTTCCCAGATCAGTCAAAGTCCCCTTGCCAACTATTGTAAACAGTTGTGGATGCTGCAATTTAGAAAAAATGTGAATGCATTCGAGAGAGCACAGAAACGATTTATAAGAATGGTTCCAGGAATGAGAAACTTCAGTTATGAGGATAGATGGAAGATGTTGGGACTGTTCTCCTTGGAAAGAAGAAGACTGAGAGAAGATTTGAAAGAGGTCTTCAAAATCATGAACAGGCTGGATAGAGTAGAAAAAGGACAAGAATAACAGGGCATAGACTTAAAGTGATGTACAACAGGAGCAAGGGTGTAAGTCAGAAAAACCTTTCTCACACAATGAGTAGCTAAGGCATAGAATGCGCAACTTGGATAAGTGGTAGAGGCAGTTCAACAGAAGCATTCAAGAGGGCATTGGATGATTATTTGGATAGAAATAGTGTGCAAGGGTAGATAATGATGCTCATTTGAAGAGCCGGTGCAGGATTGATGGGCTGAATAGCCTCCTCTGCACCATAACAACTCTGTGATTCAATCAGTACTCTCTTCTCATGCACTTTTTTTTTGCCCTTAAATTTGTAGTCTTCCAAATCATCCCGATGAGTGCAAGATGCATTGGATGTATGATTATCAGAGATCATTACAACAATTCGCTAAAGTCACCTCCCCAGCATCTGCCTTCTTATGACCTCTATCACCAAATAAGGCAAGGGCACTCATGTGTTGGGAAAACCATCAGCCCCACATTCTCCTGCGCACTTACATGGTGAGATATCCCCATTGCTACATCATCCAACAGCTGAGAATCACTGACCTGATGCCATCCCAAGGCACTTTCACCACAAAGCACTCTGCAGTCATGGAAGAGTCTGTCATCTTCTCTGAGTAAATTTCAGTTCAGCTAGTAGCAGGCTTGCCACTGACTCGGAGTTTGTGATTTAAAACCCCTCTCCAGAGCATGGAAACCTGAAAACAGTGCAGCATGCTGGGCTTTCATTGATCAGTTGCCACCATTAGATTTTTGGTGAAGTTGATATTTCTCATAAGTATATGCGAACAGCTTACTTGATTCATTTAGCAGTCATATCACATGAAACTAGAACCTGCGATCCTAGTGAAGTGCTGCCCTGCTATGGTCCTCTATATTGTTTACTTAATGTTACTGGTGTGCATTAGAATGGGATCCACGAGTGTCCAGTCCATCTAAAGCATTCAGAACCTGGCTATGATATTTATGCAATAGTCAATAATATGGCCCTTGAGTGTCCTTTTTAAAAATATGTTCATGGGTTGAGGGCATCAATATTTGTCACCCATTCCTAATTACCCTTGAATGGAATGGTTTTCCACTTCAAGGAGCAGTAAAGAGGCATTCACTTTTGTTTTATTTGCTCATGCAACGTGGCTATTGCTGGCTGGGCCAGTATTTATTGCCCATCCCTAGTTGCCCTTGAGAAAGTGGTGGTGAGATGTCACCGCAACCACCTGCTATAGGTTGACCCACAATGCCCTTAGGGAGGAAATTCCAGGATTTTGACTTAGCCACAGTGAAGGAAAGTTGATATATTTCCAAGTCAGGATGGGGTAGCTCAGAGGGGTACTCACAGAAGGTGGTGTTCTGCTATAGGTCTGGAGTCATACGTAGGCCAGACCAGGTTAAAAATGGCATAAAGGACACTAGTGAACCAGATGGGGTGTTTTAACCACAAAAAAAAAGTGTTACATTAATTCCATTTGACAAACTTTTGGTTGAATTTATCTCATTGGAATTCCATCATCTGAAATGGTGGGATTCAAACCTATGCCCCCAGAAAACATTAGCCAGTGATATTATCATGAATCCTCTCCCCGCCTTGACTTTTTAGTTAACAAGGTGTAGAGCTGGATGAACACAGCAGACCAAGCAGCGGTCAGAGGAGCAGGAAGGCTGATGTTTTGGGCCTAGACCCTACTTCAGAAATGGGGAAGGGGAAGGGGTTCTGAAATAAATATGGAGAGAGGGGGAGGCGGATAGAAGATGGATAGAGGAGAAGATAGGTGGAGAGGACACAGACAGGTTAAAGAGGCGGGGACGGAGCTAGTAAAGGTGAGTGTAGGTGGGGAGGTAGGGAGGAAATAGGTCAGTCCAGGGAGGACGGACAAGTCAAGGGGGCGGGATGAGGTTAGTAGATAGGAGATGGGGGTGGGGCTTGAGGTGGGAGGAGGGGATAGGTGGGAGGAAGGACAGGTTAGGGAGGTGGGAATGAGCTGGGCTGGTTTTGGGATACAGTAGGGGGAGGGGAGATTTTGAAGCATGTGAAGTCCACATTGATACCATTGGGCTGCAGGGTTCCCAAGCAGAGTATGAGTTGCTGTTCCTGCAGCCTTCGGGTGGCATCATTGTGGCACTGCAGGAGGCCCAGGATGGACATGTTGTCTGCGGAATGGGAGGGGGAATTGAAATGGTTCGCGACTGGGAGGTGCAGTTGTTTAGTGCGGACCGAGCATAGGTGTTCTGCAAAGCAGTCCCCAAGCCTCCGCTTGGTTTCCCTGATGTAGAAGAGGCCACAACGGGAACAGCGGATGCAGTATACCACATTAGCAGATGTGCAGGTGAACATCTGCTTGATGTGGAAGGTCTTCTTGGGGCCTGGGATGGGGTGAGGGGGGAGGTGTAGGGGCAGGTGTAGCACTTCCTGTGGTTGCAGGGAAAAGTGCCAGGTGTGGTGGGGCTGGAGGGGAGCGGACAAGGGAGTCACGGAGAGAGTGGTCCCTCCGGAAAGCAGACAAGGGTGGGGTGGAAAAAATGTCTTTGGTGGTGGGGTCGGATTGCAGATGGTGGAAGTGTTGGAGGATGATGCCTTGGATCCGGAGGTTGGTGGGGTGGTACGTGAGGACGAGGGGATTCTGTTTTGGTTGTTATTGCGTGGAGGGGGTTGCCCAGTTTATGCACAGACTGGTATTGGTAATTTCAGTCTCACCCACTACCAGGCTGATTTGTTTAAATTGTCCTCCACATAAGAACTGCTCATGTATATATTTAAATTTAAAATTAAAAAAAAAACACTGGTTCCTGTAATTAGCGCACTGGCAAACATCACTTACCGAATTAAAATTCCAGGAAATCTCATACTGGAGACGGAAGTGTGTAACATTAAATAAAAGGAAGAAAACATGTGTTAGATGTCCCAATTCATTTGAAACTATATTTGCCCCTTGCCGTCAACGCTCTGACGTAAAAGGATTTGGACACGTTGATTTTGCAATGAAAATGTAATTAAATAATAATTTAATCTCTAGGGAAGAAAAAAAACAAGTTTCTCCCTCTCTCTCCCTGCAGCCACATTGGGTATTCAGATACTGTGTGGTTCGGATGAGTTGATCCGGCTGGTCAATATGAATGAAGAGAGTCCAGGGGTTGGCGGGGGGGAAGGATTTTTAAACTACAGCCAGTGAGTCAGTAAAGTCAGCCGTTTCTCCACACTTTTGGCTGTCCAGCGATCGCTGTGCTGTTTAAAAGTGATGCCCGACTGACGCCGGGAGGTGAGTGCGGTGCTCCTGAGACAAAATGTAAACCTCTTGCCTGTGTTGGCATCCCCCAACCCCCAACCTTGTCAATTTGGAGGAGGGATGGTGGGTGGGTGTCTGAGTTGCGAAGAGGCGGGCTGCTTTAAGGTAGAGTGGGCGGTGGGAATCTCTGTGAGGCCACAAGACGGGACAGAGCAAGGGTTTGACAAGGAGGGTCTGTCAGAATGAAGCAGCTCGAAACGCCCGACTGGTGAATAACGACTGCAAGCGTTGCCTCACTCTGCTCAGTATTTTGTACCCGACTGCTGTTATTTAATGGCAACTTCCAATTTTGTTTTGTCACAATTCAGGAATAATTGAAGCTGCATGGGGACCGCTTGAAGTTCTACTGCATATTTTCCTTTTAAAAAGAAGCAGGATTTGGCAAAAGGCTGCCCTTCAGGGGGGATAAACAATTATTTGGGGACTTTGGCTCAGTTTTTCTCGCTATGGTAAGTGGCTCGCTTCAACTCTTGCTGCCAAACTGATCCTCATTGACTTATGACAGGAAGTTGCCTGAAATGCTTTGTTCACATTCACTGTGGACCTTTGCAACAGAGTGGGAGACAGAGAGAGAGAGAGAGGGATGATTATCCCGCGATGATATCTTATGACTCTTCGATCACTTATTTTAACAGTGGCAACATCTTGTGCTGGAGCTGGGAAGTAAATAAGTAGTGAATGTTGCTGCAAAGCATGTGCTTGAGTCTATAGCCCTTCCTGATTTCCTTATGGGGAATTTGTTGCTTTTCGTTTCTCATTTATAGGACAGATTTGCATGTCTGTGCAAAATAACAAGAGGTTTGATTTATGTTTGCGAGGAGTTGCTTAGCCACGTTTGCGAACGCAACAATCTGTAAAGAATGCAAGATTAAGATTTCAATTGTGTGCCCACCTATCACCACCACTCCACTACCCCCACCCCTCCCCCCACACCTTTATCTGCAGTTCCCCTACTCCAACATCTAGCCCTGAAGAAGGGTAATACCCGAAACGATGACTTCTTCTTTCTTCCAGAAGCTGCCTGGCTTGCTGTGTTCTTCCAGCCTCCTGGTTGTCTACTTAAGATTTCAATTTTGTCGGTGCTAACTGGGTTGTTATGAATCTTTCAGAGAAAAACTCCATCAACAGCAAGGGAAGACACAAATGCTGTTAAGCACTCTCCAAATGTGTAATATTGATACATTCTTTTCCCGGGGTTTTCAATGAACAGAGGAGTACGACAAAAAAGACAATAATTGAATGTAACTGAATAAGAAAGTCTACAGACCATAGTTGACATTCACCTTTAGTGGCTACTGAAAAGTTTACCGCTGTTTGTAAAACTGGGAATGTGATGCTTTCAGCGTCTAATATTGAAGTGTTACTAAATTAAATATAATTATTCGATGAAATATTGAATGTCTTCTCGCACAGCAAAGTGGGTGACGAGAGTTGACAGAAAGAACACGCAGCACGGCATGCAATTCGATCTGTGTTAGAACCTGGAAGTAAAGATGCCTTCTCTTCTGAGATAGCAACTTGCCCGCCTTTCCGTTATTTTTAAACATTCGGATTGTAATCAAAGGGTGATGCCAGAATGAGAAACGTTTTAGGAAAAGAATTTGGCCTGACAGAGGGTCCATTCAGAGACCGAAGCTTCAGATGTGGGTTAGATGAAATACAATGGGAGATGACTAGCAGAGAGCAGTTGGACAGAATGGCCTATTTCTGTGTGGCTCATTGTGTGGAACTCAATGAGGTTTTGTAGCACCTTTTCATTAACAGCAGCTCTTTTGTTTATGGTTGGATTGGAAGCCTAACTTTCCTTCAGATGCTTTCCAGGAATTTTGCTTAGCTCAGGGTTTTTGATAACTCAGTGTCACAAAATCATAGGGCTTTACAGCAGAGAAGATTGCCATTCGGCTGATTTGACCGTGCCAGCACTTTGCCAGAAGAATCCAAAACTAATTCCATTGCCTCATTCTCCTCTCATCATGGAATTTAATTTTATTTCTTCATTCATCGGCTGTAAATGTCGCTCACTAGGACGGCACCTATTCGCTATTCTAACTTGCCCTTGAATAGGTTATGTTGAGCCACCTTCTGAAATCTCTGCAGTCCATGGATTTGTAAGGACCCTATGCTATGAGCAGGGAGTTCTAGGCCTTTGATCCTGTGACTGTGAAGGAACGGTGATACAGTTCCAAGTTAGAGTGGTGTATGACTTAGAGGGGATCTTTAAGGTGGTAATATGCCATGATCTGCTTCCATTGTACTTTTAGGTGTTAGAGGTCACAGGTTTGAAAGGTGCTGTCAGAGGAGCCTGGGTGAATTGCTGCAGTGCATCTTGTGAATGGTACAAACTGCTGCTACTGAGCTTCAGTGGTAGAGGGAGTGAATGTTTGAGAGTGTTTCCCATCAATTGGGCTGCTTTGTCCTTTGTATTTGGAGGTAATGGCTTCTGCTTCTGTTACTCCTTGTAGCAAGGCATCCTGTGCTCCAACAACCCTTGTTGTGAGGACATTCCTCCCATCTTTTCTCATGGCTTTCTTGGGAAGTTTTAAATCAATGATGCCTTGATACTATCTCTTCAGTCAAAGCAAGTAACCCTTCCCAACTCAAACTACCTAACCTTTCTAATTTTAAAGACATTGCTTAATTTTTTCCTTGTCTGTTCTGCTTCAGTGGAAACAGTTGGAGTATTTCAAATCTTACGTCATAACTGTAGGTTCTGATCTGTGGCATCATCCTGACAAATCTACACTGTTTATATCTTTAGTGTCATTTCTATAATGGGCTGCCCAAAAACTGTGTATTCCCATTAGCCTAAGCGGTACATTATACAAATTCGTCATCACTTCTTAAGACTCATGCTGTATAGATAGCAGTTCAGCAGCATCAAATGTGTGATATTACATTGGCATCTGTCAATAGTGTTTTTTTGAAGTCAATAGAATATCATAAAGGGTAAATAACATGTAGTTAATGGCATACTGTTCATTTGCGCTTAGTTCCATGAGAATTTTCTTACACCTGTGTCTCCATAAAACCTATAATTCTCACTTGATGGAGTGGCATTAACCAATGGAGTCACTTGGAGGAATCAGTGGTGAAAGGGGGCACCTATGGAGGCATTTCTGGTACTTGCTCGCCCAATGTAGCTGGCAAATTCAGCATTGATCATTAGGGGAGAGGATGCCAGAGCCCCATACTTGAAGCAATCAATCAATTTACCTTCAGCAAAAGTGGGCCCATTTGTTCGTAATTTAAGAACTCTTAGTTTTTCACAACAACGTAAAGTCACAGGACTATAGTCAAAGAGACTCTTAAACTTTTATTGTTATTCAATGGCTGATCTTGCTTCAGCAGTCCCCTTGCCTGAACACATTGAAACTTAGTTACAGTACATCTATTTCAATTGGTGTCCTGTCCTTATATCTGATCTTCATGAGCTAGTGAATGGCAACTCCCAGCACAGTACATCTCTCTCCACCCTAGGGGCAACCCTTAAGACGTTGCTATTTTAATGGCTGGAAATCTTTGTCATCATCCCCGTAATAGGCTGGCTGAACATTGCCAGGATCAGCAGGAACTCATTCGATTTTGCTGGTGTGAATTCGTCAGATGTTCTGAGGAAATTAATGGCCATTTCTAGTTTTAACCTTTCCATTCCAGCCTCAAGCAACTGACCAAATGGAGCACCATTTCAGCCACCTGGTGTCTGTAGCTAGTACTTTCGGTCATTTACTGAGCTGTGCAGTAAGGCTTTCTGGTCTCCATCCCGACAACATGCCTCAATCGAACCCCAGACAAACACCTACTGTATCAATGTAAGAGATAGTAAGAACTGCCAATGCTGGAGTCAGAGATAACACAGTGTGGAGCTGAAGGAACACAGCAGACCTGGCAGCGTCAGAGGAGCAGGAAAGCTGATGTTTCGGGTCGGGACCCTTCTTCAGAAATTTCAATTTTCCTGCTCCTCTGACGCTGCCTAGCCTGCTGTGTTCCTCCAGCTCCACACTGTGTTATCTCTGCATGAATCTGACTTTCTTTTCCCACTTTCCACCAATATTTTGCCATATTTAGAGGACTTTTGTCCTGTGAGTCTATGCTTCCAGGTGTTTTATTCTGATGATTTAACTGATTCATCTGACCCTTTGAGCTTAGAACAAAGATTTTTATTGACTTTGGGCTGGTTCCAGAGACCAGTGTCTAATCCAGCACTAGATTTACCTTTCCTAACATGCTGACACTTGTGAAGAATTTCTCCTATTGATTAAAGTTGTGAAAGCGTTTTTTTGAAAGTAAAAAGAACTATGATCTTAGAAAGGAAGTAAGATAATTCTCAGACAGGCCAATCATTCTAAAAATACCTACTCAGTAGAATAACCCATGTGACATATTAAGGCACATAAATTCAAACTGCAAACTTCTGTCTTTTGGACTTTAATTTAACAGGTGCCACTTTCCCTCTGGTACCTTGCCTAGGTGGGCATTATTGCTGCGATGAGTTTCATGCGCTGTGGTTCCATTTCCATGCACTGGTCAAGAAATTTTAACTTTAGACAATGTTGCAAATGTTGAATTTGTCAGGCATTATTTACTAAGCCTGTCTTTATTTTCTCTAAAGTCAATGGAGGAGAACATTAGGAGGCACATGATGGCAACCAATTTAAGAATGCCAATTTTACACTGTTTCTCAATGTTAAAATTACCATCTAAATTTTTGTGAAATATTTTGAAATTAGCTAAGCAAAACAATGAAGTTCTGACAGCATTGCAAACTGTGAAGTGATAACGCTCATCAATTTAAAAAGAGTTGCTGACATTGAGTTAAATTTTACAAGGACGAACTAACAGACTCAACAGAATGAGGTGCCCAGCTATATTTAAACAAAACCTAATGATAAATTCATGCTGTTCATAAGAAATGTCCAAAGCAAAAATAGTCAGGCTCCATTTTCCTCAAGAATACATCAGTTCTTTATATATCAGTGAACCTTGGAAATATTCTAGTTCTCAGACATGTTGCAATGTCTTCAATACAGCGATGATCCATTTATTCCTGCCAGAGATCTGCTAGGTGTATACAGGGATGCTTGACAGAATTTATCAATATTCTACATTAAGGTGTATTAGACCCCTTTTAAAGAAATTGATACAACAAGATATGGATGTAGGTTCCATGATAAAAAAAAGAAACATTTTAATCAACTTGTTATTACACATCTCTGGGAAAGGTAAGATTTAATAAAGTTCTTCAAGACCCTGAGATTGAGGCACAACCATTGTACAACAAGACCCCTTGATTCCTTGGTAAATGTTTGGTAAAGTGCATAAGGCTACTTTATGAAGATGTGGTTTGAAATGGTATATTGGATGTATAAATTAAAACAAAAATACAACAAATTGAATTAAATGATGAGGTTAGTTTGCATGGACCGGTCTTCTACTGTTTGCATGACCAATAATGGTTTAGTTAACAAAAAGCCAAGAGGCCAATCAAAGCTCACAAAGTGAAACTTATCAAGATTTAAATCAAAATATTATTATCAGGAGCAATGATGTATCCCCAGCCCATCTGGACCCCACCAGTCTCGAAAGGTCTGAATTGTCCCAGTGGGTTCCACATGCCCCCTTCTACACAGACACCCAAACATGAACATAACTAGTCCAGTCTCTGTCCTGTTGTGTAGCAAGACTAAGAAATAATCTACTTCAGCACTTTCAGACAATACCTTATATAGAAAGATACTATTCCTCCTGGTGGGGTTCTTCTGGAAAAAGGAGAAATAGGTTTAAAATCAAATCTAAGCCTTCCAGGAACACAAAATGTAATGGAAATCTGGAACTCTGTCTCTCAAAAGGCAGCTGTTGCTGGGGGTCAGTTGAAAATATGAAAACTAAGACTGATTGATTTTTGTTAAGCAATGGTATTAAGTGCTATGAGTGCTGAGTTGGTGTAGATGGACTTAAGATACAGACCAGTCATGATCCATTTGAGTGGTAGAATAGACTTGAGGGGCTGAATGGCCTGAGTCTGTGATCATATTGTATTTGCTTTACTGACCTAAATGAACACAGTTAATGTTGTGGGAATATGTGAACAGTAGCATAATGACTTGATGTTTTGAGGTGTATGGAGCAGCTTTCAGTTGTTATGTTGGTTTCAGTAATCTACACGGATGGAATCCCTGCTTAACTGACCAGGGATGCCAGCAAACCACACCAAGCTCAGACTTATCCACAAGCTAGTGAGACAGAAAGAAGAATTGACAAAGTAGATGTGGGAGGAATACGTCAGAGAGAGTGAAAAGAAAGCCAAAGAGAATCAGGTCTGCAGAAACAATGAATCTCAATCACAGGGCAATAATGAAACAGCAGTAATTTGCATTTATGTACCACCTTTAACATAGGAAAGTGGGCTCAGAGGCTTCATTGAAGAATAATCATGCATAAATTGATGTCAAGTAAGAGAGGGGTTTGGATTAATGATGTGATATAGTGGTAATGTCAGTGGATTAAAAAGGGAAGAGACACGGAACATGGAGAGGTTTAGGGAAGGAATTCTTTAAGGAGCTTAAAGCTACAGGGAAATTCTGAATGGAAATGTTCTTATGGGTGTTAAGATTTTGATGTTGGTTGTCAAAAACACCGTATGGGCTATTTAAAACATGACGTGTCTTTTCCCCCCTCACCAATACTTTAAATTCACCTGATTGTCCCCACTTTGCCCATTGCTTCAATATGACAATGAGGACTGGTTTGGTGAATGGTGCCACATTATCATCCTGGGGTTCAGTTGGCTGCAGGTGAGGTGTCCTGAGCCATGGCTGTTAAGAATCAATTTAATTGCCCTGGAGCCACCTTTTTGAGGTTAAAGATTATAGGACATGAACATTATAAAGCTGCTCCAAAAACAGCATGGACTTAATGGAGATGAACATCTGAGGTGGAATTCTTTCTACTGACATATTGTACTGGTGTGCGTGTATGTTGTACATGGGATCATAGGGCTGCAATGTGTTGGCTGTAGGTCAGAGGGACCACACTTGCCTCTGAGTTAGAAGATGCTGAAGAAACCCTGCATTGCCAGTGGTGCTAGTTCTTGGATGAGACTTTAAACTGAGATCTCGGCTCTCAATTCAAATCGATGTAAAAGATCCTGCAACATAACATCTGCAGGAGTCCTGGCCAGCATATACCCCTCACCCAACAGCTACAAACAAAGCAGGCGATCTAGACATTTATCTGTTATTGGAGCTTACTGTACATAAATTGATTTCTGTACTCCCTACTTTAAAACAGCAACTACTTTTCAGAAGTACGGTGAAAGGCACTGAATGAATATTGTTGTTTCTATGCATAATTCCCTGAAATTGCCTGCCAATTGCATAGCCCTCTTAGGCTGCTATTAGTCGACATATAGCAAAAAAATGAAATTGTTTGCTTGAGTGAACAAGGCACCATCTACTTCATTTTACATCAATGAGCAGCTGTTTGGCTTTGGCTGGTTGGAATGAACCCAAAGCATAAAGCTGCCAGGGGTAACTTTAACAGCCACAGTCATTGCCCCATGCCAATGGAATTTAGCTGTGATTGGCCTGGAGCAAATAATGCAAGCATTCCCTCGAGCAGTGCCTGATTCAGTGCTGTTCTTTTGCAGCATCTAACTGTGACTGATTCTGCTCCTGGTCAGAATTCAAAATCTGAGCCTGTTCTCAGAGTCTGTTTACTCTGACTTGTGGGTTTGACTCAGACTGATTTAACCAGCCATTCCCTATACAGCTATCATGTAGAAAGTGACCTGTCCCTATTCACCATTAGGCAGGACCTCCCTGAGGCTAATTCAACCCCTTCTCTCAAACAATATCTATTACATTCTATCAGAGATACAACTGCACCTCCCAGTCGCGAACCATTTCAACTCCCCCTCCCATTCCTCAGATGACATGTCCATCCTTGGCCTCCTACAATGCCACAGTGATGCCACCCGAAGGCTGCAGGAACAGCAAATCATATTCAGCCTGGGAACCCTGCAGCCCAATGGCATCAATGTGGATTTCACAAGCTTCAAAATCTCCCCTCCCCCAACCACATCCCAAAACCAGCCCAGCTCATCTCCACCTCCCTAACCTGTTTTTCCTCTCACCTCAAGCCACACCCCCATCTCCTATCTACTAACATCATCCCGCCCCCTTGACCTGTCCGTCCTCCCTGGACTGACCTATCTCCTCCCTGGACTGACCTATCTCCTCCCTACCCCCCTACCTACACTCACCTTTACTGGCTCCATCCCCGCCTCTTCGACTTGTCTGCCTCCTCTCCACCTATCCTCTCCTCTATCCATCCTCTATCCGCCTCCCCCTCTCTCCCTATTTATTTCAGAACCCTCTTCCCTCCCCCATTTCTGATGAAGGGTTTAGGCCCGAAACGTCAAGTTTTCCTGCTCCTATGATGCTGCTTGACCTGCTGTGTTCATCCAGCCCCATGCTTGTTATCTCTATTACATTCTAGCCTCAATTTTGTTCAGACCTAGTCTCTGTGTGGCCAGACCCTATTATCAGGTACTATCTGACTGTGATTCTACCTTAAAATATTACTTAATCTGATCTGAAAACAAGAAATGCTGGAAATCACAGTGGGTCAGGCAGCATCCATGGAGAGAGAGCAAGCTAACACTTTGAGTCTAGATGAAACTTTAGCTTGCTCTCCCTCCATGGATGCTGCCTGGCCTGCTGTGATTTCCAGACCTTTTTGTTTTCAGTACAGGTTCCAGCATCGGCAGTAATTTGCTCCGACTTAACCCTAACCCAATGGGACTTTGACTGTGTCGAACAGGATATATGACCCGCCAGAGGATTATTTCTTTGTTTTTTCTCAGGGAATTTATTACTAACCTCTACTTATTAAACAATCTCAAGTTGGTCTGATCAAGTTAGTCTACTGTAAGTATAAAAGTGCACTTTAGAGAAAACAGTTTTTTAAAACGTGTAAATTTACCTTCTTCAAACGAGTGTCTTTGGCTTAGAAATGTGCCCTGGATTTTTCCATTCTGCTCAAAGCACCAAATGCGATTGACCCAGAGTTGAAACTTACTCAGATCCCACACTAACAGAGGCTCGATTATGCCAAAAGCCATAAACTTGGCAGTCTGCGCCTAAACACCATTTCTTCACAGGGGCTGTTTTCCACAATCGGCCTTGTAAGTAATCAGTAAATATTATTCATCAGCCTCCCACCCCACATGCCAGTTTATCCCTGGAGGTTGTTTCATGTCTGTTCTCTTCTGACCAGAGCGTAGGCGAGTTTTCAATGAATGCCAGATGCAGTCTGTTTGTGAGAGAGTGAATGTGTGTTCCAAATAGCGCCCCGGTCCCTCATGTTAGGGCTGCACGCACTCCACACACCCACAAAAGACTCTTTGACCTGTAGGGTAAAGAGATGAACTCTTTTTGCAGACTCCTGTTGAGTAGGAAGGGGGTCTTTTTTTCTTTCTCTCTCTGAAGCGCCGTCAGCTTTCAAACTCTATCTTGGTGTAAGTCGGAGGAAATCTTGCTTCAGCTCAGTGCAGTTCATGGGTACAGTTCAAGGGGACTGGAACCGCTGGCGCTGTGGACTGGGCTCTGAGTGCGAGCAGCGAGAGGTTACTTTGAGCAGCAACTGCATTGGTTCACGGAGTAGGGGGTTGGGAACTGAAGCTATCCGGTTAAAGGATTTCCTAAGTGACTTTAAACAGCGTGCCCGGTCCATTACCGCTTTGACCCTCCGGAATATGTCCTTCTGCAGCTAACAAGGGGAGAGTGCGTGGGTTCGAAGTGAGTTGGGGAATGTTGAATCTGCGGTGTTATGAATTGGAGGATGCTGGAGTCTCCGTGATGAGCGGGTGCGGAACGAGGCCATTCGGGCCATCGGATTTGCGCCCAAGGCTGGAATCGAACCTGGGTCCCCCGGCGCCGATCCGGACCTAAGTTTTATGGCCCGCGAGGCAGTAGAGCTAATGCTGTGAAATGTTTCCGTGTGTGCCTGTCATACCCCACATAAAATTTTAAAAAATGGGAACAAACGTTGTGATTGCAATTTTCACCCGCTTCAAACATCTTTTGTTTTTAAAATGTCATGTTTAAAGTTGGTAAATCATTGACATTTGATTTTTGTTTTGCACTTTCTAGGAATGCCTCCCTGCAGCTGACTGTGGGACATGACTGAAGCTGGGCATGGCCCAGAACCTACAGGTTAAAACTTCCTTCCTTTACGTTCGCCTACAGTCTCCGTTCGTTAAGGCGGCGGGTCACATCGACCGAAATCAGGCGGAGGGCAGCGGCGGCGAGACGGGCGCGATTCTAGCCAGGAATGGGCCGCTTTCTGCGCCTGGCATCGGGGAGGGGTGCCAAGGCAACCGCCAGCAACAGTTCTGCGCTGGCCTGTGTCACAATAAGGGGCCCCATGCAATGCCAGGGACTCGCCTCTGCAGTAGGGACAGTCCCCAGGGCAGGGGTGAGCCGGCCATTCGGCCGGGCTGCTCGCATGATCTCGGGATGTCCCGCACCGGGAGGCCTCACTGTGCCCCCTACACTGCTCCCTGGAGCCCCTTCGGCCCTCCCGACACCAGGTCCGGAAAGGACGGGGTCCGCTGGAAGGTGGAGTTCAACAAACTCATTCTGGTGGAGACACCCCTCTTCTGTACACCTCTCTGCTCCGGGGATCGTAGGTACATTTCCAGTCCACAGGCAGCTGGCACACTGCTATCCCCGTGTGGCCACGGGGCATCTACCTCTTCAACACCAAGTCCAAATCCACTACAGAAGGTAAGGCTGTACAGATATACTGCATTCTCAACATTAAGGACATTTTTCTAATCAACCTGTTCAGAGATGCATGTTGAGAGCAGGTGGGATTTGAACTTGTGCCTCCTGGCTCAGAGATAGAGACGTTTCCACTGTACTACCAGAGCCTTTAAGACATTTCTCAGTCAACCTGTTCAGAGGTGCATGTTACACATCTCCAAGGCAGGTGGGACTTGAACCTCGGCCTTCTGGTTCTGAGGTAGGAGCACTACCACTGTGCCTAAACATGAAAAACTTCTGTAATGACAGGATTGCTGCCAATTTGTTTTAATGTGTGAGGAACACAGAGAATGCTGGAGAAATATGGCAGCGTCTGGCAGCATTGTGGAGACCAAAACTGAGTTAATGTGGCGAGTCAGATATGACTATAACTTCTTCTGGAGAAGATGCTAACTGGTGGACTGGAAGTATTAACTCTCCCGTCTCCACAGATGCTGGCAGGTCTAAATTTCTCCTGCATTTTCTGTGTTAGTTTCAGATTTCCAGCATCCTCAGTAATTTGCCTTCATTCAAATGTTTTAAAGTGTGTTGGGTAGTGACAATTTATGGCTCACAGAAGCAAAAACAAATTTCTTGAAAATCACCAGTTCTGAAGAAGAGTCACTGGACCCAAACATTAACTCTGATTTCTCTCCACAGATGCTGCCAGACCTGCTGAGCTTTTCCAGCAATTTCTGTTTTTGTTTCTGGAAAAACTCAGCAGGTCTGGCTGCATCTGTGGGGAGAAATCAGTGTTAACAGTTCAGGTCCAGTGATCCTTCTTCAGAACAGACAATATATGATGTTTGGTTTAATGTGCATTTGCCACCCAATTCTGTTGACTTTCTATTTGCCTGCCCGGTTTAACATCAAATTATTTATATGTAGCATCTTGCAGTGTGATTTTTTCCAAATACTGCTAGAAAATTGCTCTTTTAATTAGATAGCTGCTGGGTTTCATGCAATGAAGGTTAAGCAAGATGTAGAAAAACAGTCTGGCAATATTTATTTCATAGAGAACAACTGACAAACTTTTAATAAGAAAACTGAATTCCCAATTTCAGGTTTAGCCAGCAAAATTAACACTCATCATGTCAGCTAATCAGATCTATCCTTCAGGGAAACACACTACATAGGGAAGGGGAAAGATCAGTCTAAACTGATATTCAGACAGCATAAAAGAAAACAATAGAATTACAATTAATACCAGCTATAAATATACAAAGTCTACATGTCGTGGTGTTCCATGTTCAGAGAATGCTTCTGATCAACCAATATCTGCTTGACAGCAGTCTGTGCTAACCTGAGAATGTTCCGAGGGTCAAGAGCTTTTCAGAGGGATTCTTTCTTTGCTATTTTAGGGTGGGTTTAATTTTAAACTCACCCGATAAACTGCAGCGCAGTCTCACCCTGACACACACTGGGATACACTCTCACTTGAAGCCATTGGAATACATGAACAACCTGACACACTGAGGCACCCTGGTACACTGGAGTAGAGTTACACATTGATTCACTCTGGGATGCAATTTCACCTGCATTCACATTAGGACTTTCCAGCCTTGCCTTCCTCTTGGCTACAGTCACATCTTAACACACCGGGTGACAGTCTCACTCAAATACACTCTGGGTGCAGTCTCACTCTGACTTAAATAAGGGTAGTCACATTGTAAATGGAGTATTTTTCTGTCATGCATGGATAGTTATTGAAAATTTATCTGTAGAGAAATTGTAATGGGTAGAATCCAAAGAAAGAGCAAATTCTGTCCTCCTGTGATATGAATTATTTGAACCAGAACCTCTCAATGATGGCCTGATGCAGAAACTTTGGCTGATCTTTTCCCCTCATTAACTCTGCAGTGTTAAGATTGCTCATACTCCCCTGTTACTGCTGTGGCCATGAAACTGACAACTCACTGCAGATGCGTGTTAAAACCTTGGACTTTCTTTCTCAGTATATGTCAATTGCAACTTTTCAGGCGAATAAATAATCTTTCTTATTATAATTGTTTACAATAAATGTGTGAGAGTACAAACTGAGCTTTTGGAATGAACCCTAAGTTTATGGTGTTAATTAATCTATGAATGCTTGCAATATAATCAAGAACAAAAACCTGGTACCATAAAGTACAAATTACAATAAGCTTCCCTCTGATCTGATGTTGCTTGATCTCAAGTCAATGAGCTCAAACTATTAGAAAAGATTAGCAAAATTTAGCAACAACATTTAAAATTTACTCTAATTTGCAGCACCTCAACCCATTTCATCACTGTCATGTGAGCTATAAATGTCAGCCGTTTTTATGGTAGCTTGACTTTTCTGGATTGTTAACATCTTGCAAAAATCCTTGCTAAGACCAGAAATTATATGATAAGCAAATGTGCAGACCAATCAGACATCTCAATGCCACCAAATCTACCTATTGCCCTAGTTAGATGATGATTGAGAAATCTTTCAACCTTCACTCCTTCAGTTAATTATTTCCAATGAAAAATTCTTCTCCACCATCTGTCCCAACCATTTAATCTCCTCCCTGCATCCAGATTTAGGAAACATTTTCTCTCATGTTTGAGTCAGTAAAGGTTCAGTCATTTTGGACTGGGAGAAGTGAATTCATTCAGAAAACTGCAAATCTTTGGAAATTCATACCACAGTGGGTTGTAGGTGCTCATGTTCAATATATTTAAGGCAGAGAACGAATATAATTTTGATTCTGTCATGAACAGAAGTTTCCCTTTTAATTATTTGGAGTAAGTTTGTGTGTAAAGGTATGATTTCTTATCCTTGAAGTGATTGTCTCAATTTTAACGACTTCAGCTGCAAGCTCTTTGTGAGTATTAAGAAAGGTTATTTATTAACACTTGCCTTTAATTTTAAAATGCTAAATCACATTCAACACACACACACACACACACACACACACACACACACGTACACGCACACACACAGAGTTTAAATGCAGATGATAGTGAAAAAAACAGATTATCTCAGTATCTTTCATTGCAGGCCTGAAGTTCCTTCAGTGAGTCGATGCTTTGGTTAAAGTGAAGGTCTTGCAAAGCAGGGGATTCTTAGTAAGTTGTAAGGCATTTTGTGACTGCATTTTCAAGTGTTTGGTTCGTAGATGAACTCAAGATGGAACGTATTTGGAGGCAGTCCCTCTCCCATTTTTAAGCCATTGTTGCTACTCTGAAGAAAGGTCAATTGACCTGAAATGTTAACTCTGCTCTGTCTCCACAGATGCTGCCGGACCTGCTGAGATTTTCCAGTAATTTCTGATTTTGTTGAAGGCACTGTTGTCTGATTCCCTGGCTACTGAGACGAATTGCAACTGATTTGATGATTTTCTTATAGAACTCTATCTCTTCAGAACAAATTCTTGTTACTTTTGACAGCAGAAAGGAAGTGGCACCCTCATCATGAGACTTATACAAGTTCAAGGTACTTTTTCCAAAAAAAGAAGTGGGGCTGAGGGAAAGCATGGGCCTATGATTATGCACTCTGTGTTTTCATTTGATACCCTGAATACACCCAGCCTGGGTTAGATGAGGAATCTATCACAATATAATGAATGGTCAATGTGATCCATTCACATTTGATTAACAATCGTTGAATATCAATGTTTCTTTTGTCTATGGTGAGGGTTCCCAGAGCATAAGATATAGGGAGTGCCAATGGTGGCAAAGGGGGGATTGAGACACAACATTGGTGTAGATTGTTGTTGTGAAAAGGAGAAAATGAATCTGCTGTACTGACAGCCGAGTCAACTAAACCTGGAGTGGAGTGGCACAGTAATCAAAATGGAAGTCAGACGTCATGCTTTGAAGTCGTTGAACTCATTGCTGAGTCCTGATGACTGTAAAGTGCCTAAGTGGAAAATGAGGTGCTGTTCCTCCAGCTTGTGTTGAGCTTCATTTGAAAACTACAGCAGGTCCAGGACAGAAGTGGTTTATTGAAATGGCAAACAACTGGAAGGTTGGGGTTCTTTGCAATTGTTGATGAAGTGATCAAGTGCAGGTGGGGTCCAGATGAAGGAGGTATATTGGGTATGGGTGAGGGGCTTGTGGACCAGGGAGAGGACTCCTGTCCAAAGAAATGGAAACAGATGCGAAGGTGTTAAACGAGGATTTCAATGTCATATGCCCAGAATTCATTGAGGTGGGCCGTGTAAAGGGCTCACAGATGGTGTAGGATCGGAGAGGGGAAGGTCAGAGGTTATAATGAATACATGACAGGAGATGAGTTGAAATAAGGGATGGCGAGTCTTAGGGAAGGGAAGGGAAGAAAAGGGAAGGAAGAATCCAGAGGGACATCAGTAACTGGTGAGTAATTGACAGCTTTGAGAGAGCGTGATATGGTGCTGATGACGGAAGAGGTTGAGAGTGTGCATGTGGCAGCATTCAGTGTGGATCTCAGTCTGCAACAGGAACAGCTGGCTGAGGAATGTAGTATACCTGTAATCCCAACTGTATTTGAAACATGAGGGATGGAAGTTCAGTTGGAGTTCATGTAGGGTAAGCCGGGGTTGTCTCTGTGAGAACAAGTTTTGGCCAACACTTTAACAAACACCAAGTGGCAAATTGAAATCAATGAAGGTGAGCAAGCTAAAGGATTCAAATAGAAATCCCATCAATGAGAGGAGCAGAATTTCTTCAAGGTGAGCATAGCTGGAAGAGAAGTGTCAGCAAAATATTTTGGATGCAGGAAATCTTAAATAAAAAGAGAAAATGCTGCAGAAACTCTACAGATCTGACTATATCTGCATACCTGCATGGGTCCCAGTCATGCCTGTCCCTTTGTAAGGAATGAGAAACATTCCTTGTTCCAGTCCTACTCAGGGACCCTCTCCCACTACTCTTTCTTTGATACATTGACAATGTCATCAATGTTGTTTCCTGCTCTCATCAAGAATTGGAAAAATTAGTTTTTGTTCCAATTTCCATACTTCTCTCATCTTCACCTGCTCCATCTCTGGTTCATTTCTTCCCTTTCTTCCTTTCAATTTTGCCATATCTGAGTACAAGCTGTCCACCAACATCCATTTTGAACCCACTGACTCCCATAGTTACCCTGACTGCACTTCCTCACATCCTGTTTCTTGCAAGGACTCTGTTTCACTTTCCCAGTTCCTCTGACTGCATTGCATCTGTTCTAATGATGCTCCTTCCACAGAAGTGCCTCTGAAATGGCCTCCTTTTTCCTCAACTGAGGATTCCACACCCCACTTCCCCCTCCCTTCACCACCACTGCAGTGATGGGGCCCCCACCCATATCTGACCCATTTCTGCATTTCTCCCTCCCCATTTCCCTTCCACCCAGAGGAACAATAGTGTTCCCTTTGTCCTCACTTCCCACCCACCAGTCCCTGTGTTCAAAATATCATCTTCCATCATTTTCACCATTTTTAGCAGGGTTATGGCTGGAATTTGGACTCAGGTGTTAGCAATGTAACTGACAAATACATCTTCCCCTCCCCTCCAATGTCAACATTTCACAGGGAATGTCTCCTCTGTATTAACCTGATCTACTTTACAATCAATCCTAAGACGTCCTGACCAACCCCAACCCCCTTCACCAGCACCACCCACCCCCACCCCCCCCCACCACACACACACACACACACACACACACACAACACACACAACACACACACTTCTCTTCTTCACATCTGTCATTTCCACTGCAATCCTTCCTTTGTCAGCATTATCACTCCCTTTGTCTTTGGCTCTGGGCCCCCTCACCATCTGTTCCACTTGCTGCTCCTCCCTCTCTGTTTACAGCATGTACATACAGCATGTAAATTCCATTTTCCAGCCCCTTTCTTAAGAAGAGTCATGCTGGATTCAAAACATTAGCTAATATTCTCACTTTCTAGAGCTGTTGCCAGACCCACTGAGATTCTCCAGAATTTTCTGTTTTCATTTCACATTTCCAGCAGTATTTTGCTTTCATTTCAGTCTTTAGCCTTTTGTATTAAGGTATTGACTGAAAGTTCCTAAAAAGTTAGAGCATGATAATACGAAAGGAATCAAAGAGTTAGTTCAGGAAGGTAAAGCTGAGGAAAATCAGCCACAATCTTCTTGAATGGCTGGAGCAGACTCAAAAGGGCTGAATTTTCTGCTCCTTTTTCTTTTGTATGTTTTTCTGTTTGAGTTGCCATGGCGCTTAAATTCTACAAGTGCGTTCTGAGAAAGGATTCTGAAACCTTTACTCTCTTTGCTGCACCTTCCCATTATCATGTAAGCACCTCTTACTGACTGTTTTTCTGGTTCTATGCAAGTAGCTCTAGGCGCTAGTAAATTTCTCGGGCAAATTCTCCCAATCTGCTGATGTTTGCATTTAAATGTATTTTTTCTGCCAAAATTGTGATGAAGGAGTGGGAGAGGGTCCAAAAAATTCTCAGCAAAAGATTCTTATAAACAAAATTACCCTGCATTAATGTGTAGCTATCAGGCAGACATTTTGACCTGCAGAAAACTTTCTAACACAGGGTCATCAGGTAACAATGAAAAGCTGGAGCCTTGGCAAACTTCTGCTTCTGATTCAGGGACATTGAGACTGATTGTAATGACTTCACTGCCACTAAGTAATCAAACCAGAGATCCAAATCAGTCATCATGATTCAGTGGGTGCTGCATTTCCTCAGCTGGCTGTGCATTGCATTTATTCTGTCGGTAGGATCTTAGACTAAGATGCTAGGAATGTGCTGCTTGTCATATTTTGGATAGCAGATTACAGGAAACCATGCTCTCTCCCTGTAAAGAAGCAAACTTTTAAGCTGAATGAGTTGTGCTGAATATTTCTACATTTTTAGAAAGTAACATGTTTCATATCATAGAATACCTACACTGCAGATAGAGGCCATTTGGCCCACCAAGTCTGCACCAACCCTCTGGAGAGCATCCCACATTATCCCTAGCCCTAACCCCATATTTAGCACAGTTAACCCACCTAGCCTGCACATCCCTGAACACTTACAGGTCAATTTAGTACGGCCAATCCACCTAACCTGCACATCTTTGGACTGTGGGAGGAAACCCAGAGAAAATCCAGACAGACACAGGAAGAATTTGCAAACTCCACACAGTAAGTCACCCAAGGCTGGAATTGAACTGAAGTCCCAGGTGAGGTGAGACAGCGGTGCTACCACTGTGCCACCATACTGTCCCTAAATATCAACAGAGGAACGTTACTGAAACTTATTGGAGACTTCACCCTGGAAATGATCACCCGTGGAAATAGATTGGTGGACAAATGCTTAACGCATTCTTATGATCTTCCTCTATTTCCGACTTTATTGGAGTTTCTAATTTGTTTATATGCCAGTAAACAAAGGAATGTTCTACCTTGGTGTTGGGTAATCATTTCCTAATATTGGCAACTTTGATCCAACAAATGCCTTATATAGGCATTTTTATTATATTGCACTTTTTAATTGGCAGGTAAAACAAATGAGTGGCATGCTTTATGAGTTTCAATGCCAGTGTGATGCTGGGTACATAAGTCACATGTCTCAGCAAAAAGTGGACCATATCAAACAACCAATCTCTCTGACAATTTGCAACATACAGCAGGTTGATTTTTCTGAACCAACCCTGTTTTAAATATCAGGTCAGCGTGTCCAGCATTAGAAATCTGCCATTGTTACCTGGTCTGGTCTTCATTTAGCCCCTGATCTATGGCAATTAGGTTGACTCTGAACTGATCTTCTGAAGGGGTTGAGCAAGCCAGTGAGTTCAAGGGCAAATAGGTATAGGCCAGGCATGCTGACCTTGTCAATGACATCCACATCCCATGAAAGAATAACGAAAATAAAAATCTAGCAATGCCTGATGGTGTCATTGGACTAGGGTGAGATTGGCTTGCCAGTTAAAGCCCTATTGAGGAATGTTACAGACCTAACACATGTAATTAGAACAAAGTAATCGGGAGTGGTTGTTGGACAACTTTTACTAAATAACCCTGACTATGCTAAGAATTACACAAACTTTTTTTTAAGATAATCAGTAAGGCTCACAGGGTCATTCAGTTTCATGCACTAGATACAACATTTATTAACACTGCTTTTTTGGAAGAAAAGGGAATTTTTTTCCATGAATTAAACCTTTTTCAATGAGGAAAGGGTCATTGAGATTGCTAATCCCAGCTGCTATCCCGGTTGTAACACCCTGACCAAAGCCTACATGCCAACTCTGCTCTTCTTTCTACTAAAAAGGACAGTTAATAGCTCCTTCTGCACGGTTATGTCAACTGTGGTCAAGACAATTAGCAGTGTCTTCTTATTCTGTATAAATTGGTGCCCCCTTATCAATTTGGTTTCTTGCATATCAGTTTTGATGAGTACAAGAGAAAAACCTCTGACTTCACATCTCTTTTCAAGCAATCTTTAAGTTATGTACTCCCAAGCAACCATTAAACTAATTGTCACTGACGTACTCATGTGACAGATTTGCCTATTAATCAATTATGAGGGTTATGGCGTTCAGTAAAAACGAACTGCGTCCTCTTTCTTGTAGACCTTGTAGACCAGTTTGTATGTAGCATCCCTGCCTCTGACTTGGAAACTCTGGCTTAATGTTTCATCCCAGGACTTGATGATCACAGAAGGCAGGCACGTTCATTACATGATCAAACTAGTTGACAATGAAAACGCAAATCCTTCTAAAACATACCAATACTAAACGCTAAGTGCACGAGGACCCCTGGTCAGCCACCCCTGATGCAAAGAGTCGCCCATCAAGCTCCAGTCACTGCCTTCGGGATTGTAACTTATTTAAAGAAGGACAAGCTGTGAAAGTAGATGTAATCATGTGATTCATCTGGCTTATTTGTCCCTAGATATGGAGATAATCTAAGTTTACGGCTTCCTCTTCAGCTGCAAAGCCATTGATAAAATACACAGTGATATATAATTGAAAACATGAGTACTATCCCCTACTACCAATGATTATGTGTATTTGCACTTAAGCCCTGAGAAACTGAGATCTAGATCCAATTCCTGGCCTTGGTTGAAATGGCAGTCCCTGTCAGAGTGCTGGTAATGTTGGTCAATTGGCCACACATTCTTAGAATGAAGAGAGCAATAATCCAGGGTTGCTTTCATGGTCTCTTTCTCCGTGGAAGATTGTGGTGTGGTGTACTGTGACTGAAGTAGAAATCTAGAGACCTAAAGGAATGTTAGGAGTCAAGGGGTTCAGATCCCACCATGCCAGCTGGCGGAAAATAAATTCAATGAATTTCAATGAAAGTCTGGAATTGAAATTCATTGAAAGATGATGGCGACAATATCAGCGATCATTGATTGTTATGAAAACCCATCTGGTTCAGCAATATCCATTAGGGAAGAAAATCTGCCATCCTTACCTAGTCTGGCCTACATGGATTCCAGACTTACAGTTAATTCTTAACTATCCTTTGAAATAGCCAATTAAACCACTCAAGGGGCAATTATGGATGGCAGCAAACATGAGCCTTGCTGGTGACACCCACATACTGTGGAAAAATAAAGAAAGAAACTACCAAAACCTATTGGAAGGTGGTGTTGTTGGATTAGGTTGCAATTAGGCTTGCCAATTAAAACATCTGTAAGATTCCATGTTGAGACAGACACATCATTTGGGCAAAGAGATAACAAGGTGTAGAGCGTATTTGCAAAGCTGTTCCATTCTACTTTTGAATAGTCAAGTACTCTGCCCAGATGATGTGACAGTAGGAACTGCAGATGCTGGAGAACCTGCGATAACAAGGTGTAGAGCTGGATGAACACAGCAGGCCAAGCAGCATCAGAGGAGCAGGAAAGCTGATGTTTCGGGCTTAGACCC